>JAGFBZ010000110.1:0-325000 GCA_018398805.1 Hirundichthys speculiger
TATATATATATATATATATAGGCTTCAATATAGGACGAGGTGTTATAGTCCCTACTTAATCATGGCAAATAAAAGAACAATAATTGGAGTGGGATTAGGCCTGATGAACATGTGGCGCAACCAGCACAACACATCATCAGTTGTGTGCCCTGGCATCACTGGGTGTTTCGGCCATTTCGTCACAATACACCCTGTGCCAAGGTTGGCCCACCACAGGGTGATCAAGCCTGGGTGTGAGTTGTGCTGTGGCACCGCATGGTCAGCTTGCCGCCCATGTTGTGTCCCTCCGTTTCAGCCACAGCCAGTGACTACTTTGCTCTGCTACAGAGGCCAGTTCTTTCAATGCCCTCCGCTGAGCCTGCCCTCTGAAGCCCACTTCCTTCAGGAGTTTTGTGGTCGTTCTGGCCACAAAGCCTCTGCAGCCCACCTCCACTGGACACACCTTCACATTCCACGCCCGCTCCTCCGCTTCAGCTGCCAGGTCAGCGTAGCGCAGTCTCTTTCTCTCATACGCCTCATCGATCGCATCCTCCCAGGGGACTGTGAGTTCCACGATGAAGACACTCTGGCTTGATCTTGACCATAATACCAGGTCTGGGCGCAAGTTGGTTACTGCGACTTCGGGTGGAAAGATGAGCCTCTGACTGAGGTCCACCCGCATTTCCCAGTCCCGGGCTGCAGACAGTGGTTCCGTCTCAGCCGGAGTTATCTTAGTTCCCCTTTTTGTCCCTTCCCGAACAAAGGCCGTTTTCCGTGGGACAGAGGTCTGTGGGTTTGGAGGCAGGGCATTGACAGTTACCCTCTTGCTCTCAAATTTAGCCGCCAGGCTCTTCAGCACTTGATTATGCCGCCAGGTATATCTACCTTGCGTAAGGCTAACCTTGCACCCCACCAGGATGTGCTTTAGACTTGCTGGGGCTGAACACAGGGGACAGGCTGGTTCCTCTCCAAACCAGCGGTGTAAGTTGGTTGGAGAGGGCAGGACGTCATACGTGGCTCTTAAAATGAAACTCAGCCTGTTAGCCTCCATGCTCCACAAGTCGTTCCATGTGATTTTCCTCATCTCCACACCCTCCCACCTCATCCAACGGCCTTGCTGTGCTTGGGAGACTGCCTTAGCACACCTGGCTGCTTCCTCCTGACGGCGCACTTCCTCCACTACCATGTGCCGTCGTTCAGCTGGAGTGGCCTTTTGCCAAGTAGGTGTTGTTTTTTCCATGCCCAGGCCACCCCGGCCATGCTGGACATGGCCTACTATATCCCGGTGCCTGAGGGCGGTCTTTGCCACTGCCACAGCTGCTGCTGGCTTCCACTTCCTCCCTGTAGCCAGTGTTGAGGCAGCTCCTCTGACTAAAGGATCCCGGGATTCAGTGAGGGTCATTTCCAGTCTTACCTTGGCACATTTTATACTCTTCCACCAGGCTTGAGACTGGGAGGGAGAGGGCACCATTTCCGTACAGGCCTATGCTGCTGAGACAACGCAGCAGTCCTAGCCACTTCCTCACCTGCGCGTTCACCAACCTTTCCAGGCGGCTGGCATGGGATAGCGTGACCTCGTAGATGGAAATTGGCCACATGAGACGGGGCAGCAGTCCAAACTGAAGGCACCACAGTTTCAACTTTCCAGGTAGAGAGGTGTTATTGATCTTTCTGAGGCCACTGACGGTATCATGCCTGAGTTGTTCCACCTGCTTAACGTCCTTGAGCTCTGCGCTGTACCAGCGACCAAGACTTTTCACTGGTTTCTCCAGAACAGTTGGTATTGGCTCGTTATTGACGTGGAACCTCTCACTACCAAGCTGGCCTTTAACAATGGAGATGCTGCGGGATTTACTTATTTGATCTCCATCCGTGCCCATTGAATGTTTTCCTGGAGCTTCCCCAACAGGCGTTTGGTGCATGCACTTGTGGTTGTTATCGTTGTCATGTCATCCATGTACGCCCTGATTGGAGGAAGACGCAACCCGTTCTTCAGCCGTTCCCTTCCAACCACCCATCGCGATGCCCTGATGATGAGCTCCATCGCCATGGTGAATGCCAGTGGGGAAATGGTGCAGCCCGCCATTATGCCTACTTCAAGGTGCTGCCAGGCAGTTGTTCTAGCCTGTGCTGTCACGCAGAACTGCAGATCTTGGAAGTATGCTCTGACCAGCCTTGTGATGACCTCTGGGACTTGGAAGAACTTGAACGCTGTCCACAATAGCTCATGAGGCACCGACCCAAAGGCATTGGCAAGATCTAGAAAGACCACACGTAAGTCTTTCTTCTCCTTCCTAGCTGTCTGTATCTGATTCCAGATGATGTTTGTGTGCTCCAGACAGCCTGAGAACCCACTTATGCCTGCTTTCTGCACTGTGGTGTCGACAAAGTTGTTCTTCTGTAGGAAAGCCGAAAGCCTCTGAGACACAACACTGAAGAATAACTTTCCCTCTACGTTCAGAAGACCAATTTGGCGGAATTGGTCAATGGCTGAGGCATCCTTCTCTTTGGGAATCAGGATCCCTCCCGCCCTACACCAAGCCTTTGGAATAATTCCTTTTTCCCATGCCACCTTCATCAACTTCCAGAGGTACCGCAAGACCCCAGGTGTGTTCTTGTAGAGCCTATATGGGACGCCATTGGGCCCAGGGGCTGATGCTCTTGCTCGCCTTACTGTGCTTTCAATTTCGCTCCATGTAGGGGGTCCTGTTTCCATCTGGTGCTCAGCTGATTGGATTGGTGGCATGTCACTCGGAATGCTGGCTGGTATATGCCTCTGGCTGTCGGAGTAGGTCTTTCTCAGGTGTTCCTCTAGTTCCCTTATGGGTGCTTTGAGGGTCCCAGATTTCTCCTTGACAAAGAGGGCCTTGACAAAGCTGTAGGGATCTCTGTAGAAGGCGGTCCTTGCTCGCTCCTTCTTCTTGTGTTGTTTCCTCAGGCATTCAGCTCTTCGCAATACGGTCAGACATTGTTTAATGTCTGCCTGTAGTGCATCCAGACCCTTTCTCGCTCCTTCCGCAGCCTTCTTCCACTGCTTTCTCAGAGATCTTCTGTCCTTCACAAGCCTATCAATCTCACGTTGTCTCCTGGATTGGGGACGAGCTGGTTCCTTTCGTACCTTATGGTTCCCGCTTTTCACTCCAAACCTCTCTGCGCCATAAGTATAGATGGTTTCCCCAATTTTGTCCAGCTTCCTCTCCATACCTCCTTTCAGACCTTCCAGCAGGTGGACAATGTCTGTATTGATGGTCTCCCACTCCTTTTTCTGGCAGGATTTGGGCCACAGGATTCGAGGCCTTCGTCCCTCCATCTTCCTCTCTACTGCCGTCTGTAGCTGGATGAGCTCCGGGCTCACATCCACAGGTGAATTCATGCCTGTTTGCGCTTCATCTGGGGTTCTGATACCCTTTGGACTGTGGTGAGTTTCCTGCCACTGGGCTTCATTCGACTGATTTGCCCTACTCCTAAGAAAGTAGTGGTCAATGCGAGGCCCCTCGCTGGGCTCTCTCAGGCATTTTTCAGTCCCTGATGGATCTTGAGACCCTTCTCTAATGTCACTTTTTTCCAGCCACAGATGCAGTTCCGTAGCTTGTGTCCTGCCAAAGCCTTTGCTCCCTTGCTTGCCGTACTGATTATCTTTCTCGTTGTCCTTTCCATTGCATGGTTCGTTACCGTGTGATCCGTCAATGAGTCATCTTCCGCCCCCGCTCTCGCAGACTCCAGGGGTATTTTTCCTTTTGAACTTTCTGTAGCAACTTTGGGTGGAACCGACTCACTATCTAGTGATCAGCTCCTGTCAACATGGGTAGCTAGCCCATGCAGCCCCGGTGGGGTCTATTCCCTCCTGCCAGCAGTCTCTCCAGGCCGTCACCAGATCTTTCCCAGGTTGTCATCTGCTCTTTCGCAGCGGTCACTGGTTTTGACACCAGTCATCAGACTTCAATATAGGACGAGGTGTTATAGTCCCTACTTAATCATGGCAAATAAAAGATATATATATAATGAAATGGTATATGTGTCACATATCAGTTCACAGTTTAAAAATTCTATCACAGTATATACTTTTTTTATGTACAGCATAAAGTAGCAGCAGAAGGTTTTTGAGGCAGTAATGTGCAGCAGTAGTGCAAAAGGATTAGTTATAGCAGCTTAATTATGCTAATGTTGGCCGATCATGATTCAGAGTTCAGAGTCTCCAGTCAATAAGCTCCACTCTTGTTCTCTCACCTCCGTTCTGCTAACAAATGCTGCCAAAGGAACCACAAATTAAAGAAATGATTCTTCAGCCTGAGTTCGCCTGTCTGCCTTCCCTCCACACGAGCTGGCGCGTTAATAAAGCTCATAACATGGCCCGGGTTTACGGCTCCTGGAGGGTTTAATCTCTGCTCCAGCACCAACAGGTCCACAAACGTCAGGGAAGTTAACAAGTTTGTTTTTTGGGTTGCTGTACAGCATCACACCAACACATTTAGGAAAACTCATCTGGTTTCCACTGGAAACACTAAGGATTCCTGCTCACTTTGTCTCCATGGAAACAAGGAGTTTCCATGTTTATGGAGAGTACACCTGTCTGAGCGCAGTGCGCTCACGTCCTCTCGCCGTTCTTGAAATGTGTGTGCGCTCTTTGTATTCTCGTCAGTATCAGTTAGTTTCTCGTCTCCATCTCGGTTGGAGCTCCAACGCTGCAAAATGAAACACTCAAACTGTTTGAAAAGTGTGATCTTCTGCAGCCTGCTGCACGTTAGAGGAGGGATCGATCCAGATATCGATAATATCGATACCAAAGCTGGTATTGATATCCAACGATACTCAAGCTTTTTCTCTCCCACAAGCACCGACTGATTCATTGACGTTTGTGTCCTCATCTCGTCTTCCTCAGTCCAACAGGTAGTATCCAGGTAGATCAGAGTGGTCATCTTCAGCATCAACTCATATTAACTTTCAAAGTACATGTTACTTAAGTCACATGTTACTGGAGCCAACTCAAACAAATCTAATTAAGACGTTGAAATAACCCAGTACATGTCATGTATCCCATTGAAAGGTTTTATCTAAGATAAAACAACATTAGATAATCCTTTATTCATGCCACAACAGAGAAATTTATAAAGTTAAAGCAACAGGAAAGTTCCCAAAGTGCAAACAAAATGACACAAGTATTGAAAGATATAATAGTTGGACTAGAAAAAACATTATGAACAAAAAAAATTCATCTCAAAGGAATATTTACACAGGTATGAAATGTATAGAAACTTACATCATGTCAGACCAGGTTAATGACTTTTTGTTTGGATTATTCACGAAACCTCCAACAAGTTTTTGTTTTACTTCAGGGTCCAGTTAATATCTCCCAGCATGCACTGGGTGGGAGGATTCATGGCGCAAAAGTGAAAAGCTGAAATCACACGCTCTGCAACCCCGACTAAGACAGAAGAGCCACTGTCGTTGCCCTTTCTGCTGCAGTTTTGCAAAATATTAATTTCCCTTTTTTTGTATTACAGTGATCCCTTGCCAATTCACGCTTTAAGTTCTGCGGTTTCAGAAATATATTTTTTTTTTAAAAATCAAGAAAAAATTGCGGAAACATCACAGGATGTTGTGCGCGTTCTCTCGCAGCAAAAAAATGTTGTGAGCCAGCCTGGCCCCTTTAAGAAGGTGGCCTTATGGGTAATGGTGTGGCCTTATGGGTAATGTAGTGTGTGTGTCGTGGGACGGCAGAATGAAAACGAGGTTAGATGAAAGAGTGGTTTCTTTACTACGGTTCAGAGACCAGAGGCTGTGAAGTTAACAGAAAGACCACAGTTGAGCCTTTGTCTTGTTTCGCTGCAGTGCCTCGCTACTTTTTTACGGTTTTTAAACATATTTTAAACACATTATTTAGGCTCCGGCTCCAGTTCGTGGATTTTGATTCTCGCAGGGGGGCGCCGGTCCCCATTAACCGCGAAAAATAAGGGATCTCCAAATGGAAAGCTTGTTTCCTTTTGGAGTGTTTCCTATTTGTTATTCCGATTATTCCGATGTTTCTGGAGCGCCGGGGAGACTGATGTAACTGCATGAAAGACATGCAAAGTTCAGATTATCTGCGCTTCAAACATTTAATGAGGTTCACCATAATTGAATAGATATTAAATCTTTTGCATGTGGTTTAGTTTTAGACAGAGCAGTTCACTGGTGCCACAGATTTTTTAAATTTTTTTTTATTTCTTTGATGTTTTTTTCCCTTTTTCTCAAGCAGACAAACGCACATCCAGCAGTGACATTTTTTGGTGCTGTTGTGAATCATCTCGGAGCAAACGGTCGTCTCGCGACGGATCAAAACCAGCCCGACCCTCTCCAGGGGGTGTTGCCCCGGCGTTGCGTGTTGCACGTCTTCCTGTACTGGATTTGACTGGTTTCAGCCTTTCAGGTCGGAGATCAAGGAGCTGCAGCGGCGTTTGTCAAGATCAGCCGCAGGACGGCGAAGCAAACCGCTCCACAGGCCAGCACGTCCAGTCTTCAGCAATAAACGAAAAACAAAGACGAGAAGAGAGAAGAGAAGACGGCTCTGCTGTGATGGAGATCAGCAGTCTGAGCGAGTCGGACCACATGCAGCTTTCAGGCTCTCTTTCATCACGTCTGTAACGTGTCCGCCACCTTCAGCGGTTTTATCGTTATCATGACTCCAGAGTTCACACAACTGCTCCTTTTTGAACGACTTTAAATCCAGTATCACTTTTAAATTTCCAGCATGTCTGTCTTTTGTTTTCGTCTTTGTTCCTGTTTGTGAGAGCTCTTCATCCACGAAACTACTTTTATTACATCATCAGATGCTCTTTTTGTGTTTTTGTACAAGACACACTTGACACTTGACAGGCACCCGTTGTACTTAAGAACTGAATATGTCCAACATACGACTGATTTGATGAAATTTCATGAGAAATACATCAGTAGTCGAGCTGAGCGATTTTATCGATTCTGCGATATATATCGATATTTTATTTCCCCAGAGCAGCCTTTCTCAACCTTTTTTCAGTCACGACACCTTTCAAAAGTGAATAAAATCTCACGACACCCCAGAGTAAAATATAATCCAAAACCACACTGCATCGCTCCGACTGTAAATACATACATCCCGTTTATTTAGTTTAAATAACCTGAACACGATAACTGCACCAGAGTAGGCCTCAGCAGGAAAGCTTCTTTTCATCCGTGATGTGCTTGCTTCCATCCATCATCCTTGTATCGCCTCTTTTTAGCCTTATCGCTAGCAGCTAGCTTTGGTACCTATGGAGCAGATTCAGAGCTGGTGGATGAAGGCTTGATGAAGAAGTCGGCTCCTCTGTGATGTTCCGTTCCTGTGGGGCTTTTCTTTTTGGAAAACCATCCATGATGCTGCTAAAAAGTTCTCTTTGCTATCTGTGAAATAAAGTTCCAGTGGTTAAATGATATTACGACGTAAGCTAACTGGGCAGTCACGTTGACCTTACACTGACCCCGTACTGACGTTGTTAACATTGAGAAATGGGCATGTGAGACATATGAGAGCGTCCGAGCTGCTCTGCCATTGGCTATCATATAGCATCTTCCTGGCATCCCATTGGCTAGGAGGGCCCCTTGTCTGTATGAGCGTAACCCAGCAACCCAGGTAAACAAACAATTTTTACCTCCGCCAAGGAGGTTATGTTTTTGCCGGCGTTTATCTGTCTGTCTGTCTGTCTGTGTTCAAGATAACTCAAAAAATGGCTGGATTAGGGCATTTACATGGAAAATGCACTTCTACTTACAAAAGTTTCAAGTTACGAAACTACTTCCAGAACCAATTAATTTCGTAAGTAGAGGTACCACTGTATATCGTATCGTGAGTCGAATATCGTGTATCGTATCGTAAGATTGGTGTATCGCTACAGCCCTAATCAGTAGGTTCCACTTGTTGCTCTCTCAAGGCGGTACTTTTGTTACTATGAGATATTTGTCTGCATATCCTGACAGGTGTTTTCACTCATTTTCTTATGTTCCAGTACCTTACCTGTGTGTTGGGAAACATAGATTCTCTGTATTGATCCCTGGCTCTGTGACTGCATCTCTGAGTGAGACTGAAAGTAGTTTTCAGGAAGTTTTAAATCCGCTGCATGCAGGAGGTCAGATAACAAGCTGCGGATCACGGTGAGCGGCCCTGAAATAGCAAACTGTTGTGGATTTATGTGAGAGAGAAAGAGAGACTGGGATGGAGGACGGCATCAGAAAGAAAACAGGGTCTAAGGTTGTTGTCCGTTTATGTATTTCGAGTCCTTGCAGCTCCTGAGAAGGTAGAAGTTCTGTCTGCCAGGAGCAGATAGCTGCTCATGAAGATCACTGGTGGTTATTAAAACATTTCCTACCAGCCCCGTTTAAGCTGTTTTCTACCCAGTACGGATGGCGCCCTCTCGCGAGTAGGGATGTAACGATATGGAAAATTTGATATCTCGATTATAGTGACCAAATTATCACGGTTTACTATATTATCACAATATTCTTAATTGCTGTACAAATGTCTAAAAAACACATACATTTAAATAATTTTACAAAATCTTGTGATTTTTTTTTGTCATACTAAAACATCAGAAGCCAAAATCTCATCAAAATGAAACTTTCACATTAAAAGGTCAAACAACTGGCACAGAAAGAGGTTTATTTTAAATGAACAAAATAAATAACAGGAACAAAGCTTATTTGTCTGGTGCAAATTTAAATAAACACTTTAACAACCATAGTAGGTCAAAATATGCAAACAATTATCAGGAACAAAAATTATAGTGCGAGTTCAAATGAAATAAACTTTGGACTTTAAGCTGAACCTTAAATATGTATAAATGTGCAAATAAAGAAACAGTTGTAAAGGAGCCAAATATGTTGTTCTGAATTGTAGTTCACTCTGTGTGTCTGTGGGTGTCGCTGTGTTGTTACCTGAGGGTCAGGTATAAAGGTAGCTGGAAGTTTGGAATTTATGTTAACACCTGTCTGTTCACACCTGGTGTTAACATGGGTGAATTCCAATTCCTCCCTTAACCCTCAATCTCAACCCTTAATCTCAAAAATGTGCGCTCCCGTGAAGTGCAAGTGCTGTCCCGACTCTTAGAAAGTCAAGTTCAGGGACAAGTTTGGCGACTGTATCGCCCTCAATACTGAGATTCTCCAGCACCACCTTTGGGAGTAAGGGCTACCCAGAAGGCATTGCATATTTTTGCCAAGACATCTTCAAAAATGATGGCGCCAAAAAAAGCGATCTATAAAGATATAAATGTTACAAAACCATCTTATTGTCCTGTAGAGGTCTTCATGGGTCCACTTTCATGGACCTGAACCCAAATGGACCCGTGAAAATTTGACCCGAAACCCAAGACCCGCAATATTTGGACCTGGAACCGACCTGACCCGAGTCTTTAGTTTCCGATCACGAACCAAACCGAGTTACCCGAATAGAACCAAGACAATCCAGCCCATAGTTGCTCATGTTAAAGTTGTCTAGCATTGAATAAAACTTGATTTTCTTACCTAAAGTCATCTTCTTCTACCGGTTCAGTTTCTACAAAGGCTACGTGATGTAAACAACAATAAATCCACGTCGTTATTTTCTTTGTGGATACAGATGCTATCGGTAGCAACTGCTAATGCTAATAGCCTATACCGGTCAGGACGTGTCGTAAACATGTTCTCTCATCCAACGTTGTCATGTTGGTGATCCGTTGTGCTTTACAGCTGGGGGCAAACCGCTAATAACACGCTACGGCAACACGATTGTTTCATGACAAACACGCCACGTTAATGAATAATTATTTAAACTGCCCTGAGTCCTGACATTGGCTGCCACCGCCAATATCTTTACCTCTCTCGAGTAAACGTGGACCCAGCCTGTCAGAGAGCACCGACCGGACCCGAGACTAACTGTACCGATTCCAACCCAAACCCGGAGTCACCCTTTTTGATTAAAACCGAGACCCGATTCAGGTCGGGTCGGAACCTTGGGTTTTCGGGTTGTTCCGAAGACCTCTATTGTCTTGTATTCGTCTTCTACTTCTTTGACGTCATCGTCTTCTTGACAAAATGGACATAGCTTTGGCGTGAGGCCGCCCCCCACAGTCTGAAGACGTAACTGCACTCAAGGTGTGTTCCATTTCTAAGTCACAAGATAGACCTGACACTGACTTTGAAGGACCAAGATTGAGGGTTAAGGGAGGAATCGGAATTGGTCCCATGTGTCCCGATTCACATTTTGAGTGGCAGATTGATTTCACTCCCCCGTCTCATATGAACCATGAATATGGGCTCGTTCGTTCCATCTGGACTCTGATGGGACGAACTGGATTTATTGAATTACAATGAATGAAAAGGGTTATCATTTAAGTAAACTGGATCAACCTTGACTGGAAAAGTAGAGTAGAATCGAACTGACAAAAAAGGCTTCAGACGGATCAAAACAGAACTGGGACGTTGGAAATGATAGAAAAGCAAAGGTAGACAAATCAGAACAACACGGCCTCGTCCGTGACGTGGCTGTGTTGGGAGATATTGTTCCTCACTTCAATACGACGCCATTGTCTCGTGAACAAAGGCGTCCTTGACAGAGGACGCCGGCTGTCCCTGAAGTTGTCCTTCAGTGTCGTCCTGGGGCCTGTTTCACAGACGAACTCTCGAGTTTGTCGAACCCCGCGGTTCTGTTTTTTTCAGCTCTGTCGGCTCCGAGCATGTTGACTCTCAGTGACTGTGACAATACAAAGACATCATCGGTGGAGTGGTTCGCCATGGCAACGGCAAGTAAATGGAAGACATCCTCCTCCTCGTCTTTGTTGAATCGAGTGGCTTCCTGCAGAACGAAAGGCGGCTGCGGCGGCGAAGGAAAGACAGCTGATGTGGGAGATTTTACAGAGCCGCAGAACAGGCTGTCATTTAAATACAGGGTCTAACTCCTCCCCCCACCCCCCCACCCATTTTAATAAGACCGCAAGAAATCATGTCAACTTTTGAAAAAGAAAATTAAAACAGGCCATGACAGTTGCTCTCTCACACTTCAGTCTTCACAATTTACCACTTCACTGCTGGGTGCGCACGCCGCCGTCAGCGCCACACCAACTACCCTTTTCTGTGTGTGCGTGATGCAGGGATTTTTCTGGGGAGCAGGAAATGAAGCATCTCGTGTAAAATTAATGTAAAGCAGAACAAATGAATCAGCGCGTGGAGCCACAGACTGGGCTTCGAGCACAAACGCGAGACCAGATGATCAGTCAAGTCCTGAAATTGGCCCGTCGCCTTTCCTCGGTGTTGATCCATTTATAGACGGAGCAGGGAAAAAAAATTGGATCTCAGGCTTTTTGTGGCTCTTCAGCGTTAATGCAGGGATGCTCGAACTCATAAACGCTCCGTAGGGAATGAAATGATGAAATGTAAATGTTCCCAGAAAGATTTCTAGTTAGACCAGTGGTTCTCAACCTTTTTAGAATAAACGCCCCCCCTGAGCCACCATGATGCTCGTAACGCCCCCCCCCCCCCCCCCCCCCCCCCCGAAAAAAAAAGAAAAATGTGCGTGTGTATGTAAGCATGGATTTAAATTTGTCGAAATGGAAACACAGTGAATAATATTCCATCCATCCATCATCTATACCCGTTTCATCCTCCGGAGGGTCACGGGGATCTGCTGGAGCCTATCCCAGCCGTCTACAGGCGAAAGGCAGGGGTACACCCTGGACAGGTCGCCAGTCCATCGCAGGGCCCACATACAGACAAACAACCACGCACGCTACAGGCAATTTAGAACCACCAAGTAACCTGACATGCTTGTCTTTGGACTGTGGGAGGAAGCCGGAGTACCCGGAGTACCCGGAGGAAACACAGTTATTTTTTAACTGTGTTTTATCTTTAACTGTGTTTTTATTTTTTATTAATTGTGAAGCGCTCTGTGACCATGGTCTGTGAAAGGGCGCTGTATAAATAAAGTTTACTTACTTACTTACAAGCACGGGGAGAACATGCAAACTCCACACAGAAAGACTCCGAAGTTCAAACCAGAACCCCCCCCGCCGAGGTTCGAACCAGGAACCTTCTAGCTGTGAGGCAACAGTGCTAACCACTAAACCGCCATAAATAATATTATAATACTTAATTTGCACTGGGACCGAAACCTCTTCAGTTGATCTTCTGGACTGTGAGGCTGAATTTCAGAGATTGAACTGCAAGATTGAATTTAAATCAAATTGATCTTTCTACAGAGAGAAAGGCCACACCCCCTTTTATGATTTTTGAATTCATCACAACATTTGTAAATAAATTCTTGGAACTAAGGAAAAATACCACCACAGCAGAATTTGTTGAGAATCTGTTTTATGGGTAGGCTAACTGAAGACGCCAACAACATCATGCGTGAACAGCGGTAAATTAATCAATCAAAACCTGGAAGCACTCATGCGTCAATTAATGCGCCTTAAACATTTCAAACGGTCATTTTCAGGCAACTGACAAGGCCTGGCCTGGAGGAGATTAAAAGGAGATGTTACCGGGTCATGGAAGCAGCAGACCCTGGGTTTTGGTCTCAGTCAGCAGCTTTATTTTTTGAAACGTAATCTGAGCAAAACATTTTATTGAAACATAATTAGATTTGAACTTTAAAAAAAAACCTTGAGAAACCATGGAAGTTTAAAATAGAGTTGTCAAGGCGTGGCGCCCCTCATTTGTGCCTGAGCGCCCCCCCTCAGCCCTGACGTTTCCAGCGCCCCCCTAAAGGTTCAGAACGTCCCCTGGGAGGCGGTACCGCCCTCGTTGAGAAACCCTAAGTTAGACGCAGTCGTTTTGTCTGAAACATCTCACCTCCAGACCAGTGAACAGTTGGCACCGAAGCTTTCAATGAGCTCGACGGTTCCCTTAATTGTGCTGATGATAACGACATCTTAATTTGCAGTTTCTCCTCCTCTCCTCTTGTGGTGTTTCTCACCCACTTCCTCAGAAAGTGTAACCACTGGAGAATCCCTGCGCTCATCCTCGTTGGCTTGTTGGCCATCACGTAAACAGCCACTTCATTTAAGGACTTCTATAAAAACCCAACAGATTGGGGAGGTGGGGGGGTAATTAGCCTGCCACACTGTATATAATTAATCTCCATCACAGGAGGCCGGAAATCCTCGTTTCCGCTTCGCTCTGGTTCTATCTCTCAACACTTTGACCCGCACCAAAACCAGCCGCTGAGGACGACCGATGACCGATGGCCGTGAAGGAACATCTGGCGGGAAATCCACTGATCTTTATAAACTTGCTGTCCTGTGAAGGCTGGACGTGTCCTTCTGTGAAAAAAAAAAAAAGCTCTTCTCTCCTGTTTGCGCTCTTTCTGTTCTCTTTACAACTTTCCTCTCATGCCTCCGGCGGCTTGTTTCTCAGCTTCATAAATACTTAAATGGCGTCTCATTGTTCTTTTCAGTGAGTCAGAGAAGGAAGCATCAGGCGAGCTAAACAGAGAATCGACAGCGAGCAACAAAGCCCAGCCGTTCAAACTGAAATGATATTACAGCTGATGAAAGGCTGTAATTACATGTTAAAGTTTTCTCTCGGTGACTCAGACGCGGTGGGACGTTCATTGTGCACCTTTCAGAAATCACGGAGGCTCCTCAGATAAATGAACTCACTGAACTCTGAAAGGTTAACATTTCTGCATTTATGTGCTTATATATATTTAAAGGCCGACTTGCTGTCAACCTTTTCACTTTTTTTTTTAATAAACTAAACATTTGCATACAGTTGCAACCACAAGTTTACTTTCCTGAGAAAAAGACGTATACACAACCTTCAAAACCACAAACCCCTGTTTTAGCTTTAGAAGCTTCTGACTATGGAGCCCCGTTTGGGTCATAATTCAATGAATAAATGAGTCTATTATTATGAAATACAGGCATTTATTATTATGAAATATTTCCCATTATTATGATAATGGTTTCATTTTTCATAAGAATGAGCTTTTACATAATAATGGCTTTGTTTTTCATAAGAATGATTTGTGTGTCAATCACAGCAGAGAGGGCGGAGCCATTTATGTGATTGGCTGCTCTTTCATTCAGACATAAGCAACAGAACAGTGAATATCGATAGTGGGCGAGAGGTGTAATGTTTATACTCCAGGCCAGTAGGTGGCAGAATGCACCTCAGTTTACGGTTAAAAGTTGACATCGACTAAGAAACGTCAAGGTTTCCCGTAGCTCAGTCCAAGCTGCCATAGCTACAATCGCACCTTGATGACGCCACGGCCCGCTGCTAACGGGACCTCACGGCCAAAACTAGACGATGTCAGAGCGTAGAATGGAGAAGGATCAGCCAATGAGCGTGCAGGTCAATCACTGGTCCCACCCACTGGCAAAATGTCATTATTATGTAAAAGCTCATTCTTATGAAAAACAAAGCAATTATGTAAAAACTCATTCTTAGATTAAAAAAAAAGCCATTCTGAAATAAACAATTATGCGTTCAACTAAGATTAAATAATAATAAACTATATTTCATAATAATTACATTTTTTTCATAATATTGGGAAATATTTTATAATAATAAACATGTATTTCACAATAATGGGAAACATTTCATAATAATGGATACATATTTCATAATAATAAACACCTGTATTTCATAATATAAGACTAATTTATTCATTTCAATTATGACCCAAATGGGGCTCCATATCTGAGAGGCTCACTGACATTATTTTTGCCGGAGACAAAAAAGGTAATTAATTTTTAAGACTCACCTTCACTCCAAGGAGCTTCATCCAACAAACATGCGCTTCTTTGAGTGGAGATCAGCTCTAAAAGCGAGTCGATATCCTGCAGCAGATCTGAGGAGGCCTCTGACTGGAGAAGATGTTCGGTGTTGTCCACCATGTTTTTCACTTGTTGTGCAAGTTAATTCAAATCAAATCAAATCAAACTTTATTTATAAAGCACTTTTCATACATGTAAAATGCAACACAAAGTGCTTGACAGAATAAAATAAAACATAAAACAGGAACACAACAAATAAAGACCCGTCCCTCTCACCCTCACAGCACAAAGTAAACGTTAAGTAAATAGTTCAGTAACATGGCAGAGCACTGAGGATCCATGTGAGGAAAGACCACCGATGGGAGGCCATCCACACAGAGAGGCTGCATCCACAGGGGGCGCCGTCACAGAGACCACCTCAACCCGGATAGACCAGGGTAGGATCTACACGTTGTGTAGTCTACTATTATTAATTCAATATGATTATTGCTATCATTTATTTATTGTTGAAAAAAAAAAGTCCTTACTATAATGCCCAATTTCCCTTCTGGGATTAATAAAGTATTTTTCATTTTCTAGTTTGATCAGCTCAGTTTGAAAGAAATGCAAATTCTCATGCATGTCTGTGGCTTTTAATTTGACAGGTCGCTGAAGCCTCACAGGTCATCTGTCCCGCTCAGATGGGGCTCATTAAAAGAGCGATTTCTGTGGATTTCATGCGTGGCCAGTTCAGTTAGGGGGAAAAGTGCAACCACAAATTAAATATTCATGTTTTCCCTGTGGGACTTTTCATCCACATAGAGAGCTTTGTTTGGTCAAAATCTGCAGTAACACCATTCAGATATCAACGCAGGTTCAACATGTCCAGGGTTTCTGTATGTGAAACGCCAACCCTAATAACTAAGACTGCGCTATGTGGTGGAACCAGCTCCGCAGGTCAACCCGGGTTTTCCACCAGGAACCGTGAGCATACGAGCTTTTGGAAAGAGGACGGTGTCTGGCATCCAAACCCAGAGCTCGAAAATCAAGGATCTGGAGCCGGAGAGTTTTTTTTTTAAAAAGCAGAATCTGTAATCATGAATTAATGCGAGAATTTAATATTTATATCAAGATGAAAGTCCACAGAGCTGCTGCAGTCACAGCAGAAAGTCAAGCTGGGGGAAAAAAAAAAAGAGCGCTGACCAAGTTTGTCATTATCAGGGCCGCATCATCAGAACATGAGTGAACCTGATGATTTATAATGAGGCATCTTATTAGGTTAACATGCTGCAGGTAATAAAGTTTCAATCTTATTCTGTCAGATGAAAACGTGGGATGTTTTGAAAGTTCTCGGCATTAAATAAAGAACAAGGATTTGAAAGAAGAGCTACGTATTTAAACCAGCCTATGAGCTCACTGGGCGCTCATTTGATCCAGTCTGACAGCGCATGGCGGTCTGAGGACGTTTGTGTCTCTTGTTAGCTCTGTCTCACTGCGCTGCTCTGTGTTCTAGTCTAGTTTATTCATGTGCCTTTTTTTTTCTTTCAGTCTTGCTTCCCTGGTTCAATCCAGTTACTTCTCCTTCCTGCCTGTTTTGTGCTGGCCATTCCCTCCATCTTTATATGCACCTGGCTCCAGAAGGTATTTGGACGATGACGCAGTTCTTACGTTTTCGCCTTGATACGCCATCACGTTGGGATTTGAAAATAAACCGATCAAGATGTGATCCAAGTGTGGACTTCTGCTTTGGTTTAAGCCAGTCCTAGTGGGGTGGGGGAGTGACCCCGTGGAGCATGCTTTTTTTTTTTTTTTGCCGAACTGAAATAAAGTGTAATTGCACATATATTCCAGTAGGTGGCAGTGGCGCTCTGGTTGTCACAGTGTGTGAAGGGAGTATTACCTGTATTGTGTCAGGTCTTTTTTTTGCACAGAGCAGGAGATATGAAGTGAACGAACCCTCCAGAGACACCACGGAAAAATATTTAACGGGGATGAAAAGAGAGACGGAGATAATGAGACAAATCTGTGGATATTCTCATTTATCCAGGTAAATTCCATTCTCGCAACAATTGAATCATAAGCAACTGGACTTAGATTTGTCTAGAAGACGTTTCGCCTCTTATCCAAGCGGCTTCTTCATCAGTTCTCAACGCATCAGTCTGACTAGTCCGCACTAGTCCAAGGAATGAGACAAACGAAAGTCACCAGAAAGTTAAGACGAGGAAATACGACGATGCTGATGTAGCGCTTGGCTTGACTGTGGTTACGATGGGATTGATGCACTTTAAGTCTCTATAGCAGTGTTTCCCAAAGTGTGGGCCGCGGCCCCCTGGTGGGCTGCAAGGTACTGCAGGTGGGCCGTGCAAAGTCATTAAAAATAAACAAATGTTTTTAAATCCTCAATTTTTTTTAATGTTTTTTTTTTTATTATTGTAGAATATTTATTACATGATTTTAAAAATATTGAGAAGCAATAAAACAAACCAATTGAGTGTTATTCCACTGTAATCTTAACTTAAAATGACAAGAGACAAGCGTCACCTTATTTGTTGACCCTTTACATTAATAATGGAATGTAGCTTTTAGTCTTGTATGTTGATCAAAGTGGTGTTTAAAGGTTTAGGTGGGCCGCAGAGATTTTTCACATTTCAAGTTGGGCCTTGGTATGCTGAAGTTTGGGAATGGCTGCTCTACAGATTAAAAACAATTTTAATAGTTATTCTTTGCTATATAAGGATCCCTTGCCAATGTGGTTTAAGTTCCGCGGTTTTAGTTATTGGCGGATTTTTCAGAAATATATAATATAATTTTATAAAATTAAAAAAATCGCGGAAACATCACAGGATGTTGTGCGCGTTCTCTCACAGCGAACAAATGTTGTGAGCCAGCCTGGCCCCTTTAAGAAGGTAGCCTTATGGGTGATGATGTGGCCTTATGGGTGATGATGTGGCCTTATGGGTAATGGAGTGTGTGTGTCGTGGGATGGCAGAAGAAAACGGGGTTAGATGGAAAGTGGAGTGAGCGCCGGTCCCCGTTAACCGCAAAAAATAAGGGATCACTGTATGTCGATCTATTTCCTAGGGAGGGGGCGTGAGGGGGGGCTGCAGAAAAAAATTTGAGAAACACTGGTTTAAGAGGTTTAATAAAAAATATGGCACTTACCATTTCAGAATTGAAATGAAAAGGTGGGGTCTACTCCCTGACTGCTGATGGGAGGGATTCCCTGGTGTCTATCGATGAAATACTTGCTAACTAAAGTAGTAAGATGAATCCTGTGGTGTACAGGGCTATGCTCTCTGCTCACATTCAGCCAAAGGCTGCAAATCTCTTTAGGACGACGCTGCACAGTGCAGGTGGATAATGACACTAAACAGGCTGCGAAAGTAACTCCAGACTTTTTAAAGACAAAGAAGCGGAAAATTCCTCAACGGCCAAGTCAGTCGCCTGCTCTCAGCCCAATAGAGCACCATCTTCAGTTCCTGAAGACAACGCTGAGGGCAGAAGAACCCACTAACAGGCAGCAGCTGATGGTCTGGCAACGCATCTCCAGGGAGGAAAACTCAGAATCTGGTGACGCACGTGGGCTCCAAGACATCAGAGAGGCATCGACTACAGACGATATTAAAGGAAATTACAAGAATATTAAAAGTCTTAGTTATAGTTACAGTTAAACCGCTCTGTCCAGTTACTTTTGATGCCCTAGAAATAGGGTTGGGCACCTAACGTTCTTAAGGTCCGGTTCTGGAATCGTTTAGAAGATTTTTGAATTTCGATTCCTTTTTTTGGTTCCTAAATGTCCGCACTAATATTTGTTTTGTTTTGATTTACTGCACTAGTTTGTTGATGTTACTCCGCCCGGCGTTCTCAACTCCGCGCTAGTGTCGACGTCACGTCCGTCACCGACGGGACTTCACTCGCCACAACATGGATCCCAAGAGACGCCGCTCTCTAGTTTGGCTGCATTTCAGTCCGGGAAATGACGGCTACCTGGTGCAGTGCAACACCTGCGGGAAGCGTGTTACTGCCAAAGGAGGGAGCACGACTAATATGGCAAAACACCTTCATCTGCATGGCATCACAAAAATAAACGAGTGTACCGTATTTAATTCACTGCGTTGCTCCCGTCGCTTCTTCGACTGCAACAGAGTCCGTCTTCATCCAGAAACTCTTGCCTTCTCATATACAGTGGTACCTCTACTTACGAACATCTATACATACAAAGTTTTCAGGTTACGAAACGCATCAACGGGAAAATATTGTCTCTAGTTACAAAAGAAATTTCAGGATACGAAAGGCAGAAATACAGTAGCGCTGCTACTCACAGCTCCCAGAGTTTACTGAACGTTAACATACTTGTAGCTGCTCTGCCATTGGCTATCGCTTAGCATCTTCCTGGCATCCCATTGGCTAGGAGGGCCCCTTGTCTGTATGAGCGTAACCCAGCAACTCAGGTAAACAAACAATTTTTACCTCCACCAAGGAGGTTATGTTTTTGTCGGCGTTTATCTATCTGTTTCTGAAAGAGCAGATATGGTCATCTTCCTAAACAAAAACTGTTGATTTCATTTTTCGTTGGGTAAAATGTATTTTGGAGGCCAACTGCCAACTGTAAGTTGTTTAACAGTTAGGCTGTAAGTGAATCCTGTGTCTGCATATGTGCATACAAGCATGTGGAAGAATAAAAATGGCCTGTCGCCTGTGTAAATGTGTCACAGTTTATTTTAATGAAGAAATTCTACTGTTAGATAAGTCGCGATCTGTTGACCTACACATCAAAGAATCGTAATCGAGAATCGTTTTGAACAGGAATCGAAACAGAGAATCGGAATCGGAATCGGAATCAGAATCAGAATCGTTAAAATCCAAACGATGCCCAACCCTACCTAGGAATGGAGGACCTTTGCCTAAAATGTCTTTTCTTTGAGCACCACGGACTCGTCGCGGTCTCTTGCGTAATTCTACAGAAAAAATATCCATCTTAGATATTCTCTCTTGTCATGACGACTTGCGCAAAGAGAAGAAAGGCTCTGAAATGACGTCCACAGTCTGCATTTAAGTCCAGTCGTGAACCCAGACAGACTCAGGCGAGCCCTCTTCGTCACGGTGAGATGTCGTTGCGCGTCGCAACTCTGACGTTTGCCTTAATTAGAACAAAGCAGCCACCACTCCGCTTTATCCTATTGAGCATGCTCATTATTTGCTGCAGTTTAAGAAATCCTACTCCCTAACACTCACCAAATTAAACAATCAATTCTGTTTGTGGGGCCAAAGTTTTGATTTTTGAATGAATCATCTTCAGCCTGACTGCTTTAACGTCTTCATCGGCTGTAGATGATTTTTGAATGAATCATCTTTAGCCTGACTGCTTTAACGTCTTCATCGGCTGTAGATGATTTTTGAATGAATCATCTTCAGCCTGACTGCTTTAACGTCTTCATCGGCTGTATTGATCAGGACCCCCAGCAGCCAGTAGAGGGGCTCATACAGTCAGCTGAAGCATCCACAAATCAGCAGTCAGGCAAAAAGCCATTTTCTGTTGTAATCAGCGTTGGTCAACTCCCACGAGTCACGTTGCCGCCGGCTGGTTTCAGCTCGGGACTCGTGTTCCTCTTTGCCTGATGCTCTCATGGTTTTCTGCGCCTTTCCCATCATGCCGTCCTCAGTGAGTGTTTTTTCCTGAGTGCTCTCAAGAGTTTGGCTTCACGCGCTCTGCAGTTCTGCTGCATCATGCCACTTTTAAAGTTCACATTATTTATGCTGACAAATGCAAGTCGGTGTCACAGGCTGTTAGCGCCTGTTGGACCGTTTCTTTTATGGGTTTTAATTTTTCATCGTGGTCTTTGCATCTTTTTTTGCCACTAAAACAAACTCAATTTAAAAAAGGCGATTCACCTCAAACCTAAACATTTCACAATGGGAAAATAAATTTTGTCTCTCTCAGAAGAAAAAATAAAAATAAGCATATATTTCTAAAGGTGCCATTAACACCAAACTTTCACTAGATGTTAGTAAGAACCAATGCAATCCACACATGCAAAAAAAATCAAACCATAGATGACCATAAATGATGCATAATAATCTGAAATGACACAAGGGAAAAGAAGAAAGGGAGGCGCTAAAAGTTATGGAAAGCCAAATCACCAGCTGAAATCAGTCAGTTATTAGAAAGCAATCCTGCCTCTTATCAAATTAACATCAGCTGGTTCAGTCTAGGGCTAGGCGATATGGACCAAAAGTCATATCCCTATATATTTACGCTGAATATCGATAAACAATATACAGTCATGGAAAAAATGATTAGACCACCATTTTTTCTTCACTTTCTTGTTCATTTTAATACCTGGTATCACTAAACATCATCATGTGACTAAAACAGACAGAAAAGAAAACACTGAATGCATAAAAGCAGTGTTTTTGGCAGTACAACGCCATAGCTATTGATGTAAAAACTTAAGTGATTTAGGTTATAATCAAGAAAACCATGGAAAATGGTAAGATATCAGCTCTTAAATAAAACTCTTATAAGCAATCTTTGTGGTTATTGTTATGTTTGTCCAAACAAATGTACCTTTAGTTGTACCAGGCATTAAAATGAACAAGAAACTGAAGAAAACAAGGGTGGTCTAATAAGTTTTTCCATGACTGTATATCTCAATATTTTTTCCTCAAAGTGGGAGCAAATGTTCAGCCAAAGCCAAATATGACATGTCACGAGTGGTTTTATTGAAACTGGCAATTTCAGTGAACAGTGGCAAAATCAAATGAATAAATAATAAACAGGTTTCTTCACCTGGTTCATGAAAAAATGCTCAGTTGTTCAAATAATAAAATGGAAACATAAATACTGCAGTGCTTCTCGTGTTCATAGTTTTCAGTAGCTTTTTGAATCCGACTTGTTCCACAGTTGCAACAGTAACCATGTCTTTAGCAATGTGATAGGAATTTGAACTATATCGATATATACATTATAGTCTAATTCCATATCGTAGTTAAAAATATATCGATATAATTTTTATATCAATATATCACCCAGCCCTAGTTCAGTCTCAAATTATGTCCTTTAGAAATGTGTCTCATTACCAAGGTGTCACGCAGGGAGCATGTCTGGAGCCCCTCACAAACTCACTGTTGCAAAACATACTGATGGCATTGGCTCCAGGAGGATTCTTAAACCTCTGAATGTTGTGGAAAGAAACATCCTTTCACCGTTAACTGGCCACAACCAGCTCCTCGCATGTTTTCTGACGGAGGTGTAAAAAGAACGATCAGGGGAGCTGCAAGAGCCGAGGGCCACTTCAGAAAGAGCTGGAATCACAGCTGTCGTGAATTCCCTGAAGAAAGGGCACACTGAAGCCAGGGTTATAATAGATTTGGTTTTTCCATTAGTTTTAGTTTTTAGTTAGTTTTTAAGTTTAGTTTTTCAAATTCAGTTAGTTTTAATTCGTTTTTAGAGCAGTTTTGCTAGTTTTTATTCGTTTTTGTTTTGAAATACTTAGTTTTAATTTAGTTTTTATTAGTTTCAGTGTTAGTTTTACTTTTATTTTGTAAATTAGAGTTGTAATTTTGGTTGGAGTGAAGCACTGAACTTTTTGAAGGCTATTGAATCACATAGTCGTGTTTACATTCGGGTCTCAATAAACATATTTATCAATGCGTCTTCCCTCTTTTGGTGTTCCTGCGTATTTACTGACCAGCAGCTATCTGGTCTCCGGTGGAAACAGTCCATTATAGTTGCTGTTTTCTCCCGTTCCTTCCCAACGCTGACTGGCCTGCAGCTGTAGCTTCTCTTTCCAGGGGGCTAGCTTAGGCTAGCTTATCCAGGTAGTCTTGGTTAGCCTTCTTTCCAGGGGGCTAGGTTAGGCTAGCTTATCCAGGTAGTCTTGGTTAGCCTTCTTTCCAAGGGGCTAGCTTAGGCTAGCTTATCCAGCTAGTCTTGGTTAGCCTTCTTGTGCGAGCATTTCAATTGGACTTTTAGATTCGTGGGTTTTTTTTCCCCTTGAGAAGTATTCCACACATTGTATCACCTGCTTCTACAACAAGGCACTTATTTTTATCGTTAACACAGTCATAGTCAAAGAAATCCAAAATAGGACTGTGCTGCTTTCTCCCAACTTTTGCCGCAGCCATCACTGCTGATCACTTTTTTTTTTTTTATTTAATTTTAATTTTTTTTGCGGTTGTTGTTGTACAGCGGAGTGAAGTTAATAGATTTCAGACATTTTTGATATTCTAATAGTTAATTTTAGTTTGTTTTATAAACACATAATACAGTTTCAGTTAGTTTAAAAAACTCTCATTTTTGTTTTATTTCAGTTAACGAAAATGTTTTTTCAATTATAGTTTTCGTTATTTCGTTCGTTTTCATTAACGATAATAACCTTGGCTGAAGCTCATTTAAAGTTGGCTGCACAACATTTGAAGAAGCCTGTGGAATACTGGGAGAACATATTCTAGTCAGGTGAGACCAAAGGTGAACTCTGTGGACGCCTCAATATGCGCCTTGTTTGGAGGAAGCACACCGAAAAAGAAAAAGTGGAAGTTTCATGTCGGTAGCGCCTTTAGAAATATATATTAACTAAGAAAAACTGTGACATGTCTGGTACTTATTTCACCTGCTGTGTGTGTGTTTACACAGTTATTAAACAGCATCATTACCGTCTCACACAAAGCAGAACAATTAAGCGACATTGAGTGACATTTTTAACCTGTACAGCCAGCTTTCAATGGATCCAACGACCCCAGCCCCTAAACGATCCACCCTGAGGTTTATGGGCTACCGTCACTGTTATAAAAGGCCTCATTAATTTCTTCAGTGTCACGTGAGGCCGGGGAACAGATCTTCATTAAGACATCCCCGTTGGGATTTATCGACTAAACGGTTAGCGGGTGCACATTAAGGAGTGTTTTTTCCATTTAAAGATTTACCTGCCCTCCGCTGCCTGATTAGAGGATAGAATCTAGAATCTAGAAGCTGGTTTGAGGGATGACGTTCAACCCGTCACCACCCTGAACCCCGGTCTGCTGAGCTTGAAGCGCCTTCTTGTGATTTTATGCATCTGTAAAGGACTTTGAATTGCCTTGTGTACGAATTGTGCTCTACAAATAAACTTGCCTTGCCTTTCAACATGCATGAGAGTCAGCGACGCTCAGAAAGCAGACGAGACGGTGCAGAGGAGACGGTGCAGCCGAGCACAGCAGCAAATCGGAGAAATGAAATGCCTGGCTTTTTCCAAAGCCTTGAACTTTGTTTGCAATGCGTAGAAATCAAAAGTGCTTTGTGAAGCACGAGCAAAGCCGAGGAGGACATGAATGTGGATATGCAGCAAAATATAAAATATTAAAGGAAGAGCAACACTTCTAAAAGCAATTTGCAAATAATAGTAAATGGACTGTACCATTTTCAGACCATGCATTTATATGCTCTAACTACTCTTTTTTCCACCCTACAGAAATACAAAAGTAAGACACGTAATGATGCGGAGAATCCTCAACCCACTGAGCAACAGCTGCCTCCAAACCAGCAGTAAAATATTCATCAAAAGGCTGTTTAAAGTAAACACAGTTTTAGCATTTGATCAAATGTCTCAGACATAATTTGGCCAAAATAGCGCAGAGGGCCCCGTTCAGAGCCTGAGTTAAAATACATCCAGGTCCATCTGGTGGCTGTGATAAAAGACCCGGACGGCTCCCACAACAGATTAGAGCTGATCACTCAGGATCGGCTGTAGTTGCTCTGGGACGTCGTCCCTGCAGAGACTGAGTGGTCCCGTCCTTTTCTAGTTTGGACTGTTTTTCTTTTCAGTGCGTGTACTTTGTTGGTATGCATCTGCTTGTTTTTATATTTGCATCTCCGTCCACAGTCATTCACCACACAGACGCCATATGCATCATCGTGCTGCAGACGCCACACCATCACTGCCTCGCGCCTTCGTCTGAACCGTTCTTTCCGACTCAGTCATCTCCGGCAGAACCGACGTTAGACCAAATGTTAGAAAAAATAAAGAAAAAGCCTCTTGTAGAGCCTCAACAGAGAAAATGTTTTGTACTACTCTGTGTTTTTGGATTTTATTTTATTTATTTGACATTTTTGAGCACATCTACTCCTGTTCGATGCCTCAGTGGAAATAATCAACATTGCCTCAAGAGAAAACGACATACAGTGATCCCCCGCCAATTCGCGCTTTAAGTTCCGCGGTTTTAGTTATTCGCGGATTTTTCAGATATATATAATATACAAAAAGATAAAATTGCGGAAACATCACAGGATGTTGTGCGCGTTCTCTCACAGCGAAGAAATGTTGTGAGCCAGCCTGGCCCCTTTAAGAAGGTGGCCTTATGTGTGGTGTTAGCTGTGCATGCTTTTACATTGACAGAGCAAACAGGAATTTAGAACCGGATGTACGAGGTGTGGAGAGAGTGCTCTTGACTACGTTAGGACGATAGCGCTTCAGTACTGCTGATGATGTGAGAGCCAGTTCTGTATTAAAAGTACTGCATTGATACCAAAAGACTGCTTATTTTACCCGCACCACGACATGGTGTCAGAAGTAGGTAACAGCTGCAGTAACAAGCTATAGTTTGAAGCTGAAGAGAGATATTTGGAACTGTTAACACCCGCGATCCTGATGGCTGATGAGGACGGCGGCAACGTGGCTCCCCAAGCTCCCCAGCTACAGGCTAACGCACCACGTTAACCATTCAACCACCTGAGGCCTTCGACTTGACAAAACTTCAGGATTGGGAACGGTGGATACGCAGGTTCGAGAGATTCCGACTGGCCAGCAGCCTTCATCTTAGCACACAGGCTAACCAGGTGAACACGCTGATCTACTGCATGGGGAATGAAGCAGACGACATCCTGCGGGGACATGACTTGATCACCGCACAGAGACGGCAGTACGGCCCGGTAAAAGCCACGTTTGAAGCATACTTCGTGCCCAGAAAAAAATGTTATATATGAGAGGGCAAGATTCAACCAAAGAGTCCAGCAGCCGAACGAGCCTGTGGATGTTTTCATTACTGCCTTGTATAGGGATGGGAATCGAGAACCGGTTCCTGTAGAGAACCGGTTCCGTGTGTTTCAGTTCCATGGAATAGTTTGGCAGTTTATCTAGCGATTCTCTTATCGATTCCAAACAGCACGAATCTCACATAATTCACGCAAGTTATGCACAGTCAATTCCAGATAGCACTTACGTGATTAAGTTAGGTCGTTAAGCACGCGCACTGCAGTTGTAAACAAGAATGGCGCCCACCGGTTTCAAACGCTCCAAAGTTTGGCTTCACTTCACAAAGAAAGATGGCAACAAGGCAACTAGCAGTCATTGTAAAGTGAAGATAACAGCGTCGGAGGGAACACGACTAAAATGCAGAAACATTTGCGCACACAACATGCGATAACGACTGTCGTGTTTTTGACGCGCTTCGGACTGATGGATCTAAACCCACCAGGAGCGGCAGTAGCCAAGCTAAGATCACCTCTGCGGTTACTACGGAAGGCAACTCTGGTAAGTAGCTATCCCGCTGCCTATGTGCTTCTTTGTAAAACAAGATATAACATTAACGCTATGCTATTAAACAAATGCCTTCTGCATTACATTTAGAAGATGACCATGACGAGAGAGAGAGTCTGGCTGGTTCAGAGGCTGGCGGCACTCGCTACTGCTGCTCACTACCTACCTTCAGAAAGATCACGTATCCTTCCTGAAAAACTAGACATGCTTATTTTTCTGCGAAATAATTAATTCTTCATAGTATTTGCAGATTTGTACTATGCACTGTTCCGTTATATTTGATAGTATTTATCTTTCTTAATTATTATTTTTGAGTGCTTAGTGAGCTCATATATTCCTTTAAAGAGAGATTTTTTCATTTTGATTAGGAAAAATCTGTTAGTTAAATGTTACACATTCTTGTGTATTTGCACAGTTACATATTACAACAGTTAACACGTTATCCAGGCTTTGGGTCTCTTTTGACCTCGCTGTTGAGTTTGTAAGCCCGTGACTTCTAAGTTAAAAAAAATGATTCTAATAAAACTGTTTGTTTTCCTTTTTCCCCAAATTAGAATCGATAAGAGAATCGATAAAGAATCGAATCGTTAAACAGTATCGATAATGGAATCGGAATCGGAAAAATCTTATCAATTCCCATCCCTAGCCTTGTATGCACTAGCTGAGAACTGCCAATATGGCGCACTCCACAACGAGCTGGTAAGAGATCACATCCTGGTGGGTCTGAGAGACATCAGTCTATCTGAAAGGATGCAGTTAGACAGAGATTTGACGCTGGCAGTCCAGCAAGCCAGACAATCGGAGGTGATTAAAAAGCAGCAGACAGACCTCAGAGGTGGAGGTAGGATGGACATTGATGCTGTGACAAAAGGCAGAAAGCAAAAACCATTCACACCCAAGTCCTCTCATCACTCAAAGCACCAGTCTACAAAGCCACAGCCATCTTTTCGCCAGTCTACATGCTACAGATGTGGAAAGTCCCCTGGCAATTCAAAAGCACAGTGCCCAGCCAAAGAGGTGACTTGCCACACGTGTGGAAAGAGAGGTCATTACAATAAACGATGTAAATCTACCAAAACAGTCCATGTTGTAGAAACAGAAAACAGTGACCTTCCCTTGTTCTCAGGCTCAGTTGATGCAGGCTTAGACCCATGGTATGCTGATTTGACTATAAGAAACCATAAAGTCAGGTTTAAGATAGACACAGGAGCTGATGTTTCAGTTATTCCAGCCTAGACCTTCTATGCCATTACTGAAAGAGACACACAGTAGCTTAAGTCGGACAGACCACTGTTTGGTCCAGGCCGCATGCGCTTATCTGTGTTAGGCAGATACAGTGAGTCGCTATGCAAAGGAGAGCAGTTGATACAGGAAGATGTTTATGTTGTCAAGGACTTGAATGTAGCCCTGTTAAGCAGACCAGCAAGTGTGAAGCTGAAACTAGTTTACAGAGCAGACAGCATAGACATGTCAGAAATGGAAGAATCCTACCCAAAGTTGTGTAAGGGTTTAGGGATGATGCAGCAGCCTTATACGATTAAGCTCAAGCCAGACGCCATTCTCTATTCACTGGCCACTCCGAGACAGGTCCCCATCCCTCTACTCGGCAAAGTCAGAGAGGAACTCAAGAAAATGGAGGACATTGGAGTCATCTCCAGAGTGGAGGAGCCAACCAACTGGTGTTCAGGCATGGTCCCAGTGCAGACAAAGACGGGCTCAGTACGCATCTGCGTTGACCTCACCCGCCTCAACGAAGCAGTCTGCAGAGAGAAATACATACTGCCTTCAGTTGAACAGACTCTAGGATCTCTGGCAGGAGCTCGGGTCTTCAGTAAGTTAGATGCCAACCGAGGATTTTGGCAGATCCCATTATCCCCTGCTGGGGCGCCGAAAAGGGGGGGTAAAGGATACGGATTATAGGGGCCCATGATTGAGGGGGCCCAGAGAGGCCCCTAATGATGCTCAAAAATAGCATCAACAAATTTCGCCGCTGTGTTGGGGGGCCCGGTAAAGATTCTTTTCATGGGGACCAAAATCCCTAGCGGCGCCCCTGATCCCCTGAGTCAGCACGGTACACGACTTTCATAACTCCCTTTGGCCGTTTTTATTTTAACAGACTGCCTTTCGGCATAGCGTCCGCCCCAGAACATTTCCAGCGGCGCATGTCCATGATTCTCGACGGACTACCGGGGGTTGTATGTCACATGGGATGATATCCCCATTTGGGCTGAAGATCAACAGCAGTACGGCATCAGACTACTCTCCGTACTTTGCAAGCTTCAGGAAGCCGGGGTCACACTTGTGAAGTGTGAGCTCCACAAAAGTCAAGTGAAATTCCTTGGTCACATTCTGTCGGCTGATGATGTGCAGCCAGACCCAGACAAAGTAAAAGCTGTTATGTCCATGAAATAGCCAGCCAACACAGGAGAAATTCGCAGTTGGAGAAAGAGGCACTAGGACTGACGTGAGGTTGCGAGTGATTTAGAGACTTCCTTATTGGAAGACACTTTGCCCTGGAAACTGATCACAAGCCACTAGTCAGTCTGCTTGGTCAACAGGCTTTAACTGAACTTCTTCCCAGAATCCAACGGTTTCGACTCAGGCTCATGAGGTACAGCTACTCTATCTCCCATACACCTAGCAAAACCCTGTTTACAGCCGACACACTCTCACGCTCACCTGTCAGTCAAAATTCTCAATCACAATGTAGTGTCTGAAAAACATGATATATATCTGATATGTACACGATATTTACCTTTTTTATATAAAGCTTAACTACAACTTGTTAACAGTGGAAGGCCTGACAGTTTAGGCCTTTGTTGGGGTTCACTGAGTTCGTTTCGGTCCAATATGTGAAAACCTGCCTAAGGAGACGTTCCCAGGCTTACAAATTTGGAAGATCCAAAATAAAGAGAAAAGGGAGTAATATCCTGTGTTGGGTCTTATCATGAGACACCAGATGGTCATTGTCCAAAGGGAAAAAACATGTCAAACTATTGCCAAAGAAATCGTGATTGATCCCATGTTTGTCTGTAATTAGATATGGCTATGGCTATAGGAACTGTCTCTTGATGTATGTTCTTGTTCTTTTTATCAAATTCGACCCGAGAAGTTCCCAGACCTGATCAAGCCTATATTAAGCCTCTTTTTCTGCAAATAAACTTTATATGCATTTAAAGACAGCTTTAGAGCTGCATCCCTTTTTTTTTTTTATCACACTGAAGATACAGAAGAAGACAGAGAGAAGACTTCAAAACACCTTAACGGCAGAAGCCACAACAACAAACTGACAAGGACTTAATGGAAGACACAAACATCTATGTGGATGAAATCGTCAATTGCATGCCCGCTAGCTCAACATACATGACACAGCTGAGAGAACAACTGCTGGAAGACAGCGTGTGCTCAGAAGTCAGCGTGGATGGCCTGACTGCAGCCAGCTCACAGGTCCGGTGAAAGCTTACTGGCCTGATAAAGCCCTACTTACAGTACATGATGGACTACTGCTCAGGGGTTCCAGATTAGTCATTCCCACAGCTATGCGCAACTCTGTCCTTGATGCTCTACACGAGGGACATCAAGGGATGACCAGGTGCCGTGAGCGGGCCAGAGAGACTGTATGGTGGCCTGGCTTGAGCGGCCAACTAAACGAGCTAGTGAGAAACTGTCAAATATGCATCAAAGAGCGTGCCAACCCTGTGGAGCCACTAATGCCCAGTAAACTCCCAGAGAGACCATGGCAAAAAGTCGGTTCTGATATGTTCACGCTCAACCAGGACAACTACCTTCTAGTAGTGGACTATTACTCTAGGTTTGTGGAGATTGCCAGATTAACCCCCACACGTTCACAGGACATTATTGTGCACCTCAAGTCGATCTTCTCCAGACATGGGGTCCCTGAAGAATTTTTTTAGTAACAATGCTCCACAATATTCTAGCCAACAGTTCAAAGACTTTGCAGCAGCTTACGGGTTCACTCACGTCACTAGCAGCCCTAGGTTTGCTCAGAGCAATGGAGAGGCAGAGCGCCACGTCCAACACGTGAAACGGATGCTAAAGACAGCGAAGGATCCATATCTTGCTCTGTTGGCGTATAGAGCTACACCACTCACAAATGGATACAGTCCTGCTCAACTCCTTATGGGCAGGAGACTGTGCACACCAGTGCCCAGCATCCCTCTCTACTCACTCCAGAGCTTCCAATCAGCACCGTCGTTGCAGCAAAAGAAAAAGAGAGGAAAGAAAAGGACACTGCAAACTTCAACAAAAGACACTGTGCGAGGGATCTGAGTCAGCTTTCACCAGGTCAGCCAGTGTGGATAACGGATACCAAGTCTCAAGGTACAGTGGTTTCTACGTTCCTACGTAGTGGACAGCCCATCGGGCACCATCAGGAGGAACAGACGCCATCTCATCCCTTTTCCAGAGACTGTGCCACACACTCCTCGCTCTCCAACACCTAACTCACCACCCCAACCAGGTGAGCCTACACTGGGTTCTCCCGTGCGCCCCGAGTTACCAACTCAGATCACCAAGGGACACACACCCATCCGTGCTCGCCTTCTAGGCACTACTACCACTAGGTGGTGGTAAAACCTCACAGACTGGACTTGTGATTTCAGAGAAAAAAAAGAACGAGAAATGTTATTGTGTTATTGTGTTCAAATGTGTGATTTGAATTGCCTCGGAAAGTTTATTTCCTGACACAGTATTTTTGTTATTTTCCATATGAAGCCATACATGTGCTTTAATCTATTTTGAGATACTGATGGGTGTTTGAAAAGGTGAAGAAAAGTTTATTGTTTTTCATAAGAGAGTTGTTTCCATTCAGAAGGTTGATAAGGATCTCCAGGGTTTTTTTTTTTTTTTTGCATTAACAGTTTAAAAGTAAATGTGTACACTCTGACACTCTGTATGTTCTGTTTTCCAGAAGGGGAGATGTGGTGTTAGCTGTGCATGCTTTTACATTGACAGAGCAAACAGGAAGTTAAGACCGGATGTACGAGGCTTGGAGAGAGTGCTCTTGGCTACGTTAGGACGATAACGCTTCTGTACTGCTGTTGATGTGAGAGCCAGTTCTGTATTAAAAGTATTGCATTGATACCAAATGACAGCTTATTTTACCCGCACCACGACATTATGGGTAATGGTGTGGCCTTATGGGTAATGTAGTGTGTGTGTCGTGGGACGGCAGAATGAAAACAGGGTTAGATGAAAAGTGTAGTGAGCATCAACAGCAGCCCAGCGTGTATAGATTTACATTCTCTGTTAACCAACAGGAGCCCAACAATACAACCTGTGTGATGTTACAAGTTCCTGCAGTGCCAGAATAAAGTTCCCGTTCCATGCAGAGAAAACCGGACTGTTTCTTTTGTTGTTGCTAGCATGTTAGCTGCTAATTACGAGCCAAAAATAGCACAATGGCAGCGGTTTCTTTACTACGGTTCAGAGACCAGAGGCTGTGAAGGAAACAGAAAGACCACAGTTGAGCCTTTGTCTTGTTTCGCTGCAGTTTTTTTTGCGATTTTTAAACATATTTTAAACACATTATTGAGGCTTGGGGGCCTCCGGTCCCCATTAACTGCGAAAAATAAGGGATCACTGTACCAAGTTGTTCATTACGTCTTTGTAGTTTTCACATCAATTAGTTACTGTCGTACGTCTCAGCTTCTGCCCAAAAACTGCAGCCCGGAAACTGGAAGCGTAAAATGGCCAGAGGAGTGTGTCTCTGAACAGAAATACGCCATTACACACTGCAGCCGGGTCATAAAACAAGTGTGAGAGCAGTTACTTATGCTGATGAGCCGATGGACTGTTTTTCCCGAAGGAGCATCGAGCTTAATGTGGCATGATGATGGCATGATGGCAGCCGGTACCGGCGGTGCTTCAGCGGTTCGGGTTTCAAGGCTGTCGCTCACGTCTGAGAGGCATTTTTTCTTTTCCTTCTACTTTTGGGCTCAAAGCGTCAATTAAATCTCCCCTTTGACCCCATTTACCTCGATGGGCGATGGTGGTGATTAAATCAATACAGATAACACAGCACCGAGCTGTAGATCAGCTGATGAACCGCTGAATTACTGTGATTTTTTTTCTTTATTGACTCATGAAATGCGTTTGTGATACTTTTCAATAACACTGTCGCTTTTTTCTGTCATGTCATGCCTGTACTCTTGCTCAACTATGACAGCAGGGCTCATCCGCTTGTGACAAGAGTCATAAAGAAAAGTCATCAATGCCTGTATCACGCTTTCGTGGCTTTCAATTTGAGTCTCAATGGTTTCATTTCCCTTTCCTGAAATTCCGTTTCAATCAGCATTAAAAACCAGCCGCTTCATCAGACGTCTAATCAGAACCTGAAGTCAGTAACTGCTGTTAAATATCCAGTTATCTTTGGTTCTTTTGTTGCCAGGAAGTGTTGCAGGAAGCTGCAGAGACTCCAGAGAGGGCTTTTAATTTCACAGAGACCAGACGGTGCCTGGTTTGTGGGACGAGGCAGCCCCTCGCTGTTCAGCCGTCAGCATTACACTGCAAAAAAGGAATTTTAATAGAGTAAAAAAAAAGCCTTGTATCAAGGAAATAAGTCTTTTTTTTTTTCCAAAAAGAAAATTAATCTTGTCGAGCATGTTTTGCATTAGAAAAATAATCTCATTTTTAGAAAGTACATCTTACTTTTTCTTGATAAGAAGTATCAGCTAATTTTGAGCCAGAACAGGACCAGAAACAGAGTATGAAAATGTTTTACAACAAAACCCAATGAAGGATCAAGATTATGTGCCTTATTTTAAGAGTGAGACCAACTGTACAATTTCTCAGTTTAAGAATACCATGAACAAAGGACAATTACAAGTTGAACCAGGTGGAAACATGTTTCATATCTCAGATGACAGCAGGCTGGTCTATACAACATAAAACAATTAAACCTGCTGGATGAAAACTGCATGGCTCACAAACAAAACAAAATGACCAAAATCAAATGACCCTTGACTCATTCTGAATCACAATGTACTTCACAGGAAAGGGGGCAGAGAGAAATGTGGTTTTAGCAGTAGGATCCTGCAGTATCAGCATTAGACTGCAAATTGATTGCTGATCTGCAGTATTATCAATCAGATTGAATTTATTTTAATATATGGAAAAGGGAGATTGGCATGGTAGCTTAGTGGTTAGCCCTGTTGCCTCAGAACTAGAAGGTTCCTGGTTCAAGCTTCAGCTGGGGCCATAAATTTAAGATACTCTTTCTAGTTTTAAGCCCCATTTTAGTTGTTCAGAGGCAAGAACTTTATGCTTATTTTAAGATTTCTTGTCAAGTAAAAAATAGCTTACCCCATTGGCAGATTTTTTTTTTTGCTTGATACAAGATAAAATTTCATTGGATTTAAGAATATTTTGCTTCTTTCTAGTAGGGCTGTTTTTGCAGTGTACAGCTTCTGTTTGAATGCTAAACATTTAAACCACGGCTGGGAACTTCAGTTCGAGTAAGAAGGGGGGGTTTGCAGGTTTCAGTACTTGACATGGTGCTAAAAAGTACAAAAAAAAAAAGAAACCTTTAAATTGTTGAAGACAAAATCTAAAACCATTCTTTTCTTTTTTTACAGCAAAGTGGTAAAGCTCTTTTTTTAAAGCTCTGATTTAATTGAGCTGTTTTTTTGTTTTTTTTTTTTTTAAATATATAAGGTATCTTGTAAAGCACAGGTTGAAGCATTAAAGGTCGTCTTAACGCACTCAGGTTTGATCCGGGCCACCGACCTGCCTCAGGAGACTTGAGGAGTCTGGTTCCTAAATCAGAAGTTCACAGCTTTATGAGAAGGTTTTTAAGCCTGTCGTCAGCTGACTTTGGAGCTGTCTATATGGCTTTTAACGCGTACAATGCAATACTTTGTACAATGTCTAGTTTCCTTATAGGGATGGATAGATTATTCTACAGTTCACTTCAGTTGCCTTCCAAACAGAAGGTCCCCGGGTCCATCAACAGTCCCGTCATATGACCGCTATGATGGTTTTGCCTCCAACCACTAACAGGTCACAAGCCAGTCTAAATATATATAAATAAACATATAAATGGATCTAAAATCTATGCCAAATCAATATGCGGAACACAATGTTTAGCTGTGGCCACCCCCCCACCCAGCCAAAAGAAGTTGCTTGAGGTTACTGATTCAAGCTGAGTACCAGGTTTGAATCTTTATTGTTTGAGGCCAAAATATCTCCTTTTTTTTTTTTTTTTTTTTTAATCTGTGTCCAGTTGCAGAACATTTGATCTATGAAATCAAAGATGTGTACTTGGAGATACTTGACTGCAGGGGGAAATCTTGTTGCCTGGTTTGGTCATTTCGGAGGAAGCATATCACTTTTTCTGAGCTTGAGGGCATTTATTTAGCTGTTTGGAGTAACTAGCGACTCAAAACCTCTATGTGACTTTGTTCGGGGCAGTTTAGGTCTGAAGATCTGATAGGGAGCAGTCAGGATGTCAGGATGCCCTGTAATCTCAGCTGCAGGAAGATTATTCTTCTTTTATTTGGATAATAAAGAACATTTGGTGACAGGTCATCATCCCTAACTTAGGTGGGATATCTTTGAAATTGTAGATAAATTGTCAATGAATCAGTGTCTCCAGATTATTTTTCTGGAGTCACCCTGCAACTGTAGTTGGATTTTTATAACACGAAAGAGCTGCTGAGTAGAAGCAGCTCTGCTGAAGATTGCTGGATGGAAGATATCTTATCACATTTGACTACACAGCTGCAGGAGATTTCACACAAGACTGACAAAACTGAGTTGCAGAATTAAAACAAAGAACTTGTCTGCTGTGACTTAAACGGTACTATAATGAATGTACCAAAAGTTTAATTTAAATTCAGTTCTAAATGCCCTTCAGAAATCTGCCTCCACTTTGGCAGGACGGTTGCAAAAAATGGTGAGAATGTACGAATAAGTAGTACAAGTTGTAAAATCAAAATTTTAATTACATTTCGTGACAATAATATTAATTATCTTTCCTGTTTTGACTGTGGCAGCTGTGGACTTTCAAACTGCTAATATTAAACTCATGTTAGTTTAAGATTATAGTCAGTTAATTTTAGAAACATGCGGCTCCAGATCCGTGGTTGGTCACCTGATGCTGACACCCGTCTTCCTTTGAAAGTGCACATATACATTTAAAACCAGCGTTGTCATACTGCTCAGCACAAGCTCCATCGATCAGTTAGACTGATTACCTCAATAAACCCTGGATGTGTTGAACCTGTTTCGTAGTGCGTCTCTAATTATACCCTCTAGACCGGACCAAAACGTTTAGTTTTTTTTGCAAACATTTTATTTCAGTGGGTGCAATGGGAATGTGAAAAAGGTTTTCAGGAAATATTGTAAAAAGTGCTGCAAAAAAAGAACACCTACCCCACCTTTAAGATATCTTGATACACAAAAGCAGATATCTTGAATTAACAGTGTTTGGAGATATCTAGAATTAGAATTGTGACTAGTCAAAATTATGTTGTAGATATCTTTAAATGGAAATAAGGATAGTCGTAAATCAGTTGCAGATATCTGCGTTGTGAGTTATGGATATCTGTTAATGGATTACGACTATCTGTAATATAAAACTCCAAACACATGAATGGGAAAAGGGACGTCATTTGTCCTAGTAAGAAAGATGTTGTGGGTATCTGAAATTACAATTGTGGATATCTGAAATGTTATTTTTGGATGGGAAGAATTGAATTATGGATATCTCCAATATCCAGTTTAACTATTTTATGTTTAAACGGCTTGCCATAGATTTGCAATTTTACAACAAAAAATATGTGATTTTTACAAAAAAAAGAAAGAAAGAAAGAAAAAGAAAAGAAACGGTGCAATTCTGCCAAAGTCATGATTTTACTACAAGTTTGGATTTTTCAAGACATGCACTTTTTTTTTTTTCTTGCTCTGTCATGGTCTTTGGTCATTTGATATTGTGGCCTATTTCAACAAAAAAAAAAAAAAAAAATCAACAAAAAAAAAAAAAAGCTAACAAAAGCTGACAATACTTCCCACTATTTCCTTTTTTTTCCTCTGCTATTTGAACATTTTGATCGCGCTGAGAACAACCGTTAATGACGTCACGCCGGAGCAGCTCGTGAGGCACGTGACGGTGACTCGGCTGCGGTCAGCTGATAAAAGTCGCCTGTTTTTGTCGACAGACAAGCAGAAGTGCTCGGTCACTGTTGGACCACGGCTCTGATTTCTAGTCGTCGCAATGAGGAACTTATTCCTGTGTGTGTTGGCGGCGTTAGCCCTGACCAACGACGCCCTGGTCCGGTAAGAAAATAATAATGATAAAAAAAAGTTATTTTTATGTTCAGTTTACGTCGTCACGACAAACAAAAATAAATTAGCACGCAGCTCGATGCCGTTTCGTTGAAGGGGACCGTTGAATGAACGCAGAAATTGACGCTTGGCGTTGACTTTAAGGGTCGCACTGAGTCCAGGCTTTATGCAACCCTCGGCTCTGCTAACCATGCTAACGCTTAGCCCTGCTGTCGTCACGTGACCTGCTGTTGTTGGTCACCCGTTTATCACAGTCGGAGCAGCTGGACCCTTTTTCTCAATTGTAAAGTATCACATGAGTTTCTTTATAAGTATTACAGGCATGTTCATGAGCACCAGATTGGTGTTTTTGTCCCCATTAGGAAACACACAAGTTCCTTCACAGTTGTGCTAAACGGTTTAATGTAGTTTTAAACCACAGGCACTTCTCTGTAACCTTCAAGATCTCAACACCAGTGACATATCAGTCATGTGCAACAGTAACTATGAAGTAATCTCCTCAGTGGTGCCTCCTGTGGTGTTTGAGATAGAAATGACTGGGTTGGTACTGAGAAGACTGTGCTTCTCTATACAAGCAGAAGCTTGTGTTCTTGTGTAAGCTATGTGATAAGGCCGTCAGTATCTTCTGAGCTTGTCTAAGAGCAAACTATGCATTAAAGGTTGACTGTAAGGCTGTTTACTCCTCCCTCCCCCCTGACATCTTCATGGCAGTGTGGACCAGATAAGCACATGTATGGTAAGACTATCAAAACATGCAGGCGTCTAACGAAACTTCAGGATAACCTGCGTAAACATTTCTTTTATCTTACGTTTTTTTTACGCGCGCCTTGTTTGTGCCTTTGGTGCCGATACAGCTGATTAGTTCTGGGAGTACAAATCTCTTGACTCACCTTTGCAAAACAAAGGTATGTGGTGAGATTACTTCTAGCTGTTCCTGTTTTACCTGATTATTGTTTCTACATCCATCCATCCATTTTCTATACCCGTTTCATCCTCCGGAGGGTCACGGGGATCTGCTGGAGCCTATCCCAGCCGTCTACGGGCGAAAGGCAGGGGTACACCCTGGACAGGTCGCCAGTCCATCGCAGGGTCACATACAGACAAACAACCACTCACACTCACATTCACTCCTACGGGCAATTTAGAATTATCAATTAACCTAATTAACCTAACATGTTTCTACATTTTTACTAAATTTAAATTTATTTTTAATTATTCATGTTTTTATTTATTTTTTTACATTTTAATTGTAATTTTATTGTTTTTTTTTTATTTTTTAATTTTTGTCACTTTTATGTAAGTTTCTCTTTGGCTTTTTTGTGTCTAAGTGGTCTTATTTTTATTTTTGTTGTTTCACTCGGCTGCATTGTAAATGAGGTCTCTACCTCAATGTATCGCCGAGTTTAAATAAAGGTGATAATAATAATAACATTCGTGTACGTTTTGCATGAATGCAGGTGCAGCACGAAGCCTTGTGTGACTGGTCCATGTGCAACACCAGTGTTGTGATGCAGATGGCCCTTTTTTTTGTTTGTTTGTTCTTGTCTTTTATGTTGGTAATTTTAATTTGTAACTGCCAACATTAGGGCTGTAGCGATAGACTAATCTCGCAATACGATACGATATATTTGGCTCACGATACAATATATATTGATATTCGTCTTACATTTACATCATTTTCCAAAAGATTTTAACAGGACAAAGTGATTTTGGAACGTGATAGGAACGCGGGGCTCCATCACGTTCACCATGCGCCTAAAGCCGGCGTTTTCCACCACTGAATACGGTCTCAAATCCTGACAAATAAAATAGGCAATGGACTCCATAATTTTCTGCGATCTAGGTGAAGTAGATGGAAACTGGTGGCAACAACCGCCGTCACTGTCCAGCGTGGTTTGTTTCAGATCACACCGCAACTTCTTGGGATTAGCAATTAGCTGTCAGTTAGCATTAGCTTGGTGGTGACGTTTCAGGTGGGCTCGCAGGTTGGTGGTATTTCCAGAGTACTTCACGTTTGTGTGACACAGCTTGCAAACCGCCACACTTTTGTCTAAATCTTCGCTTTCCTTTTTCTTTTTAAACCCGAACTGCTTCCACACATCTGCTTTTAAGCACACAGGCGCTGCGTTTATACTCGCCGCCATCCTCCTGACTGGCTCAGCTGTAGCTGGAAGAGAAAGAAGCTTCTGGATAACATGTTAGAAATGCTCTACAGTGACACTAGTGGCTGGAGGACTTAATGGCTCTTCCTGCACTTAGAGCTTAGAATAGCGATACCCGTGGTCGAAATATCGATACGCCCTGGGAAAATAAAATATCGATATATATCGCAGCATCGATTAAAATCGCCCAGCCCTAGTCAACATTCATGGTGCGGGTCGAATCCTGGTAGACGACATGGACGACAACAGTTCAGTGTGTGGGATGCAGAGACCCTCCTTCACAGTAGAAGTCAAGGATGACACCATGTCTTGTTGACGGTCACTGCAGTCCCTCCTTCTAGTCTTGTCCTGTCTGCACATATGAAATCCTGTTTAAGGGGTGTGCCATAATTCAGTGAGACACACAGTTCCTGTTTCCAGACGGTCCTGATTTTTACCTTCGTCTCCCAGCGCTTCAAATGTAGGTGGCAATGATCTCACGTTCTCCGTGACAAATTCAGACAAACCACGGCTTAGACTTCCTCCTCCCAGCTGTCTCGCTCCTACTCAACTTCCTCAGTGTCTCCCCTTCAGCTCGTCTGGATTTGAGGTTTTATTCTGGGTCTTAAAGCGGCTTTGGGAAGCTCAGTTGGCTGCCAACATATGTAAACAACTTTCCTGATGTGGTTTCTCATCATCACTGAGGTTTAGGTGCCAAATTACCAGGAGAAATCCTTTAAGCACCCAAACAAGCTTGGAAAATGATTCAGAAATTAGTTTTCTAAAGGAGGCGATAGCATTATCATTCCAGCAGTTAATTAAAACTCTTCTTTTGACTTAGTAAAATCCTTTTAAATACAAGAAGGACTTTGATCTTGGGTGCATTGTGTCTTTAAACACCAGTGATGCTCCCAGATGTATTAACCCAGCAAAGCTGAACAGAGTTGTGCATCATTAACACGTGACTACTGGGAAAAACATGGACATGACTGAAGCAACAGGAAGAATATTTATATAATTTATGTAACATTCTGGGCAGAAATAAATAAGTCATTACGTGTGAGCTGTATGGTTTTGAAATAATCCACATTCATTCTCTTTTAAGCAAATCTGTTTTTTTTTTTTTTTTTCCTCTGAACAGTGAAGATTCTTAGTTGCAAATGTAGAAAACTCTGCGTTCATGATGTTTCCAGTGTTATCAGGCCAGAAATGACCAACCTGAACCATTTTTCTTCTTATCCAGAATTCCCTTAAAGAAATTCCGTTCCATCAGACGTGAGCTGACCGACTCGGGAAGAAGAGCAGACGAGCTCCTGGCCGACAAACACTCCCTTAAATACAACCTTGGTTTCCCCTCCAGTAACGGACCCACTCCAGAAACCCTGAAGAACTACCTTGATGTGAGCTCCTCTCTTTAGTCTTCCCTTCTAATGTTTCTCTCAGAGGATGAAGCCAAGCTGGGGGAGAACCACAACAAAAGCTCCCGTTGTGTTGTGAACGTCTCTGCCTGTAAATCCTCCGTGCAAAATGGAGAATTAGGCTTTTCAGTAAATCCTCTGCAAGTGTAGAATAGTTGAATGTTTGGTTGAGTTACAGTAAAAGAAACTTGACTGTTCGCTTGCTGCTCTGTAAGCCTCTTGATCCTTATCAGCTGTCGGTTTGTTTGCCTTTTGTTTTTACTGAACAAATTGGGTAATCAGCTTTATTTTCTTCAGCAGTCACATCAGCTTGTTCAGATTGTAAAGGGGGGGGCAGCGATATATTTAAATTATTTGCCTGTTTGTTCTTCTCGCAGATCACTGAGCCTTTAATAATGGAAATAAAACGTAAATGTGTGACTGTCCACTGCAGCTTTTTTTACACTTTAGATGCGTGTCTCTTTAAAATATCCCATCATACACCACCTCTGCTGTTTTTAACTGAAAATATCATTTCTTCATACATGGCTCGGTATCAAATCTATGCATTTATGGCACCAGTTGGTGAAATGAATTTTACTAAGCTGGTATTTAAGGGGAAAAGAGAACACGTTTAAGAATCTGTTGGGAAGAGACATTCATTTGTTTCTGAGAGATTTCCCTCATATTGGACAGTTTGATGGTTGGCTCTTTAATTCCATGTAAAATTAAAATGAATTGTGAACTTTATAGCTGCCGTCTAAGAATCTGGGGGAAAAGAAAGTGAGAGTAAATCACTCTACTTCATTTTCTTTCTTTTAAAGAAGTGCTGAGGCCCGAATGACTCGACACTAATTTTGACAGTTTTTTTCAGAAATAAGCTCAGCAGTTTTGTCACATGAAGGGAAGTTTGCGTCAGGTTTCTCACTTGTGACAGTTGTTTCCTGTCTATAGTTTTGAACACAAGCAGCTAATTTATTGACCTGACTCTGTAACTATCTGACCCACGTCCTCGTGACATTTCGCTGCCACCCGCCAACAACGACGCGACTGACCAGCTGCTCGTAACCCTTCTCTCTGCTCAGGCTCAGTATTACGGGGAGATCGGTTTGGGGACGCCCCCCCAGCCTTTCACCGTGGTCTTCGACACCGGTTCCTCCAACCTGTGGGTGCCGTCCGTTCACTGCTCCCTGCTGGACATCGCGTGCCGTAAGTCCCGTAGCCTCCAACCTTCCCCGCTGGTGTCATTTCTGACGGCTCTGACTCGTCTGTCATTTTGCCTTTTCAGTGCTTCACCACAAATACAACTCAGCTAAGTCCAGCACATATGTGAAGAACGGTACTTCCTTTGCCATCCAGTATGGAACAGGCAGTCTGTCAGGATACCTCAGTCAGGATACCTGCACAGTAAGTCTCTCACATGCCTGTATAAATTATAAAGTGAGGCTTTGTCCAGTGAATTAACTTTTTACCGTTCTCACAGATCGGAGACCTTTCGGTGGAGAAACAGCTCTTTGGCGAAGCCATCAAGCAGCCCGGTATCGCTTTCATCGCAGCCAAGTTCGATGGCATCCTCGGCATGGCTTACCCCCGCATCTCCGTGGACGGGGTGACTCCAGTGTTTGACAACATCATGAACCAGAAGAAGGTGGACAAGAACGTCTTCTCCTTCTACTTGAACAGGTGAGAGGTTCTGTGGGGGGTGGAAAAGGTCTAAAAAAATAAAATGAAATAAAAAAAACCCACAACTGTGCTTCCTTAAATTCATGTTTTTCTGTTTTTGTTTATACAAAAAAATGTATCAATTTAAAGAATTGGGTTTGCTGCACAAATGAGATCCTGCTATGATGTCATCTGGAGACCTTAATGTTTCCTGAAAACGGAGGAAAGCTGCCCATTCAGCAGCCAGTGCCTTTACGAGCAGGTTGCGCTACCCGCTAACCGCTATGGAGCGTCTTTTCATCCAGATCAGAGCAGCTCTCGTGTGCAGCTCGTCTGGGACTCTGCTGTAGAGCTTCCTCCTCTTCCTTCCTCCTCCTCCTCTGCACTGATATACACATAAAAATATTTATAAAATATATATCCAACCTTTTCCAGCTTGACACCAGAGCCACGGAGCTCTATGTGATGATCTGACCTGTTTAAAAATGGAAATGACTGTGATGTCGGCCATGACGGATTTTGAAGGGAAACGTCCCAAAGATCTCCTTGGTTTCCTCCACAGCAGACATCTGAATGAGATCACAGCTGTACAGACTGACGTCTGGCCGTGACTATTCCCACATCCACCACAACTGCTGACCAGACATCCTCTGACCTCAAGAGAATAAAAACGTCTGACAGTAATACGGTGATGCGTAATCGAGAGGTAGAGCTGTTTGTGCACGTCCACATGTGACCACGTGGACGCACATTTATGCCATTTGGACGCGCTCTTTTACGCGCCGACATGCGAGTGGTCTGACTACCCGCTACCTGTGATCGCAAAATACTGAGTTTGCAGAAAGGGCAAAAGACACGCCCATTGCCACACCTACAATGTGAGTAAGAAGGTCAGCATAGCAGGTAGCGGCTTTAGGGAAGTGGAAGATTGCATTAGCGGTTAGCGGAGGTTCTTAAACCCATAATTTGCGGCTAGCAGGAGGTGTACGATCGGGGTTCAACTTGAAAAGCTCTTGTTATTTCTTTGTCATAACCAATAAACAGATCAGTGAGAGACGAGTCACACAAAGATGCAGTGAAAATTGTGTTGATCCTGCTGAAATCCTCAGTTCTGGTTGCATCAGTGTCTCTGTTTGAGCTGAAGATAACAGCAGTTGTTCAGGTGAAACTTTTCTCACGTCTGGCTGCAAACCTGCCACCAGCCTCTAAACCCAGAACTGTTGCTTGGTGTGTTGGTGGGTTTATGAGAAATGTTTTAACAAGGAAGGAACCCATAAAAATAATTCTTGCTGGAGCTGGAACAGGATGTTGGCAGTTAATCTGATGTAGGCACAACCACAAACTACAAGTGAGAGTTGCACACTCACGGACTGCTTTAAAAGTGTCGTCACAAACTGTTTGACCACAGATGGTCTCATCAAATGTGGATCTGAAACTCAAAAAATTGTTAAAATGCTTAATAATGATAGGTTTTTCTTTTTTTTTTTTTCCTTCAGTGCAGGGACTATTCGTTTGTCCAATCCCTCATTTTGGCAACTCAATGTTGTTGCTGGTGAATGTACGATGCTTATTTAGAAGTTAATCAAAAGAAGTGTTTTGGTCTAAATGACCCCTGTCTGATCACGTCGTCTTCACCTCAGGAACCCAGACACTGAGCCCGGTGGTGAGCTGCTGCTGGGAGGAACCGACCCCAAATACTACACTGGAGACTTCAACTACGTCAACATCACCCGTCAGGCCTACTGGCAGATCCACATGGACGGGTGAGAGCTGAAGCATTACAAGATGTGCAGAAGTGCAGTAATGCTCATTTGACCACATGGGGGCAACATATCGCCACATTCATGTGTCAGTCCCTGGTGTAATACAAACAAAAGGAACCTAGTGGGACAAAGTGGTATTACAAGTACATGTCAGACCATCCTCACTCATTAGCACACAGTTGGCAACAGAGCAGATTTATAACCCCCCCCACCCCACCCCAAGTGGTATTGCTTTGTTGAAAGGCTTTAGTTTTTCAAAAGAAATGAGTGAGCGTTGGATTTTAACCACCTTCAACAACTTTAGGAGAAGTTGGGTAGAGAAGTGTTTTTTTTTTTTTTTTTGTTTTGTTTTTTTGTTTAGGGTTAATTACCAAATATTTTAACACATGATGCTGCGGTTGCAATCTGAGAGCTAATATTGACTTCCTCTGTGAGGGATCGTGATGACTTGGCTCATCAGATACATATTCTAGTAGCCAGAAAGCTCAAGTTTGGGTCTCGGTTAGGGATGCACGATAACTGTTTTTTAAAACTGATACCGATAACACACACATACAGTCATGGAAAAAATTATTAGACCACCCTTGTTTTCTTCAGTTTCTTTATCATTTTAATGCCTGGTACAACTAAAGGTACATTTGTTTGGACAAACATAACGATAACCACAAAGATTGCTCATAAGAGTTTTATTTAAGAGCTGATATCTTACCATTTTCAATGGTTTTCTTGATTATAACCTAAATCACTTAAGTTTTTACATCAACAGCTATGGCGTTGTACTGCCAAAAACACTGCTTTTATGCATTCAGTGTTTTCTTTTCTGTCTGTTTTAGTCACATGATGACGTTTAGTGGTACCAGGTATTAAAATGAACAAGAAAGTGAAGAAAAAATGGTGGTCTAATAATTTTTTCCATGACTGTATACCTAAGATCATTACATCAAAAATAGTTTTGACTTTTTAAATGAACAGATTTTTTTTTTTTCCATTGAAAAACTATTGGCAAGCCTTTCAAACATTTTCTTAAAGACCCAGACAGCAGTTTTTCACCTGCCATGCCTGTTTTAATATTTTTGTGTGTGTGACAGGATGGCGGTTGGCAGCCAGCTGACTCTGTGTAAGGACGGCTGCGAGGCTATCGTGGACACCGGGACGTCTTTGATCACCGGACCGTCGGCGGAGGTCAAGGCCCTGCAGAAGGCCATCGGAGCCATTCCCCTCATCCAGGGAGAGGTGAGAGAATCTGACCACGAGGAGATGAGATTAATTTTTAAAAGATGCGGCAAATTAAAGTCTGGTTACTGTCGGTATAAAAGCAGTCAAACTATGAATTTGGTTGTTTTTGATAGGGATGTCTCGATCACGTTTTTAGGTCCCGATCCGATTTTAATTTTGATGATCGGCCGATTTCCGATTTTTTTTTTTTTTTTTTTTTTTTTTTTTTTTTTTTTCCCCCCCCGATCCGATTTCCCTTTATTTGAGTGGGCAAACAGAGTTTAATTTCCCATGCATTTTATTTCTTGTGTACATTTATAAATAGGCCTGCATCCAAGCTGAGATTAATAGCTTTTATCATCTCATAAAATAAACAATAACTTATTTAAACAATCTTCTTTCTTTCTTTTTTGTTTGGGAGAATTATTATAAAACACATTTAGTTACAGAACAGTGACTGTTCAACAGTCTCAGTAGTAAAGAACAAAGCACTTCATTTAAATAGCAGCAGGTGAACTTGGCTAGCAGTTTAAGGCAATGAAAACACTAGCAGAAGTCTTTGCAATCAATGAAATCACATCAGAATAAAAATAACATAAAATATTAACTTAACTTCTTTCAAGACCCGCTGCACATGTTCGCACACCTTTGTGTCCTTTGTCGTTCATGTAATGACGGGAACGAGGCTCGAGGTAATTAATGAGCCGGTTAAATGCCTCGTAAATGGGCTGGTCGTCCTCTGTAATACATTCCGCGATTAGCTTGGTGATTTTTCTGTATTTCTCCGAGTCTTTCGGGAGTTTCTTTCTTTTAAAAGTTTCACAGAGCGTTTGCTGCCGAAGCTGGTGCCGACGGCAGCAGCTCTGAAGCTGCAGCCGTCAGCACCACGGCACCTGACAGAAGGCTGCGGTGATCGGTGCTGCGTGCTTTTTTAAGTGTCTGATTAAATTGTAGTGGTGGTGTTGTAAACTCTCTTCTTACTTACCCATCATGATATCTCAGCCTTCCACACGTTGCAAGTCGCAGTCGAAGCGTCGGTCTTTGTAATTTTATAGCGCTGCCACACTGCTGATATTTTTGCTAAAGTTTAGCCTGACGCCGCCGGTCTTAAAACTTTTAAGGTGGATACAAGACAGCGCTGCTGGGAAACCTCATTTCAGTGCAAATTATTAAATGTATATAGTTTAAAAAATATTGTTGTTTGTGTAATATGATTACTTTATTAATTTGTGTTAATTAGGATCACTTTTTGAGGAAAAAAATAATGAAAAAAAGATCAGCGTGTTATAATAATGTTGATCGGCCGATCCGATCCACCTTAAATTTTTAAGATCGAAGGCCGATCCGATCAGGGGATCGGGATCGGGACACCCCTAGTTTTTTGACTCCAGTTTGAATTTGAAAAAAAAAAACATTTTATTTATATATTCCCCTTTAGATAAAGATGCTAAACTTTATGTTTTGTTAATAAATATAGTTGTAAATATAAACAATCCTAAATTACAGGACTGAACTCTGAAACTTATCTTTCTAAATGCTTAAAAAAAAAGGTCTAAATTGAAGCTTGAATTGTGTTTTTTCAGTACATGGTGAGCTGTGATAAGGTCCCATCGCTGCCCGTCATCACCTTCAACGTTGGCGGACAGAGCTACAGTCTGACCGGAGAGCAGTACGTCCTCAAGGTGAGACTGCAGGACTCGTTGTTGTCCAGCAGGGGGCAACGGTGTCGCTGCTTGTAGGAACAAAGCAGCAGCTGTGTTGCATCATTAAAAACAAGTGCAGCTTTGTTTCAGGAAGAGACTGCTTTGTTGTTGGAGAGATTTTGATTTAATCTGTTTATTTACACATCTTTTTTTTTTTTTCTCTCCCCCTCTTCACCCTCCAGGAGACTCAGGCTGGAAAGACCATTTGCCTGAGCGGGTTTATGGGTCTGGACATCCCTGCCCCTGCCGGGCCGCTGTGGATTCTGGGAGACGTGTTCATCGGTCAGTACTACACCGTGTTTGACCGTGAGAACAACAGGGTGGGCTTCGCCAAGTCCAAGTAAAAAAAACAATTTCTCTGAGCCTCACGCTCGAGTTAAAACCCACAAATCTGAGCTGCACATGTTTTCTGTTGCTTTGCAATCAAACGGTTTTCAGCAATAGACTGTGTAGAATCTACATGCACTGATTTGAGGACTGTAATTTCTGACCAAGTGACGAGGATCAAGAGACTTTTATAGATGGGAAGATTGTAGGATCAGAGTGAGTTGATCCTAATATTTTTTTTTTTTTTTTTTTTTCTGTTTTAAATCAGGGAATTTGTTTTAATAAACTTTTAAATTGGCATGTTTGAGGATGGTCCTCCGCTACTGATGGCTGTTGTCTTTAATGTGATTGGGGCTTAATAAAAACACTTTTTAAAGATGAACTGGTTGGGTGTATTTTTTTTTTTTTGTTTTTTTTTGTTTTTTGTTTAAGCATCAATTAGTGAAATCTATACTCATGTCATTTGAAATGTTTTGGTGATGTCACGTGGAATTAACTCTTCAGTTTCACCATAACTTTTTTTATTCCAGGATGATATTTCCAGGAGACTCTTAAATATGTACCTTTTTTAGATTCTGTTGCTGGTTTTCTGGCAGCGTTCATGTACAGATGACCAGGTGATGAGTTTCTGAGATGTGTTCTTCAATAAACAACATAAAGGAGGCATATCTTCAAATTAAGACCAGATAAAACGCCTCAAGTCTGATGCACCTTCTTTCGCTTCACAGCAAGAAAGTTCCTAGTTTGAATGCTGGTTGAGGCCTTTGTGAGTTTTCTTGCAGGGCAGGAATGGATGTAGATGATGGATGGAACGTTGTGGTCCTTCAGTCTCCACTTAATCATTCTCTCAAGACTTACTGGGCTACGGCAACAGATCCCACATCATCACCATTGGTTGGTTGGGCTGATCATCTTCATGCTGGACTTACTTGCTGCGTGCTGCTGTGGTTTTTCACGCCGTAATTAAGTCTCTGCCCATTTTTCATCGAAGACATCTTGGAACTGAAAAAAGTAATACATTTTCTACAGATCAAGGAGGTGAATCTTTAATCCAAACTTTATTATTCCTTCAAATGCTTTTTTTTTTAATATACAGTATAAAACATCAACTATACAGAAACTGTTCACCATGAAAGTTTAATTAGAGTCGCCAACATAAGACCTTTCAGTTTAGTATTTACTTGATATAAATTTCACATTTTTTTTCTCAAAATGAAGAGCAGTGCTTGGAACAGGATCTCTGTAACGGTCACGACATCACACGCATCACCTGACCTCACTACAAGTAACACGTATGAAGTCTTTAAGTCCGTATCCTGGAAATTCAGCTGGAAAAATCCATGAAGGTGAAACAAAAACAGGATGTCTTTTTAATTAAGTACCTGACAAATCACATCAGTGCATTAACCAAGTCATTACCACTTCATAATGAAGTGCTCCTTTTATTTAAAAAACAAGTTTAAAATACCAGCTGATGGTTTACAGTGCAGTTCTGCTCAGTGAAGACAAACAGCAGACGTGGACGGAAGAGTTACGGTTAAACTAATTAGGAACTTTTCAGGGTTCATTAAATGATAAAACCCTGAAATGTGAACACATGAACATGATCACAAAATGTTTACTTCCAAATACTCCTGCACAAACAACTTTTTTTCCAGTTGCTTTGAAGTTAAATTCTCAGGGTATTTGATGAAACTAATTAATTTTTCATCTGAATCGGAGGCTTTAAAACTGAATTTATTTTCCTCCATAATCAGATTTACCTGCTGCTCCATGAGTGAGATGAAGCCTCTAATACAGTGGTTCCCAAACTTTTTGTGCCCAAGGCGCACCAAAGGACAAGTAAAAATCTCAAGGCACACCCAAATAGCCTTTATAACACGTGTTATCACTCATATCATGAAAAATATCTGTAAATGTGGATAATTGTTTACTAATATAAAATTAAATATGACAAAGACAACTATATTGCTCATGAAATATTTATAAATGAAATATTTCAACAATTAATTTGAAAACTTCATCAATTTAGGCTTCATCAAAGCAGCAACACACCCATTTAAACCAGACATGTCACAAAATTGAATACTGGGGTTAGGGTTAGGTGATACTGTCAGTTGACAGTTTTTTTTCTCTTTTCTTTCGGTGGGTTGTCAGCAGCCTCTGCACTGGTGGTTGATGGTTTGCTCCGCACAAGAAAGCGCTCCATTTTCCCTCTCGTTATGTGTGTTTACGTTGGATGTCTCGATGTGTCACAGTCATATATTTCTCACCTGCGCAACTGCCTGATCAGCGAAATATGGAGTTCTCTTTGAGGATTTTTTGTTTAAGAATTGTGAGCTTGCCAGTAAATTAAAAAATAATTACTTTTCTGTAATTGTATATTGCAATAATAATATACTGTATGGTTGTCCCAAAATCCCACGGCACACCCGCACTTGTCTCAAGGCACACTGGTGTGCCTCGGCACACCGTTTGGGAACCACTGCTCTAATATGTTCAATAAGTTGACTTGGAACTGACGGTTCTGATTAAAGGTAGGGTAAGGGATTTTCTGGATGATATGTTTCCTACAGAGCTACCTCTGAAGAAACTCTCCCCAAGCCTCTTCCCTCACAAGCATGATCCCTCCCCGTGAGTGGTTGGATGAAGCAACATTTGAGCCTCATGCACACAGCCTATTCGTTCTGCCACTGTCGCACCTTTATTCGGCCCCATCGTACCTTTACTCTGCCCTGTCGCTTCTTCATTCTGCCACTGTCGCACCTTTGCTCTGCCGCTGTTGTACCTTTACTCTGGCTCTGTCACACCTTTATTCGGCCCCTGTTGTACCTTTACTCTGGCCTCTGTCGCACCTTTATTCTGCTTCTGCAGCACCTTTATTCTGCCCCGTCACACCTGTACTCTGCCCCTGTAGCACCTTCACTCTGCCCTTCTGTGCTGTGTGAATGGCTTGACATATTGTCCCATCGCCGTTACAGAAGTGTTAACGCTTTGGGAGGGAGTAACGGTGATACAACGGGGCCAAAATGAGTGCTGTGTGAACTGGCGATGTGGAAAGGTGTAACAGCGGTCCAAGGATGGCTGCCTGCTGTCAGTGACTCCAACTGAGAGGCAAACTAGAGATGCGATGGGGGAGGGGAAAAAAAGAGGACATACCGGCTGTGTTACGATCTTGTCTCTCAGCTTCGAACACTGCCTACGCGGTACACCTTGTTACTCCTGGCAACCTGGAGGAGCGAAATTTGCTGACTTGTTTCAGCCCTTGCTGCCGCCCCTCTTAGTTAGATCATTCTGGTTCCTCGACAACAACTCTGTAGTTTTCTACTAAATAATCACACCTGACAGGTGGGCAGCTGAAATATGAGACCAAAGTAACGTTCCTTCAACACAAACATGAGGGGTTTTAAAGGTGTATTACACCAGTTTCACACGTCACCTGCATCACAAACTGTTACATATTTAAGAGTTAAATTACAGTCTCAAATGTACAGAAGGTCGATGGATCTCAACCTCAGTCTTTTTTTTTTTTTTTTTTTGGTGTCCAGTTGTACAAAAGTAAAATGACTCAAAGAGAACAGCTTTAAGAAGTAACCACACCTGAAATATTATTTCTATTTGCTAAATACCAGAATAATGAGAGATTTTTTTTTTATTAGTTTTTTTTTCAAAGTCAGAATTTTACACACATTTGCTTCGTATTTGGTATCACTGCCTTTAAACTGTCTGATCCGAGTCAAACGTTTTTCAGTCCTGGAGGAACTGAGTCAGGTCTGTAGGTCTCCTGTTCATCTCTGACCACAGATGTTCTCCAGGACTGAGATCAGGTCTTTGTGATGTCCACTCCAGAACATGGACCTTGTTGTCCTGAAGCTATTTTATAGCTAATCTGGTGGTGTGTTTAGGGTCATTGTCCATCACACCAAAGCGTCATCCATGTCTGAGACACAGAAACGGTCTCCTTCCTGAGTGGTGAGATGGCTGGACGTTCCCGTGGTGCTTCTACTCATCTGAAGGTGCCACGTTCATCTGTTCAAACATCTAGAACAGTGATTCCCAAAGTGTGGGCCCGCGGCCCCCTGGTGGGCTGTCGAGGTACTGCAGGTAGGCCGTGTGAGGTCATTAAAAATAAACAAATGTTTTAAATCCTCGAATTTTTATGTTTTTTTTTAATTATTGTAGAATTACATGATTTAAAAAATATTTATAAGTAATAAAACAAACTAATTGAGTATTATTCTACTGTTATCTTAACTTAAATTGACAAGTGACACCTTATTTGTTGACCCCTTACATTAATATTGGAATGTAGCTTCTAGTCCTGTATGTTGATCACAGTTGTGTTTAAAGGTTTGGGTGGGCCGCAGAGATTTTTCACATTTCAAATTGGGCCTTGGTATTCTGAAGTTTGGGAATGGGTGATCTAGAAGATGTACCCAAGGTTGAACCAGACTGGTGGAGGTCCACAATTCTCTTCCTGATGTCTTGGCTGGTTTCCTTTGATTTTTTTTTTTCCAATGATGTCACACAAGGAAGCAACGTGTTTGAGGTGTGCCTCCAATTAACTCAATTAGAAGCTTCCAACGCCATGACATCATCATCTTTCACCAAATTGCTTAAAGGCACAGTGATCTTAGTGTCTGTAAACGTCTGACTTTGAAGACATTTTTTAGATAATTCTTTTTACTACTTATCTCATTATTTTGGTGATCCAAATAGTGCCGGGCGGTATACCGGTTCATACCGGTGTTTATTTTTCTTATGATATGAATTTTTTATATACCGTAATACCGGTGAGTATGTACTGTAGCGTACACAACGTTGGGAACGCCGCGCGGCGGAATGTAAGTGCCGCAGAACATTGTTTGACAGGGGACTGCTTTGCAGTTGCACTGGAGGCACAACACGCTACTAGTTTCTGGTTAAACGGTGATGGATGCAAACAGAGAAAGTCCCGAAGTGGAAGCTCCAGAACGGCAACATGAGACTGAGGAACTTCTTCCTAAACGAGGAGCCGTGTCTGTCGTGTGGAAGTTCTTTGGAATTTAAAAAAGACGACGTCCAACAAACTACAATAATCTGCAAATGTTGCCGAGCTAAAGTTGTAGCCGCGGGAGGCTACTGTCACTCCTCGTGACAGTAAAATAGGTCATTCTAAGCCAATTTACTGCAGCAATTCCTCTAAATGATTAGAAAATGTGGTTAACACCTAGTTGTGCCTTAAAAAAAAAAAAAATACAGTGATATCCCATGAAACCGATATAGTTTTGAAAAATACCGTGATATAAATTTTTGGTCATATCGCCCAGCACTAGATCCAAACTAAAACAGGTAAAATTTAGTCTGATTTAATGTCAGACAGTGAGGATAAAAGGGTTATGTCTCTTTCTATACAGTGTATATAACTTCTGTATATATATATATAATATAAATGTCACTGTGATCTAGTTTACATAAGAACGTGTTGTGTTTAAGGTTCTTACCCCTGTTCTGTATTCTAGGATACTCACATTAGCAGATAAATACATTTTGGATCCTTGGTTCTCTTCAGAGATGTTGGAAGTGTCATCCTGGACCCCTGAGGTCTCTGCTGAAGGACGTATTTCTCCAAAAAGTGACATCAAAACCAGCAATGTTGTCCCCAGTCTGACCTCCGTGTCAGCGCTCCTCCTGCTCTCCCTTCTCCTTGTCTGAGCTCGTGTCTCCTGGGTCCTTGTGCTCGCTGGATTCGGTGTTCTGGGTCTCCTCGGGCTCTCTCACTGGCGCAGCCGGATCCCTCACAACACCCTCCATCTCCACCTCCAGCTCCTCCTCAGTCTCCTCCTCCACCCGGCCCACGCTGTCCGGAATGATCTCCACCTCGATGTCCGAGGAGTCCTCGCTCTCCTTGAACGACACCGTTTTCTGGCCCTCCCTCCTGCGCCGCCTGGACAGGATGGACCTCATGCTGTACTCCTCGTCCACGTCCCCTCTGCCCCTCCTGCCCGGCCTGAGCGCGGGGCTCCCCCTGGGGACGTGGTTGGTGTAGACGCCGCAGGCGGAGCAGTGGTGGCTCCGCCTCTCCAGAGGGAGGACCCGGGTCCTGGGCTGGGGGAAGGTGCTGCGCCTGGGGGTGGGATTGGTCCAGCGCCTGGCGCCCCCACGACTCGGGTCTCCCTCGTTCTGGAAGCCGTCATTGGTGTACTGCAGGGAGTCTCTGTGGCCGGTCCGAGGCTGCTGGTCCTGAACACAGGGGCCCAGGCACTGCAGGCAGGACAGAGGCCCCCCCCCCCCGTTAGGACAGGAGCGATAGCGATGCAACGTCAGCATTAGTCATGACCGTAAGTTAACTGGCGGAGTCTTAAACCAAAGCTCCTCTGTTGGTGTGAGCTGATAAATATTCATCAAAGCTGCACAGGAGGAGCTCTACACATCAAACAGATGAGATAAAACACACATGATAAAACCAGGGCTGGGCAACGATTAAAATTTTTAATCGCGATTAATCGCATGATTTTTCTGATTAATCACGATTAATCGCATTGTATATGCAAAATCAAATAATGAATTCAAGTGCCATAACATTTGTTTTTCAAATACTTTTAACATCAGCACTTGTCAGTAACACATATTTAGTGTAAATCTCATCTTAAAAAATGTAAAATAAAATAAAGCTTATTGCCACTGCCAGGGCATTAATGTCATCCTGTTTTTATAAAAAAAAATTTTTTTTTAATTCTACAAACAAAATCCAACAAAATGATTGTGTCTCAGCACAATCAGAACATTAAAACAGGTAATTTCTGAGGTAACAGCAGAAACTTTTAACGGGGAGTTCAACTTGTCAGTTGTTACCAATAACCAATTATTCTGTTGAATCCTCCGTCTGGGAGAACTTTAAAATGAAAATGTCCATGTTAAAGTTCAGTAACTTTACCAATCTGTGTATCATCCATTCTTTCCATTTTCAATTGTCAATCAAAAGAAAAAAAAAAAAAAAAAATTAAAAGTGACATTTTATTAGGTTTTTTGTTTTAAAATCTAACACAAAAAAATGCCTGTTTTTTTTTCATATTTCAATGTTAGACTTGGATCAGAAGTACAAAATGAAAAAACGGGCCACAGAACTGAATTAGTTTTATAATGGAGGACTGGACTTTCTGTTGTCATTACACATCTGTGCCACTAGATGGAGCCGCACTGCAGTAACCAGCTAGAGAACAGCAGGACAGTGAACACATGGAGCAGATCTGATGGAACATGGAGGAATGATGGGAAAGTTTTGTTGCAGTCCAGAATTTTATTTTCAGACAGAATTGTTAATATTGCTACCTGAGTTGCTACCTGAACTGTAAAGTTCACTGATTTTTACCGTTCTCCATGTCTGATTTAGCTTTTCCTTGTTTACCAGCCAATTCTCTTCCGGTTCCGCAGCAGCCAGTAACAGACTTTTCAAAACAAAAGCATGTGAGCAACATGCGTTAACGCGCTGATAAAATAAATGTCGGCATTAATAAATTAATGCGTTAATGCGATAATAACGCGTTAACTTGCTGAGCCCTAGATAAAACACACCCGAGCACCAAGGTTCAGGCGTGTTTTACCTTTCGCCTCGACAGCCGCATTTCCACTGTTTCCTGCCTGGATTTTTTTTTTCAGCTTTTTCTTATTTTGGATTAAATGTCTGTGACGAAAACTGACCTCGCATATGTTTGCAATGCTCCCCTTTCCCTTCCACAGGCGTGAAATCAGGAAGCCGATCACAATGAGACAGAGGACCAGCAGAGCCGCCATGACGAGGCCCAGCAGCGCCATGTCGCCGGGTCGGTAGCCGACGTTCGAGGGCGACGGGACGCTCACCGCTGTAGAGGAAAACACGGGTGAGTGGTGCCCGACGAAGAATCAGCGCATAAGTAGTATGTTGGTTGTGATTCCATCAGTGGGTTTTGAACTTGTTAAGTTGTAAGTTTTACTAAATAAAAACTTAAAATAAACAGGAAGGTAATGGTGCATGCATGTCATAAGTTAGTACAAAACTCTAGCTTTTAAATTTAGACTTAAAACTAGGGTTGGGCACCGAAAAACGATTCCAAGTAGGAATCGGTTCCTAACGTCCGGTTCTGGAATCATTTAGAAGATTTTTGAATTTCGATTCATTTTTTCGGTTCCTAAATGTCAGAGCAATTTTTTTTTTTTTTTAATTACTCAACTCCGCGCTAGTGTCGATGTCACGTCTGTCGCCGACGGGACTTCACTCGCCACAACATGGATCCCAAGAGACACCGCTCTGGAGTTTGGCTGCATTTCAGTCCAGGAAATGACGGCTACCTGGAGCAGCGCAACATCTGCGGGAAGCGTGTTACTGCCAAAGGAGGGAGCACGACTAATATGGCAAAACACCTTCACCTGCATGGCATCACAAAAATAAACGAGTATCACTGCGTTGCTCCCGTCGCTTCTTCGACTTCAACAGAGAGTACGTCTTCATCCAGAAACTCTTTGACGGAAACGCAACCAGGTATGCGCACGCCATGTGAGGCTAACTTTAGCAGCCAGCCACCGGTGAAACAACGTGACACCCCATTCACGTAAGAATAAAAATGGCCAGTCGCCTGTGTAAATGTGTCACAGTTTTTTTTAATGAAAAAATTCTACTGTCACGATCTGTTGACCTACACATCAAAGAATCGGAATCGAGAATCATTTTGAACAGGAATCGATACAGAGAATCGGAATCAGAATCGTAATCGTTAAAATCCAAACGATGCCCAACCCTACTTACAACCGTCCTTTAGTTATGCAGCTACAGGCCCAGTGGGGCACCATGGGGGACCCTTTTGTGATCCACTGGACTCTTTCCTCGCTCTGTTATCTTTATTCTCCTTGTATCTATACGTCATGATGTTTGCATTTAACATTATTCTTTTTTGTATCTCATATGCAGAGATCCCTGGGTGCCCTGATTGCTCCAGCAACTCATGGCGCTAGTCCAAAGCCAATGTCAGTTTCCTAATGCCAAATGGTTGCGTCAGGAAAGCCCTCAGACATAAAATGATACCAAATCAATATGTTGTGGCCAAGCCTGAAGGGACACGCCAACATGAGTTGCCTATTTGCATGTAGGTACGTAAATATATGCTGAAATCATTTTTGTCTCTAGTATGACATGAACTCAGAGGATAAAGGCTTTAAGGTAAAGACGGAAGCAGTGATAGTCTCACCAGGAATGACCAGAACAGAGAGCGCCGCAGTTCCGAACTCGCCTGTCGTCCCGTCCACCGCCCGGAGCTGCAGGAAGTGAAGGTTATAACAGCTCACATCGCAGAAGGACGCTTCGGACACAATAAAAACACACAACTGGTGCAGCCGGTGTGTCAGTCACCTGAAGGGCAAAGGACTCCGTCTTCACGACTCTCTTCAGGATCACAAAGCCGTCAGCGGTCACGTTGACGTAGCTGCTGTACTGGACTTCATACTTCACGTCTGGGTTCACACCCTGACGCACAACAAAATAAGTCAATATGGAACATGGGACATTTAAAGTTTTGATCGAGAACCAGTGAATTTAAAAAGCTGCGTTAAACAATTTTCGGCCACTAGAGGGCACATGGACCCTCGGATGTTCTGGCATTTGCCAAAGAGTCACTCTGACCACGTGCATCACGTGATCAGACTTCATTTAGGAAGATGCCACAAAATCCCGAAATGAAATCTGAGTTTCACGCAGCGTTTGTGAACCTGGAGCAGGTTCACAAACAAATCTAAGAATGCTTTTACAAAGATTAATGAACAAGGCCCAACGTGTTTGAGTCAAAGGAGCCACCGCAGTTCACTGGATGACCACTAGGGGCTGGCTCCAGAAGTAAGTCCGTTTCTACTGACCACCACTAATGTCCAACTTTACAGCAGAAACAAACGCACCCACCGGCGGGCACAAACAGTGGTTTTGACATCCATTGGTACGATTCAAAGGGTGGACTTTCTTATACCTCTTCAGTTAACCACACATTTTAATCTTGCATTGCGGTCCTTTACGTTAAACGGTGAGCCGTTACCACTGTATCTACTTAGCACTTTTGGTGAACTTGACTTCTGAGCTGATAATTAAGACTTGACAGAGCATAACCTTACTTTAAAGATAATGCATTTGTTGGGTTGTTAATTGTACTAACCGACCCTGACAAAGGGCTTTGGGGCCTCGTTGGCCTTTAAGGGTCAGGGGGTGAAGGTGACTTTACCAGAGCAGCCAAAAGCAACCTTCACCTCTACCCGAAGGTCACTAGCCTTGACAAGGACGGATAGAAAACGAGAAAAGAATTGATGCTGGACAGTTGGTAGCTTGTCCATCCAGGATGGTCTGTACCCAACCTGGCCACCTTAAGGCTGACTCATGCTTGTGTAGCAGCTATGCACGCCCCCTACGCTGTCTTTCGCGTTTGTAATTATTAATTATATTGCTCTGCAATTACACCCCCAGCCACTAGATGGCAGAGCAGTTTCCTTTTGTTTACTTCAAACATGGGATTGGAGCAAATCAAATATATTTTACGTAAGTTGGAGCTGATAAATGTTGAGCATCAGTCTAGAGGTCTTCGGAACAACCCAAAAACCCGAGGTTCCGACCTGGCCCAAATCAGGTCTCGGATCCATTCAAAAGACATGACTCTGGGTTCGAGTCAGAATTGGTACAGTTAGAGAGGTAAAGATATTGGCGGTGGCAGCCAATGTCAGGACTCGGGGCAGTTAAATTAATTATTCATTAACGTGTTTATCATGAGACAACCGTTTTGCCATAGTGTGTTATTAGCGGTTTGTCCGGCAGCTGTAAAGCAGAACAGATCGCCAACATGACAATGCTGGATGAGAGAACATATTCACGACACGTCCTGACCGGTGTAGGCTATTAGCGTTAGCAGGTGCTACCAATAGCATCTGTATCCTCAAAGAAAATAACGACGTGGATTTATTGTTGTTTACATCACGTAGCCTATGTAGCAACTGAACCGGTAGAAGAAGACAACTTTAGGTAAGAAAATCAAGTTTTATTCAACGCTAGACAACTTTAACATGAGCAACTATGGGCTGGTATTGTCTCAGTTCTATTTGGGTAACTCGGTTCGGTTCGTGGTCGGAAACTAAAGGCTCAGGTCGGGTCGGTTCCGGTTCCAAATATTGCGGGTCCACTCGGGTTCGGACTCCCGAAGTTATGATCATAGCTCGGGTCGGGTCGGTTTCGGGTCGAATTTTCACTGGTTCATTCGGGTTCGGGTCCATGAAAGAGGACCCGTGAAGACTGCTACATCAGTCAATTTTACAAACGTTGCAGCGAACTATTATTCTACTCGACTTGAAGACAACGAAGAAGTAGAACAAATCCGTCTTTGGACAGTCTGTGGTTTGCGTCCAGTTCCATTTATATCAAAGATGCTGTTACCTGTACTGTTTACTGCCCACGTGGTTGAACAAACATTGAACGAGTATTTGAAATCTTGCTTCTGAGAGGGAATCTAAATTGTAAGACCTTCCATCAAGATCACTCACACTGGCGAAGTCCTCGTCACGGGCCCGGACCCTGAACGGTCGGTTGGTGCTTCGGTCTCGGAGGATCATGCTCTCTGGGACGGAGTTGCTGTAGATGAATCCTTCATATCGCTCCTTCTCGAAGCGAGGAGGGTTCCTGCTCTTCTTCATCACCTCGATGGTTACCTGGGCCAATGCAAACTGGTCTCTGTTGGTCACCTGTGACGCCTGACGATGAGAAAAAAAATGCACGATTCTGTTCCTGAACGTGTCACAAAAGTGAACATTTCATTCATATTCGTTTCATTTTTACCAGAACAGTGAGGGTTATTGGGCCAACAATATCAGCAGCTTTAGTCATTGAGATGTTCCCCGTTTCCTCGTCAATCTGGAATATATTTCCTTCATTTCCTGATGATGAGAGAAAACAAGATAAACCACAGAGAGCAAACACTTGAGATTAGCTCCTAAAATCGCAACCAAGTCCACTGAAAACTAAAAACAAAGAAAAAAGAAGGTCAGGTTGCCTTTGATTCAAATCTCTGAGAGTTAAAAGAGATTTAACATTTAAACGTTCAGTAACTTAACTTTCATCTCTTACCTCGCAGTATTCTGTAGCTGATCTGCTCGGTCCGATTTCTGTCTCCGTCTTTGGCGAACACTGGACCGGGCTCCAGAACCAGCGGGCCTTCCTGTTGGTTCAAGAGGAAATGTCATGAAAGAATACACATCTGCAGCTTCCCTTTTAGAGAAATGAGTGCGAAGCCAAATCTTTAGGACACGGTGACGCTACTTTGTCACTCGTAACTCTGAAAACATGTCACTGAGCGCTTGTACTGTCCTGTTTGTTGTGGTCGTAATTGGGCTAAAAACAGGTAAAAAGACATGAACAAAAAAAGAAATAAAAGTGTTTTGGAGTTGTACTACTCGGGTATTATCACCAAAACAAGTCATGAAGACCACAAGAAAAAAAAGATTTATAATTTATTTCCTGTAAAATACGGTCTGAATGTCTTTAATTACTGTTGTTTATTCAGTGATTTTGTATTTGTTCGTTACCACTTCATTCTATCAATTATCCACATTAGAGTAACTCATTTCTGGCAGAATTCCTCAGTTTAATAGACGTCCATAAAGGAAACATCCAAAATTTGCAAAATTTGATTCGATTTTGGATAAAGATTTAAGGACTGGACCCTTCTACAGGAATCTGTCTGTCATTGTTTTGTTCAGAGAGACAGTCGTGGTTGGAGTCGTCCTTTAAAAGGTCAACAATTTTCCAAAGTTCAGCGTTCATTCAACACAGTAGACATTTACTGTGCTGAGGCTCTTTTGATGCCGCTGGTTTTCGGTTAAAAACGTCTCTTTTCTTATTTTCTGGTTTCTTGAAGTTGTGAAGATTTTTGTTGTGAGATTTGAAAACTGTGAAACTGGAAATGGACAGAAAACCACCTCTCCAAAGTTTCAGTTCAATTCAAAATACTTTATCACATTTTTGTTGTAAAAAACACATTTTTTCCATAAACTGACATATTTGCAACCTTATGTCCTTTAATCACAGCAAGTTCACAAATTTCTCTTTTATCTAATATTACAACTTTTCATTGTAAATTATATGTGAAAAAAACCTTGGCAAAATTATATATATATATTTTTTTACATAGAATTAGGACTTTATGTCCTAAAATCTAATTTTTTTTGCAAAATCAAAAATTTTGCAACATCACAACTTTGACTTTTAGTTATTTTTGTATTATAAAATTTCACAAAATCACAACATTTTGTTGTAAAAATGACAAACTTCACAAAAATGCAACTTTTTGACATAGAATTGCAAGTTTAGTAGAATTCCATATTTTGGAATTTTTGGAAAAAGAAAATAAACAAAAAAAATGGAAAAGTTTTATTAAAAATAATTACTCACAAAATAGCGAGTTGTTAACTTAATAATACAACTTTTGTCATAAGACACTAACTTGGACAAAATTGCAAGTCTTTAGAATCGAATTATGGTTGTTATTTTGTAAAATTGTGAATTTTGTATAAATTGGAAACTTTTTGTCACATTTTTTTGTCGTGAAAAAGCAAATCTCAGAAGACTATTTGACATAAAATCCCAACTTTTGTTGTAAAATTTGATTGTAAAAATCATAAATTTTTGCTGTAAAATTGTGACTCGCGCAAAATAGTGACTTTTTGTGATAAAATAGACTTTCACAAAATTTTTGTCACAGAATTATGACTTCTGGGTGTGAAATTGTGAATTTTGTTGAATTGTAACTTTCTGTTCTACAGTCTTTTTAAAGTAAAATCACAAATTTTGCAATATCACAACTTTTGTCTTAAAAACAAATCTCGAGTTTTTTTTTTTTTTTAAAAAAGTAATGTTTTGTCATGTTAGGAATAAAATATCTGAGGGCTGTTTAATTGTTAAAACTAAAACTTGACATGAGGGAATGCTGTCTCCTTTTATGACCGTGAGTTCCTCAGCTTGGGTTTATGACTTGGATTGCTGTGACATCCTCCCCGACCCCCACCAGCAGGTTGCGACCAGGGGTCTGTGACAGCATAGATAAACATTTGAGGGACATCTCACAACCACATGTGTCTGGACCTGCTGTTGGTCATCTGAACTCGAAGACAAAGGGCCATAAAACTCAGGAGTACGAGAGGATATGCCTTCTCTGTGACTATAAGAACTCAGGACATTTTGAGATCTGTGTGCATTTCCTGGAATCTCCTCGTGGTGTCAAGAAGTGTACCATCGGCCGATTAAAATATTCTGCATGGCATAATAATTCTTTGTATTCATGATTGTATTAATAAAAAGAAAAAGAACACGGAGAGATACTTTCAGTCATTAAATGAAGACTTTTGTGAAACTGGAGATTCTTGTTGAGGAAATTTATAGATTTCTGTTGTAAAATTATGACTCACAAGATGGGAACTTTTTAGATGTGAAACTGCTACTTTTGATGGAGCGTTTTCCTTCGTTTTTCATTTCCTGTTCGGGTTTTGGAGAATCTGCCGTCAGATGTGATAAATTCAAGGCCAAAGACTCCAACGCTCACCTCCTTCTCCGTGAGGTTGACTCTGCCTCTGTAGCCGGTGTTCACGCACAGTTTGGCCGCGCCCAAACTCATCTTGGTGCACGGCTGAAACCACGGGGGCCGATTATCCACGTCCTTCACGTGCACCGCGATGGTGGCCACGGAGGTGAAGAACGGCTCATCGGAGGCCGAGCCGTTGAACGTGTCCCGAACATGCAACACCAGAGAGATGTTTTGAACAACGTCATAGTCCAGGATGCTTTTCACAAGTATCTTTGGTGAGTTTATGTTCTCCAGCTTGAAATATTTATCCTGAGCGTAAAGACAGAGAGAAGACAATTATCATGTTAGTACAGTGATCCCTCGCCAATTTGCACTTTAAGTTCCGCGGTTTTAGTTATTCGCAGATTTTTCAGAAATATATAATATAATAAAAACTCAAGAAAAAAATTGCGGAAAACATCACAGGATGTTGTGTGCTTTCTCTCGCAGAGAAGAAATGCTGTGAGCCAGCCTGGCCCCTTTAAGAAAATAGCCTTATGGGTAATGTAGAGTGTGAGTCGCAGAATGAAAACGGGGTTAGATGAAAAGTGTAGTGAGCATTAACAGCAGCCCAGCGTGTATAGATTTACATTCTCTGTTAACCGACAGGAGCCCAACAATACAACCTGTGTGATGTTACAAGTTCCTGCAGTGCCAGAATAAAGTGCTCGTTCCATGCAGAGAAAACCGGACTTTTTGTTTTGTTGTTGTTAGCGTGTTAGCCGCTAATTACGAGCCGAAATTAGCACAATACCAGCAGTTTCTTTACTACGGTTCAGAGACCAGAGGCTGTGAAGGTAACAGAAAGACCACAGTTGAGCCTTTGTCTTGTTTCGCTACTTTTTTGCGGTTTTTAAACATATTTTAAACACATTATTTAAGCTCGAGGGGCTCCGGCTCCAGTTCACGGATTTTGATTTTCACGGAGGGGCGCCGGTCCCCATTAACCGCGAAAAATAAGGGATCACTGTACTGAGCTACAGCAAGTCCTCAGCAAATTTATAAAGCACTTTGAAGAACAATGAAAAAAAAATAAATAAAAAGATTACAAATGTGTGATAACTCTATTACTCTGTGTCCAGAATCAGATGATGAAATTAATCATATTCAGAGACCAGATGGTTACGGTCGTACGAACTGTGAGGGTAAAAACAGGAAACTGATGCCACCGAATGTTCTGACACCAGATTTAGCTGCTTTACACGGCTGTCCTCAGGAACGAGGGTGATCAATGAACATCAGCCTAAAAGTATTCGGGTACCAGGTAGTTTCACATAACACCTGCCTCTAATTGCACAACATTCTTTTCTCAGTGTCTTGACTTGTGTGTTGCCATTAAAGTTTCACCCTTTAAGTGCTTCCAGTCCTGCCTGTCTGTTTACTGACAGAGAACTAATCTGAGCTTTAGCTCCTCTCATTCCTAATCAATATGACGTGGCTCCATCTTTGCAGCTAGAACAGCTTCAACTCTTCTGGGAAGGCTGTCCACCAGGTTTAGGAGTGTGTTTATGGGGATTTTTGTCCATTCTTCCAGAAGAACATTAGTGAGGTCAGACACTGATGTTGGACCAGAAGGTCTGGTTCTCAGTCTCTGCTCTAATTCATCCCAAAGGTCTTCTATCAGGTTGAGGTCAGGACTCTGTGCAGGCCAGTCAGGTTCATCCACACCAGACTCTTCCATCCATGTCTTTATGGACCTTTGCTTTGTGCACTGGTGCACAGTCATGTTGGAAGAGGAAGGGACCAGCTCCAAACTGGTCCCACAAAGTTGGGAGCATGGAATTCTCCAGAATATCTTGGTGAAGCATTCAGAGTTCCTTTCACTGGAACTAAGGGTCCAAGCCCAGCTCCTGAAAAACAACCCCACACCATAATCCCCCCCTCCACCAAACTTTACACTTGGATCAATCCAGTCAGACCAGTACCTCGAGCTCTTGAGAGACCCATTCTTTCACAGATGTTTCTAGAAACAGTCTGCATGTCAAGGTGATTCATTTATACACCTGTGGACATGGAAGTGACTGGAACACCTGAATCTGATCATCTGGATGGGTGAGCTAATACTTTTGGAAATATAGTGTATTTCCTCAGCTGTGTCCACACTGAGTTACGGGATTCCTCAAGGTTACGTACTGGTCCCCATTCTCTGTCCATTCTATACATATGCAGTGTAATGTCCCTTTTCATTGTTTTGCTGATGATCTACAAATCTGTTTCATTTTACAAACTTAACCATCATTTATCCATTCATGCTCTCCAGAACTTTCAGACAGTTGTTGGCATTGGGTGTAAAAACATTCAAGGTTTAGGTGCACAGGCGACAGAGGTGATAGAGCCTTTTCAGTGGTGGGAGAAACCTACCATTTCCACATAACACTGTGGTCAAATAGTTTTAAACGAGCCATAGAAGTAAACTTTGACTTGAGTTTGACTCTGTGTTGTAGAACTTGTGATGTTACCCACATCTTGTTATTGTTTAAGTTTCTTCTCTTGAACATACTGTCTTACCGTCTTGGACTCTAAGCGATAGTACAGTGGCTCTGAATCGATGTCCGTCGCTTCGATCAGTCCAACGCTGGTGTTGACAGGAGTGAGCTGCCGGACACAGAAGTCAAACAGTCAAAGCAGAAACACAAGCACATTTCTGTAAAACGTGGAGGACTCTACGCCGCTCACCTCGTCCACGTCCAGCACGTAGTGGTTCTGGGCGAAGTTCGGCGGGTTATCATTTACGTTTTCAACTAAAACCTCAACAGACTCGTTCACCTCGAGGAGAGAAAAGCGTTGACAGAAAGAGCTCAGTCTGAATCCATGAACAGGTCCTTTACATCGCCAAAGTAGTTTTTGGCTTCTTTGTGGTCAGATTATAGATACTCACAGATCTGGAGCCAGCTCTGCTACACAGCACCCACACCACCAGGGTTGGACTGGGCAATGACTGAAAAACACAACAATGATTATACACCTTGTGATATTTTTATATTTACAGTAAATCATGATGACAGACGTTGCTCAGAGGGCTTTTAACCGATACTGTGTCTGAGCATAAAGAACACAATCTGCTCAAACAGCCACCCAGTTTTCAAAGCTGAAGCCATCACACAAGTTCATTAAATGAGCACCAGGGGCTGGCTCAAAAAGTGAGTTGATTTCCACTGAAACGGAGGTAGAGATTCGGCTGCCAGTTCAATTGGTGGCCCATTAGCCAGTAGTTGAGCAAGTAGCTAATAATAGCACAATATTAGCATATTATGACCCTGTTTGGGTCATAATTCAGTGAATAAATGAGTCTATTATTATAAAATACAGGCGTTTATTATTAAGAAATATTTCCCATTATTATGATAATGGTTACGTTTTTCATTAGAATGATCTTTTACATAATAATGGCTTTGTTTTTCATAAGAATGATTTGTGTGTCAATCACAGCAGAGAGGGCGGAGCCATTTATGTGATTGGCTGCTCTTTCATTCAGGCATAAGCAACAGAACAGTGAATATTGATAGTGGGCGAGAGGTGCAATGTATATACTCCAGGCCAGTAGGGGGCAGAATGCACCTCAGTTTACGGTTAAAAGTTGACATCGACTAAGAAACTTCAAGGTTTCCCGTAGCTCAGTCCAAGCTGCCATAGCTACAATCGGACTAGGAGCGCACCTTGATGACGCCACGGCCCGCTGCTAACGGGACCTCACGGCCAAAACTAGTCGATGTCAGAGCGTAGAATGGAGAAGGATCAGCCAATGAGCATACAGGTCAACCACTGGTCCCGCCCAGTGGCAAAATGTCATTGTTATGTAAAAGCTCATTCTTAGATTAAAAAAAAGTCATTCTGAAATAAACTATTATGCATTAAACTAAGATTAAATAATAATAAGAAATATATTTCATAATAATTACATTTTTTTCATAATAATGGGAAACATTTCATAATAATGGATACGTATTTCATAATAATAAATGCTTATTTTTCATAATAATAGACTCTTTTATTTATTGAATTATGACCCAAACAGGCCCCCATACTATACCAGCGGTTTCTTTACTACGGTTCAGAGACCAGAGGCTGTGAAGGTAACAGAAAGACCACAGTTGAGCCTTTGTCTTGTTTCACTGCAGTGCCTCGCTACTTTTTTGGATTTTTTAAACATATTTAAACACATTATTGAAGCGGGGGGCTCCGGCTCCAGTTCGCGAATTTTGATTTTCGGGAGGGGGTCCCCATTAACCGCGAAAAATAAGGGATCACTGTAATAACAATGAACCAATCAGAATAGAAGTACGTGGAATTCTTAATTCTTAGTAATTATTTACACATTTTGTCTAATATAGTATTGCCAGGATGTATAAGCTCTCCTCTCTCTGTCCTCCATCCTCTCTCTGTTCTATCTTTCGTCTTTTCTTTCTTTACCCGGCTGGTCTTCAGCAGGAAGGTCCCCCCATATGATCCAGGTCCTGCTCAAGGTCTCTTCCTCTTAAAGTAGAGTTTTTCCTTCCACTGTTTGGCTGAAAAGTTTTTTTGTCTCGTGCTACAAGAGTTGTTTTTTTTTTACTTGCTATGTTTCTTTGATTAGGATTTAATATTATAATTTTAGTTTAATGATATTTGCTCAGGGGTCAAGGATCTGGGTCTCTGTAAAGCACCTTGAGACAACTTGCATTGTAATAGACGCTATACAAATAAAACTGATATGAATTTAGACACAGATGTGTCCTCTGCTGGGATGAAGTATAGAAAATTAGGTGCTGATCGTTAGGATTACCTCATAATCCAGGCCCTTCTTCACCATCAGGACGTTCCCCTTAATGTAGAACAGATCTTCTGGGTTCACCGTGACTTTCAGACTCACTTCGCTGACGGAGATGACCTTCACCACCTGGACGTCTGCCGTGTTGTTCTCTGCCACGGTCACGGGTCCAGGGGGCACCGTGCACACTTGGGGGGGGGGACACAATGACAGCCCTCAGGTGATGGTCTCACGTTCACGCCATTCTTTGAGTTAGTTTTGCTCAGTTTATATGAGGTCATGCCAAATAAAATGTAACTTCAGTGTCTTGATTCAAGCAGTTTGACAGGAAGCGTGTCACAGCAGGAGGTGGTGGACCCAGTCATGAGGGTTTGTCCCGGTCCAGCAGACTTTTCTTATACCTCCATCTGCACAGAAACTGAACCTCTAAATCTGGACTCCACGCTTTACATCCGCAGTGTCAGACTCATTTCCACTGAGGGCCACATCAGCATCATGGTTGCCCTCAAAGGGCCAGATTGACAAGCATGAACGTAACAAAATGGAATATAAATCAAAATAAATTAAACTGCACTTTATTATATTGTTAAATACCTGTTTCTGCATTTATTATATATTAAAGTTTCAAATAGTTAACTCATTATTATATTAAACTACACTTTGTGGTTGTAAACCTACTGTCGCACCGGTGATGTTTAACAGAGTCCGTTGCCATGGTAACAGTCTCTAAACATCACTTAGAGTATCCATTACCTTGGTTTCAGAAGCGGAAGCGATTCTTTGTTTTTCTTGCAGGCTAAATTTAGCATACTTAGCTCCGTGTTTGTTGTCAAAATGCCGACTTAGATTAAACTCTTTTATGACTGACACCCGCCTCACAATACAAAAGACAAACTGTTATTTCACCTTGAGGTACAAACTTGTATTCGTTTTCCTGTCGTTCATGAAACTGCCTTCCTTGTGCATCAATTTCTCTTTTCTTGGACATGTTTGGGTTAATTTGTAGAGGTTTTTCTGAAGTCCATCAGTTCTGACAATCTTCTTAATGTCTTGCTCATGGTGATATACTGTTATCGTTGTGGGTGACGGCGAAATGCATTATGGGAGATGTAGTTAATTGTCAATATGCGCTTTAAAGCGGCGTAAGCTTATTTCAAGTCTTAAAACATTGGTTTAAAATTTAAGCCAATAATGCACAAGCTCTCGAGGGCCACATAAAATGACGTGGCGGGCCACATTTGGCCCGCGGGCCTTGTGTTTGACACATGTGCTTTACATGATAAAACTAATTAAAATGGCCGTGGTGGAGAACGATAGCACCCTCAACTTAATAATGTTGTGCTGCACAACCTTTAGCAGCCATCCATGACACTGGGGTGTCGTCAAAAAAAAAAAAGACCTATTCTGACATTTCATATACAGTGGTACCTCTACTTACGAACGTTTCTACATACGAAATTTTCAGGTTACGAAACGCCTCAAAGGGAAAGTATTGCCTCTAGTTACGAAAGAAATTTCAGGATATGAAAGGCAAAAATACAGTAGCGCTGTTACTCGCAGCTCCCAGAGTTTACTGAACGTAAACATACTTGGAGCTGCTCTGCCATTGGCTATCGCATCTATCTATCTATGCTATTGGCTATAGCATCTTCCTGGCATCCCATTGGCTAGGAGGGCCCCTCCTAACCCAGCAACCAGGTAAACAAACAATTTTTACCTCCACCAAGGAGGTTATGTTTTTGTCGGTGTTTATCTGTCTGTCTGTGTTCAAGATAACTCAAAAAGTTATGGATGGATTCTGATGAAATTTTCAGGAGTTGTCAGAAATGTGAAAAGGAAGAACTGATTTCATTTTGGGTGTGATCCGGAAGAAATCCTGGATTCTGGATCACTTTTAAATTTTCGATAATTGCTGCGTTTAGTGGAGCTCTGCGCTCTCTGAGTGCTTTTCTAGTTCTAACATGTATTTCTGACAGGTTTTTATGTCATTTCATGTATTAATTATAAGCTGTTTTTTAAATAATGTTTGAATTTTGGGGGGCTTGGAACGGATTAGAGCATTTACATGGAAAACGCGTCTCTACTTAAGAACTTTTCAAGTTACAAAACTACTGCCAGAACCAATTAATTTCGTAAGTAGAGATAGCACTGTATAAATATATGAATGCATACATGAACACATACTTTTTGCCTATGAATGAATAAATAAATAAATAAATAAATAAAATACATAATTGGACATGAAATGAATAATAAAAATATGTCTCACATGCCCATTTCCCAATGTTAACAACGTCAGTACGGGGTCAGCGTGAGGTCAACGTGACTGCCCAGTTAGCTTACGTCGTAATATCATTTAACCGCTGGAATTATAATTTACAGAGAGCAAAGAGAACTTTTGAGCAGCATCATGGATGGTTTTCTAAAAAGAAAAGCCCCACAGGAACGGAACATCACAGAGGAGCCGACTTCTTCATCAAGCCTTCATACAACAGCTCTGAATCTGCTCCATAGGTACCAAAGCTAGCTGCTAGCGATAAGGCTAAAAAGAGGCAATACAAGGATGATGGATGGAAGCAAGCACATCATGGATGAGAAAAGAAGCTTTCCTGCTGAGGCCTACTCTGGTGCTAGTTATCCTGTTCAGGTTATTTAAACTAAATAAACGGGACGTATGCATTTACAGTCGGAGCGATGCAGTGTGGCTTTGGATTATATTTTACTCTGGGGTGTCGTGAGATTTTATTCACTTTTGAAAGGTGTTCGTGACTGAAAAAAGGTTGAGAAAGGCTGATCTAGATGCCTATGTGTCAAAAACTTAGAGACTTGATGGAGCCAGAACGATTGAACAAAGCCATGGCCCTCAACAGACCAGAATCTAGGGGAACTGTCATGGACATTTGAATCCAGTATTACACAATAAGGCCCCAAAATGCAGTTTTAATATCACATGGTGCCTTTTCAGCAACAAACCTCGACCTTGAAGCTCAGCTTAGATGTCTTTGGCCATGTCTTGGTCTACCATCCTTCTGATTAACCTGCAGCCACATCTGGGGAGGTTGGCTCCAGTCCTACTGAGAAGACTGTCGCTGCTCTTCACTCTTGATAACTTTACTGACGAGACCCCAGAAACGTGAGGGAGGGGTCACCTAATAATCAAAGGGCTGAATCAGTGACCTGTTTTGTTCACAGCTACACCTCTTAAAGCCTCTGGAGAAGTCATTGTTAGAGGTCACAGACTGATAAACCTGCAGAGACGACTGCTCTGAAGGATCCAACCCACCCGTTCGGCCCTCCACCCGTTCGGCCCTCCACCCGCTCGGCCCTCCACCCGTTCGGGCCTCCACCCATTCGGCCCTCCACCCGTTCAGCCCTCCACCCGTTTGGCCCCCCACCCGTTCGGCCCTCCACCCGTTCAGCCCTCCACCCGTTCAGCCCTCCACCCATTCGGCCCTCCACCCGTTCAGCCCTCCACCCATCCGTTCAGCCCTCCACCCGTTCGGCCCTCCACCCGTTCGGCCCTCCACCGCTGACGGACGACTACTCACGTCTTTGAGCCCAGCAGTCGGTGGAAAAGCAGACGGCGACGACGCATCCGAGGAGAACATCCACGAGTTTGCTCTTGGATTTCAGTTCCATGTCCTGATCTCAGACGCAGCAACGAATGAAGTCCCGGGGGAGGATGAGGAGCCCGTGGTACCAGCTGGTACTCGGCCACATAATGGCCCGTCTGTGCTGCCCGGCGAGTGGGAGTAGACTACAGTCGCGATGCCTGTGACTTCATCTTACGGGCGCATATTGCATGAAGAGCCTGCCAGCAGCGGACCCGCGGCCTCCCACTAAAATACTTGCATCTCTTTTGGCCTGGACGGCTCATTTTGTGCTGGATGGCCCAGATGCATCCTGGGAGGGACCCAGCAGGGGTTGTTGGCAGCTGGAAACATTTCTGACATGTCAGAAAACTAGATTGTTACCGTCAACGGCGGGATTTGAAAACTTGGATCTGGAGAAATGAGATAATTTATCTTGTTTTGAACAGAATTTACTTGTTGAGTCCTAAATGTATCATTATGATGTATTTTATGCCTGAATTAGCCAGGAAATCTTAAATGTCATCATTTAATATTAAAACAAGCAACAACAGCCACAGTTCAATAATCTGCACTTTAATTTATGAATTTATTTTCTTGTTCCTTCGTTTCGTCAATTATTATCAATTATTCATTATTTACTCCGTTTTTAAGTAATTTGATCTAAAATTGTCATATAAAGGAAGTTTTTGTCATAAAGTCTCAAATGATGCAAAATTATGTTCCAAAATTATAAATGTTAAATTAAACTTAATATTATCACTTTTTTGTCATAAAATAAACGTTTTATGTTTAGTTTCTTGTTTTTTTTTTTTTCAGATTAAGATTATTTACAACTCGATATTCTGGAAAATATGGGACTTTTTTTTTATTTGAATAAATTAAAAACAACTTTCAAAAAAGACTTTCATGAGCCGATATTTTATTCCCAACATGATGACATAACACATGTTTAAACTGGGAAATGTGACACTTTTATCCTCTAAATGAGCTCATTTCTCATTCCAGCTGAATATTTGAACAGAAGCAACAAATGGATGAAAAACACAGAAAAGATTCATCTGGAAAACATCTGTGAACTGATATCAGGTCTGTAACCTGGTCAGCTATAAAAGGATGATTAGAGAGTCTCTCTGAAGTAAAGATGGACAGAGATGCTCCAATCTGTGAAAGAGAGAATAAAAAGATGGTGGAAAACTTTAAAAACAATATTCCTCGACAACAAGTTGAAAAGGCTTTGAAGATCTCAGTTTTCAGTGTCGTACACTAGTTACTGCGCCGTAGAAACTCAGTTTATACATACATTTAACACTAGAACCGCCAAGGGGGTAATTTTTACCCCCTAGCATTTTCAAACGTTTGTATTTCTGTTAAAATAAAACCCCTACATCTGTAAGTTCATGACTTTTCCTAAAATGGAATTATTAATCATTCAGTGAATTTTGGTGAGTGTGTGATGAAAAGAAAAAATAATATGACCATTTATACCTGGAACCACAGAGGGGGGTAATTTTTACCCCCTCACATAAACACTGTATACAGCTGCCCCCTTTTGCGCAACGCCCCTCCCGCTTCTCCCTGTTGCTTTGCAACGCTCAAACTTTGTGCCGTCATCGGACTTTGACAACTATTTTCATCACTAAATCTTTCAAACAAGCAGCAAAATTTAAGAATTGAACCCAACAAAAATAACAGCCGGCTGTTGTACCAGAGATCTGAGTGAGGGAGAGTCAGAAAGAGCAGAGATCACCGCAGATGTGGGTGAGGAGGAATCGGTGAGAGACCGACGACTCGTCATTTTTACCAGGTGATACGACATCAACTGAAGATGAGGAGCCAAATTTATGAAAAAGGCCCCGGCTTCTATAAGTGAGGGGTCACCGCCACGTACCTTCAGTCCTCAGACACAGTGGGGGCTCGTGGAAATACTCTGACAGGTAAATTCAGAAGTCAAGCCTTTTAGTTTCCTCTGGTTCTAATCATTTGGTATTTTAGCGAGGCTACGACTCTGACTGATCATAAATATTTACATTGTTCAGAGCTCAACCTGTATGTCAGCTACATGAGGCAGTCAAGGACGGCAAGGGACACTACGCAGGGCCCTGGCAGGATTTGATCCCCAGACTCCCAGGTGAAAGTCACGTGTGCTTGCCAGTCAGCCAAAGGGAGATCCGTTGGCCAAGTAGCCAGGACACGTGATCAATCGGAGGTATATATATGGTGACAGGACCCCCACACTGTCACATCTCTCCCCCTCTTTCCCCAAGCACATCCTCGTGCTCCACGCAGAGTGCCACACAGATTTCAAATCCATGGACTGTCACATGGATCCTGCCGACAACGGCAAGGGACACTACGGAGGGCCCGGGCGGGATTCGAGCCCCAGACTCCCGGGAGAAAGTCATGCACGCTAACCAGTCAGCCAAAGGGATATCCCGTTGGCCAAGTAGCCAGGACACGTGATCAATCGGAGGTAAATATGGTGACAGGACCCTACACTGTCACAGACGGAACCGTTTGGAGACCCATAAAGCTGGGACCGCGGGCCGGGAGAGCCCAGTCCACAAATGTCCCGGTGGAGAGAGGTGGTCCAACTGCATACACGCGCCGCAACATGGATGACCCTATGAATGCGTTCATGTACCTGATGGACCAGGTGATACAGCACACCTGTGACTGTACGGTGGCGGAGCCGCGCCGGTGGAGAGGAGGGCTGGGAATGGAGTCGTGTGTGCGTGAGGAGGAGCACGCAGCGTTAATCCGTTTTTCTAAAATTATTAAAATATCTGTTAATATCTGAAATCTGTTGTTTTGTATTGTAAATAGTCTGTCATTCAATTGCTGTTGTTTTCATGTTTGTGTTAACATACAGCTCCTACAGTTTGTTGATGAACGTACCGATGTATTTATTTGTGTGGCTGAGAGAGAGCGGGCGCAGCGTTCGGCTACGGAGAAAAAAGCTGGCAAAAATATACATTTTAAACACTTGTTTTGACAAGTGTCCATTATTATTTCAGAAATATTTAGGAATGAGCCACTTCACAACTTCTAGAAATGACATCTTAGCATCACTGACGCTGTTGTAGCAAGGGGGTCAAAATGACCCCCCTTGGCGGTTCTAGGAAGTTTGGAATGTTGGCGGTTCTAGTGTTAAAAAAGGAGAGATAATTACCGGCAGGTTTGCAGAATAAAGACTTACACGACAGCAAAACATTTATCTGATGTCTGGTTAAACAGTGACAAACGGGATCTTCCTGACCACATGATCTAATTGACCACATGATTATTGACCACATGATCTTATTGACCACATGATCAAGGGTGACGCAGTTTGGAATCAAGTGGCGTGAATTTACTGAAGAATAAAAACAAAATGTTTTGAAGAACAGAAGGTGATGAATCGATGGAAACGGCTGCTCTGGTTTGGGTTTTCACTGGTAATAAAGATAAAAAGATAAAAAAGGGTTCAATTAAAAGAGCAGAAATGAGCAAGTATCAGTTTCAGGTTAATTTGAAGAAGCACTCATTTACTTTTAGGAAGTGTCGCCCAGTTCTCACACTCTCCTGACCCCACTGAACCCCCCAAAACTGATCCAACGGATCCACCTGATCCTTCGTCTTCAGAGCTGGTTGCTTTGTAGATCTCCACAGTCGCCTCAGCCTGGAAGGACTGCAGCAAAGCAAAGATGTGATGTAATCTTCTGGGTTCCTCAGCTGTTTTTTATGAAGCTGTATTAAAATAAATGTGAATTTTGGACTCAGCTGGACTGTAAACTGGAATAAATTTGATGCCAGAATCAAATTGAATCGGAAAATAAAGTTATTAATCAAATTAAACTGATTTATTTTTGATGTTTTAATTTTTCACCTGCCTGAAGATTTGATCAGGTCACAAAAATACTTAATAAAAAAAGTTCTTATCAATGTTAAGGCGTACCGACTATTTGTATTAATATTTTTATATTTTATTTGCAGTTTGTCTCCATTCTTCATATTAACACTTATTCCATGTGATTATAAAGTATTTCAGCTACTCCCATGTTTCTCACATGATAATGCTGACAGCTAAACTGGCACAAACCGGGACACATAACGGCTTCACATGTGGACAAGGCAGCTCTGTGCAGCTCTCAAGCATGTGTGTGGGAACAACACGCTCACAGTGGCGTGATGTCACACGCGCCTCGTTTGTCATGTTTCCACACAGAGATGCCCCTCTGAGACAAAACACAAACTGGGAAGTAGAAGCTCAGAGAAAACTCGGCTGATTCTCTGAAATGACCCCTGAACATCTCAGGGACGTGACGGCTGCTGTTTCCTTCTGTCACCAGCAGGAGGCGCCTGAACTCCTGCAGATGAAACGTCCACATGTTGGGAGTCATTTCACTGCGCTGTTAACTCAGAGACGCTTTCCAGAGGTTCCAGATGTTCTTAATGAGCCTAATGATAATAATAATGATATAATCAGACTCTGAAAATGCTGTCTTTTTAAAAATCTCATCTTTTTGTCTCATCATATTTTTTAAACCAAATCACCTAACTTACGCTAACCAGGTAACTGCTTCCTTAGAGGTAAACAAGTGGCTCTGCTGCATTATCTGAAACCAAAGGACTCATTTAAATTTTTTTTCCCTTTAATTGGTAAAATTGTATAATGGTAGTGAGAAAAAGAACAAAAAAAAAATCACAATCACAGGCAGCAGACTTTCCTCTGTAGGGCTGCTGGACTCTCAAAGATCCACCAGATGTTCAGTGAGACCAGCTGGTGTGGTCGTGGCGTCTCCTCGTGGAGATGTTTCAGGCGTATCCAGCCTGGAGAAGACAGTCAGGCTGACCCAGGACACGCCTGAGGGATTACATTTCTAGGCTGGCTCGAGAACACCTTGGTGTCCTCCTGGAGGAGCTCGAGGAGGTTGGCTGCAGCATTGTAAAAAAAAAAAAATTCCAAATTTTACGGTAAATAATAATTCTAAAAATACTCTCCAAAACTGTAAAATAACAGACATTTCTTGTAAATTTAACAACACAGTTGTTTTTTTTAAGTATTGTACCAGTAATGACAAACTATGTTCATTTCTCTTTTTTAATGGAAAAATGACTATTATTATTATATGATCAAATCTTCATCAAATGTCAATAATTATCTGTAAGTAAATATGAAGCTTGTTAAATCACGGTTTATGTCCATATTAATAATCTCCTGTCTTTCTGTGTAATTTTAAGGAAAATCTCACTAGTTTCACATTTATGTGTACTTTTATGTTCAACATTCAAATTCAAATTCAAAAATACTATTAATCCCCCAAGGGGTAAAATTCAAGTTTCAGTACACCAGGAAAAATCTGGTGTACTAGGGGAACTGCTAGCGTCCAGCGCTCCTTTTCATGCCAGGTCCCGTGGTCCGAGTGCTAACTCCAGTTAACAGCCATTAAAACAGTTAACAGCCGTTAGAACCAGTATATCTCCATAATGATGAAGTGAGATATCTCCAGGTCAGAGGAGGAAACACCGATGAACCAAACTGTCTCCCCTGGGAAGACTGAGCTCCTTCAGTCCGGCGAGTGACGGAGCCAACTGTCCCAGAGCCCGGTTCATCATGCGGACCGGACCAGGCCGTTGTCGTCTCCCCCGGCGGTGCTGGGCCCCACCAGGTCACCAGACGGCCCCTGCCAGATCAGCTGACCCATCCGGCGTGTAGACTGCTGGACGGGGGCAGCATGCTGCCGCTACTACGTTGGGAGCTCCCGTCCCGGCTCTGTGACGCTGCAGCCCAGATCCAGTGGCGGTGGTTGCCGCGGGTAGCAGTTCAGGACTACTTAGCTTAGCTTTCCCGTACCAGCTTCCAGCGACACCGTCCATGTCCACGGCGGCAGGTCTCGACCAGCCGCAAGAGGACCGATCCGCCCCCTGCAGACAGTATGTAGACATCCGACCACAGATCACCACAAACCGGGCACAAACTGGAGCGTCCAGCGTCCAGCGTCCAGCGTCCAGCGTAGCAGAGACAAGTCCCGGAGAAGCAGCGAGAAGCGTCCATGCCAGGCGTCATCCAGGCAACGAAAAAAACATCAGACCTCCTCTCTCATTGTGACATCTTGGAGCTAAAGCAGCCCAGAGGCCAACCACTGCAGACCTCCACCGTGCACCACCAAGGACGAGAGGCGCCCAGCACGATGCGTCGAGGATCCACCATGAAAGCTTTACCTATCGATGTCAGACGCCACGGCTAATGGGCGGCTACTGCTGGTCACGTACACCAAGTCATGAGGTGATCCAGTTCTGGGCCATGGGCTTCATGAAGAGACAAGCAAACCCATGTAGGACGACGGGCCAGTTGGTGCATCAGACAATCCACTGCTGTATGAGAGAGTTCGAATCCTTCAGAAAGTTATTTCCATCACTACGTACTAGAGATGCGCGGATGACGTATATTTTAACCCGCAACCGCTTCTTAAAATCTCTATCCGCCCGCTATCCATTTGCAGGAACGTTTTTTCACCAATTTTCAAAACCGAACCGACCCGCCATCCTTTTTAATAATATGTAAAATATTTTTTCTTATTATTATTATTTGAGTGCTTCAACCGCAACCCGCCCGAATTTAATTAAAGTATTATTTTTTGACGAGTCATCCGCCCGATATGCGGATTATCCGCTCCGCCCGCGGGTGCGCGGTTCAACCGCGCATCTCTACTACGTACTGAGTCCTTTTGTGTTTGTCGGTCACCTCGCTGCACCAAAGCCTCTCTGTAAGGAACCAGCTGGACGCCAGTAAAGAGCATAAACGCAGGCAGATTTGTTCAACCTCGATCCCTTCGTACCTTTGAGGTCAGCCAAGTCTCCTCACATTTCAACCGCCGTCTCAAGGACATTCATTTCCCGTTTCGTAGACACAAACACATGTTCATAACGGAACGTTAATACTTTCCTTGACCCCGTTTTACATAATAATTGAGACACAGCGTGTGATATAACCAAAACTTTGGGTCAGAGGGCTTTAGTCAGAAAACTAATCCTGCTTACGGACGTTCTTGCTTCACCTACAGCAGCAACACAGAGTCACCGTTTCAACCTTTTTCTCCATAAAGTTCTCCAGATGGTTTAAAAAAAAACCACAGCAACAAGAAAACTGATAAAGAAGGAGATCAAAGAAAACAAACAAGCCGTCTGGAAAAGTTCATCACAGGATGGTGCACAAAATAAATGGAGGGGAAGGAGAATACAGTGGAGCCGGACAAATGAAACCTGAGGAGGACAAATTTAAAGTGCAGGTATCAGAAAACCCCGGAGTGAAGACAGATGTTAATTAAAACACTGGAAGTGAAGTTATTACTTCAATTCTTGGGCCTTTTACCAAACCGTGAGCTCTGTGCTGCGTATGTCTAAGTAGTGGACTTATGCATTAGAACATTGGATCATCGTAACTGTTATATGCATCCACGTCTCTGACTTTATCTCAACAAGACCTAAAGACTTGACACTCTGCAGATTTCTGTGAATTTCAGGAGGAAGTCGTACAACAACCCTGATGATGGTAACAACCCTGGAAATAAAACAGCACAACAGCTTTAAATGTGAGGAGAATAAGGGCCAATTCCAATTCCTCTCTTAACCCTCAATCTCAACCCTCGCCCTTAACCCTCAATTTTTGGCCCTCAATCGTAACCCTCCAAAGTAAGTGTCAGGGTTATCTTGTGACTTAGAAATGGGACACCCCTTGAGTGCAGTTACATCTTCAGACTGAAATGTATCAGAGCCGTGTCGTCTCTGTATTTCCTGAAATGACACAGGGATAACATTGAAAAGAGCGCTGTATATTCTCCTAATAATATTAGTCAATAACACAATAGAGGATACATTATTCAGTCCTCCATCGCTACACAACAAGGTATACAAGTAACGTGAAGCCGACCCGGACCGCTGGCAGCAAACATCGTAAAGTAAAAAAATAAATGTTATGCAACAATGATGTTAATCCATGAAAAAAAGTCTCAAACAAAGACAATAATATGGTTTGGTAACATTTATATCTTTATGAACTACGAAGATACTTACATTTGTAGCTAGCTTTGTTTGTCGCCATCCTTTTCGAAGATGTCTTGGCTAAATTACCTTCTGGGTAGCCCTTACTACCAAGGGTGGTGTCAGAAAATCTCAATTTTGAGGGTAATACAGCCCTCAAACTTGTCCCTCAATTTGACGTTCTTAGAATCGGGACATCACCGGCACTTAGCGGGAGCGCGCATTTTTGAGATTGAGGGTTGAGATTGAGGGTTAAGGGAGGAATTGGAATTCACCCTTAGAAGAAGAGATGGGAAGACGCTTGACAAATAAAATTGAATTGAATTGAATTGAAAAACCCAAAAAGAAAGAAGTGTTTGGTGGTTCGGGGTCCCTGCTGTGATCCAGAAGAAATCCTGGATTCTGGATCACTTTCAAATTTTCGATAACATTGCGGTCAATGGGGCTGAAAATTTTGTTTCTCAATATCTCCGTTAATTATTGCCCAAAACTCATGAAATTTGACTCAGGGATTGACAATGGGAACCTCTATCAAATTTCAAAGGCTGATCCAGATCTGATCCAGAAGGTGGATTTTATAGCAATCTGTAAATCGCTATATGGGGGAACTGTTGTGCTTGGTAGAGGTCTGCGCTCTCAGAGTGCTTTTATAGTTGGTAAAGCATCTGTTACAATCTCAATTGTCTCTAGGCGCTTTACAGAGACCCAGATCATGACCCCAGAGCAAATATCATTAACTAAAATTATAATATTAAATCCTAATCAAGGGTAATAGCAGGTAAAAAAAAAACTCCCACAGAGGGAGAAAAAAACCTTTAAGCCAAACAGAGGCAAGAAAAAACTCCACTTTAAGAGAAAGAAACCTTGATCAGGACCTGGATCATATGGAGGGACCTTCCTGATGAAGACCAGCTGGATAAAGAAAGAAAAAGAGAGGAGAGACAGGACAGAGAGAGGATGGAGGACAGAGAGAGGATGGAGGATAGAGAGAGGATGTAGGACAGAGAGAGGAGAGCACACAGATGACTGAATGAAAGGACTATAAACAGATGCAGGCAGCAGCACTGAGGTGAGATGGTTAAGCACGAATAACTTAATTTTAATATGCATTAAAGACTGAAATGAAAACTGGTTTATCTCAAAATAGAACAGACAAAAGTTTAAATAGCTTGAAACTTGTCGTTCTTGACATGAGAGCATTTGAAGACAGTCTACTCAAAACTCTAAGTACATTTTCATCGTTTGATTAGAGGTCGGAGGTCTCCCACCACACACCTGAGTTCAGGTAACGCAGGCAGCGGCGTCACCTTGGAGGTCCAGGCCTCCCTCTCTCAGCCGCCTCGTCTCCTCCCTCTGGGGAAACACCAAGATGTTCCCATACAGCTGAGATCTGGACCACATCTCCATAGCTGGCCTAACTTGTTGGGAAAACTTTAGAGCCGCTCCAACAACAAGCTCCCGCTGAGAGCAGCTGCTGCTGAAGAAGATCTGGAAGGATCCGATCTTCCACGGAGGTCTCTGACAAAACCACCAGCAGCATTAGAAAGACATCGTGGGCTCAGTTAGGGACGGGGATTCCAGGTCCAGGACTGCTGAGAGCTGGGTCTGTTGGATCATTCAGTCCCGATGCAAACGGAGCGAGAGTTCGATCCACGCTGCTGGTGGTCAGTCAGAGCCGACCCAGGTGGGACGAAAGGTCCCAATAGGGTCGACTCTGTTCATAACAATATATGGGCGTTGATGGAAAACTCCAGGAAGAAACGAACACTGGATGTGTATTGGACTAAAATTACGGACAATAAAGACTGAGATATTGACTCAGACTGAGCTCTGTCAGTAAAATCAATCAAGCTCATGTCTTTTTTTATTTCCAGTAGTTGTTTCAGAACCTCCCTTTGTGAGGCTCTAAAGTTGGTAAATCCATCCATCCATTATCTATGCCCAGGATCTGCCGGAGCCCATCCCAGCTCTCTTCGGGTGAAAGACAGAGGTCCACCTGGACAGTTCAAGTTGGTAAATGTGTGAAATGAAAAGTGAGCCGTGCTCAGCCCCGGAGCCCAGATCTGCAGCACCAACAGTGGAAATAAGGCTGTGAACGCAGGCGTGTCGTCGTTGGTGCCGGCTGGAGCTGGAACCTGAGAATACCCATGACTGCTACCGAGTCACCTGACCAGGTTAGGGATGCACGATAACTGTTTTTTTAAAAACGATACCTCCTAAAGGCCGATACCGATAACCGATAACACACACACACATACCTAAGATCATTACATCAATACTATGAACAAAATCAAAAATAGTTTGGACTCTTTAAATGAACAGATGTTTATTTTTTTCAAATAAAAACTATTGTCAAGCCTCTCAAACATTTTCATAAAACTATCAAACAAACCTATTTGATATCTCACATCAACTTAAATAAGCTGCATTACTGACTGATATAAAAAATATAACTGCATTCAAGGTGTAACGTAAATTCTTCCGTTCCCTTGTTTGCTAGTCGTTATCTTTTTTTTTCTTTTTTATGTGTAACATGGGAAAATACTGTGAATATCAATTAAAGTCATCAAATACCAAAATTATGACCGAGTTAACAAGTTGTTTTCTGGCATGAGGGGGTATTCTTGAGGACTGATTCAAAGACAAAGACACGTTAAGGCGCTAGGGCTCATTTTATCATCTAGCTCTGCGTGTGCAGCAACTGATTGCTGCTGCAGCTTTTTTTTTTTTTTTTTTGACTGTATTATATCATGTTTTGGGTTTCTTTTTTGTCACGCCTTGACTCTGACTGGCACCTCAGACTAGTGCAAAGTTCCCAGATCTGAGGCGTGAAACTGACGCAGAAATAGTTTAAAGTGCAAAATGGAAGGAGAAAAAAAAAAAAAAGCTCCAGCTCCACAAGCTCTTGAGGTTTTTACACTTTATGCACAAGTCATTGTTGTCTTTTTTTTTTTTAAATCTAAAGCAACTCCTGTGAATGTGAGAGGTCCATGAGAGCAGATAGGACAGGTGTTGTGAAATTTCTTCCTACTCATAATATCTTCCTACCCGAGTTGACTGCGCATGCGTACAGCAGCAACTTCAGAAGGCCATAATATTCTGCTGCCTGATCGTTATCGCGGAAGGGAAAAGGATAGTTTCTTGTATTTTTAATACTTTGTTTGCACAGTATTTATATTGCATAGGTTTGACATACAAATCAGATGCAGGTCTTTATGATGCATCTGCCTGTGTGTGAGTGAATGTGCTTTTCCAGCTGTATTAAACCTTGTTCAGGAGGTTACTTTACAGCAGTGATTCCCAAAGTGTGGGCCGTGGCCCCCTGGTGGGCTGTCGTGGTACTGCAGGTGGGCCGTGAGAGGTCATTAAAATTAAACTAATTAGTTTTAAATCCTCTATTTTTTAAAATATGTTTTTAATTACTGTTAAATATTTATTACATGATTTAAAAAATTAATTAGAGATAATTAAAAAAAACAATTAGATTAGAATATATACTGGAATGTAGCTTTTAGTCTTGCATGTTGATCAAAGTTGCGTTTAAAGGTTTCCATGGGCCACGGACATTTTTCACATTTCAAAATTGGGCCTTGGTGTTCTGAAGTTTGGAAATGGCTGCTTTACAGGGTTTGTCGTATATTCGTTGGCAAGACGATAAATCTCAAACATAATTGTAATCCGTTACATTACGCGAGAAAAATGCCTAATTAAATTAGTGACTTATGATTACTTTTTAAAGTTACATCTGAACATTGCTACCACCCAAAACACAGAGGAGAGCAGATGTATGTGCTGGTAGGATATTGTTACAATGTAGGAAAAAATTACAGATGAGGATATAATTTTACGCTACGGTAGGAAAAAATTGTAGGTAGGAAGAAATTTCAGAACACTGGCCAGGCAAAAAAAAAAACTCCTGCTCAAGTATGGGATGTGCACCCCTAGACAAGAATACAACTCTCCAGGAAGACACGATGCACTATTTAACGCTTTTAGTCTTCTTCTCCTCACCGAGAACCTCTGTCTCCAAATTTCAGACTTTCAGGTCGACTCTGAAACCTCCAACCTGCTTGTAGGTTTGTGCATCTGTCAGCGGTCGTCTGGATTCACCGACGACAACATGAACGCTGACGGTCAAACCATGAGGTCGGCGTCTCTCTTCCAACAAGCTTTGTTGCCAGTCCTGGTCCTGACAGGCCTCTTACACACTGACAGTGATTTCATAAACGCTCAGACATGCCTGCAGCAAATCTTTATAAATGACAGTGAATGTATCCGCTGAGCCTTCAGGCTTTTATCTCCACGTAGTTCAGAAGGTAAAAGTGCCAAAAAGGACTCATTTCATCCAATTTGTCATCCTGCTCCCATGATAACAACCCTAACCCTAACGCTAACCCTAATGCTTACGCTAACCCTGATCTCCTTTTTTTTTTTTTTTTTTTATCTCTTTTTGTGGGGTGAAGCCTCACGACGATCTCACCGCTCCGTGTATTTTCTGCCCGAGGGGTTTGGGGCGAGTTAAACATCTGCGCTGTGTTTTTCTGGAGCACGTGTGCTGATCTTCAAGTTCCACTTTCCCTCCTCGGGCTTTGTCACGACGTGTGAAAAGCTAATTGCTGCTGACTTGGTTCTAATGATATTCATGCCAGAGGAGGCGCCGTGGCCCAAACACCTTTCCACTGCGATGAAAAGTGAGTCGCTGGAAACCTTGTCAGCTGTTTGTCGCATGTGACGTCTGACGCCAGCACTCCCGAAATAGCGCAGATCAAAAATAAGCGTTTCAGAAATGTAAAACTGTGCGTTTGCTGAAGTTTTTGGCTCTTTGAGGTTGAAGGAATGAAGAGGTGCCGGGGTGACGTGTTATTTTTAGCGATATCATCGAAATCATCGTCATCAAATCATTAAAATATATCTTCTCTGTACTGAGAGAGAAGTCGGGTTCGTTCTTCTGCTTCTCAAACACTCACAGTCGGGTCCAGGAGCATTTGGACAAAAGTTCTTCTGACTTTCCGTTCACATTCCCACAACGGTGGAATTTAAATAAAACGGGCCAGATGTGACCGAGGTGGAGACTTTCAGCTTTAGTTTAAGGCTTCACAAAGAATTAAAACCAGGACGTTCAACCAGGAAGTCTGATTTCTTCAACAGAGTATTAAGGCCACACTGAGAAAGAAAAATTATGGACAATGATTTTTTTTTTTCATTCCTCACTTAGAGAATGAAGTCGAAATGTCGAGAATAAAGTCCAAACGTTGAAAATAAAGTAAAAATGTCGAGAATAAAGTCCAAACGTCGAAAATAAAGTAAAAATGTCGAGAATAAAGTCCAAACGTTGGAAAATAAAGTAAAAATGTCGAGAATAAAGTTGAAATGTCGAGAATAAAGTCGAAACGTCGAAAATAAAGTCAAAACGTCGAAAATAAAGTCGAAACGTCGAGAATAAAGTCTATGGGCCAATTCCAATTCCTCTCTTAACCCTCAATCTCAACCCTCGCCCTTAACTCTCAATTTTTGGCCCTCAATCTTAACCCTCAAAAGTAAGTGTCAGGTCTATCTTGTGACTTAGAAATGGGACACCCCTCGAGTGCAGTTACGTCTTCAGACGTAAATGTCTGAGAGCCCGTGTTGTCTCTGTATTTCCTGAAATTACACAGGGATAACATTGAAAAGAGCGCTTTATATTCTCCAAATAATATTAGCAAATAACACAATAGAGGATACATTATTCAGTCCTCCGTCGCTACACAACAAGATATACAAGTAACGTGAAGCCAGCCGGGACCGGGACACCCGGCCGCCGGTCCCGGGACGGCGGACCGGGACCACCGACGAGTACAAGTAACGTGAAGCCGACCGGGACCGCCGACGGGACCCGTGGTCGGCGGCTTCACGTTACTTGTACTCGTCAGTGGTCCCGGTCTGCCGTCCCAGGACCGCTGGTCTGGCAGCAAACATCGTAAAGTAAAAAAATAAATGTTACGCAACAACGATGTTAATCCATGAAAAAAAAATCTCAAACAAACACAAAATTGTTTCGTAACATTTATATCTTTAAGATATACGAAGATACTTACGTTTGTAGCTAGCTTTTTAGTGCCTTCTGGGTAGCCCTTACTTTCAAGGGTGGTGTCGGAAAATCTCAATTTTGAGGGCGATACAGCCCTCAAACTCGTCCCTCAACTTGACTTGCTAAGAATTGGGACAGCACTTGCACTTAGCAACTTGAGGGTTGAGATTGAGGGTTAAGGGAGGAATTGGAATTCACCCAAAATGTCGAGAATAAAGTCGAAATGTCAAGAATAAAGTCCAAACGTCGAAAATAAAGTCAAAATGTCAAGAACAAAGTAGAAATGTCGAGAATAAAGACGAAATGCAGTTTCCAGAATCTGTATAGTTTCTTTTTCTGAATCGGCGCAATTTCTGACACAATCTCTTCAAAGTACCAATACTTATTGTCACAACCCGGCTCAAAGGCCGTGACAAAAATGAGGGAGGCAGCTCAAAGGCTGCCCCAAATCTATATTTTATTGCAACAGTCAGAACACCACAACCCAAACATAACAAAACAAAACTCCTGGCCAAAAACACTCTGCCAGTCACAGTCCGGTCGACTGGACCCACAACTCAACAGCAGAGCCTCAGCCTGCTCACAGCTCAACTCAACAGTCTGGAACTGGCCTTCTTAATGGGAGCAGAACCACTGAGCCCAGGTGTGTCTCCTCAGGCTGACGACTCTCCACCTGCAACAGAAAGAAACCAAAGACAACCAACACCACCACCTGGTGTACAGGTGGAGGAGTCGTCACACACACCCCCCCCCCTGTAAAAAGAGGCTCCCATCAGGGACAGGACAAGGACCGACACCAGACAAACACAGGCACACCCACCGACACTAAACACGTCGGCTGACCCCGATGCCTGGAGAAAACAGGTCACGTGGGGAGCAAATGAAAACAAAAAAAACCCTCATATAGCTCTCGACAAAGCATCTGCCACCCTGTTGTCACGGCCCCGGATATGGCGCACCTCCAAACAGTAGGCCTGCAAAAACACAAACCAACGCATCAACCTGCGATTAGGACACGGCAAAGTCTGAAGAAAGAGAAGGGGGTTGTGGTCGGTGTAAACCACCACTGGAGCACTGGAGTCCACATAAACCTCAAAATGCTGCAATGCCCAGACCAGAGCCAGCGTCTCCTTCTCAATCACGGAATAATTCAACTGAAACGAGTTAAACTTGCGTGAAAAGAAACTCACCGGACGCTCAACCCCGTCACCATCCACCTGGAACAAAACAGCCCCGGCACCTACATCACTCGCATCCACCTGCAACTGAAAGGGCCGGTCCATCGAGGGCGCCGCTAAAACAGGAGGTGAACACAGCATAGCTTTCACATCATCAAACGCCTGTTGGCAAGAGGGAGACCACACATATTTAGCCCTGGCCTTCAACAGGTCCGTCAGGGGAGCTACCACAGATGAAAAATTCCTGCAAAAGCCACGGTAATAACCCACCAACCCCAGAAACCGCATAAGCGCCTTCTTCGTGGTGGGTAACGGATATTGTGCGATAGCGCTCACCTTGGCCTGCACCGGTCGCACCTGCCCCTGTCCTACCACCTTACCTAGGTAGGTGACAGTAGCCCTAGCGAACTCACACTTGGCCAAATTGACCGTCAGATGTGCATCACGCAACCGGTCAAACAACTGTCTGATACGAAGAACATGCTCTTCCCATGTATCACTTAATCTCTAGCAGTAATAGCCTCTCACGCTGCTCGAACGTTAAACCACCAATACCCGGATCAACGGGGCCAGCAGCAGCTCCAGCAGACTCCGAAGCAGACGCCACAGAACGGGGCTGCTGGAGAACACCCTGTACAAACAGGTTCGCCTTAATTATATTCTTAATATTGTCTTTCAGACGCTTGTCCCCAACTTCCAAATCAAAATGTTCAGCTATTTTCACCAACTGGTCACGTGTACACCTCTCCAATAATCCCTCCGAAGGAGTTTCCATAAATTCTTCAACCAGGTCCATCACTGCTCCACTTGACCAAAGCCCAGACAGCAAAACAGCCAACGCACCCAAACCTATCAGCGAGATCCCACAGCTGAAAACATCTCCACCACTCCGTCCCGCTAACTGCCTAACCCAAACTAACTAATCTCCTCCCTGGTCTTCAGGCTGCGTATTGTGGCGGGTACTTACGCACTAGATACCGCAAGCCCGGAAAAGCAACCACAGTTGTGGCGACTCACCTGCAGCCTCGGCCGTGCACCCGAGCCAACTGCTCCAGCCACTAACGCCACCACTCTACCAAATTCCCCAGCGAATCCCTAGGGAACCCGCTCTTAGACCTACCAGGGACAGAGAAACAGCAATTCACCTCAGTTGTGAGACCCAAACCTACAGTGCACAGCCATGCCCCAAACCACCGGCACAGGTTCTTACAGACGCACCTCGCTAGGTAGTCACAACCTGATATCATACACAAAAACACTGCCCCCACTCATGACAAAAAAAAACAACTAGAGAAACCAGGGTCAACAGTGTTTACCTGTTTTTCCGGACGAGCCCCCAATTGTCACAACCCGGCTCAAAGGCCGTGACAAAAATGAGGGAGGCAGCTCAAAGGCAGTCGTACCAAATCTATATTTTATTGCAACAGTCGGAACACCACAACCCAAACATAACAAAACAAAACAAAACTCCTGGCCAAAAACACTCTGCCAGTCACAGTCCGGTCGACTGGGCCCAAAACCCAACAGCAGAGCCTCTGCCTGCTCACAGCCCAACTCAACAGTCTGGAACTGGCCTTCTTAATGGGAGCAGAACCATTGAGCCCAGGTGTGTCTCCTCAGGCTGACGACTCTCCACCTGCAACAGAAAGAAACCAAAAACAACCAACACCACCACCTGGTGTACAGGTGGAGGAGTCGTCACACGTGATAAAAGCACATAGACACTAGTGATGGGTCGGTCGCGAACGAGAACCGGAAAAGAGCCGGCTCTTTGAAGTGAACGACGGGAGCCGGCTCGCTATCAACGGGAGCCGGCTCGTGGTCGAGAGCGATTTTTTTATTTATTAATTTTTTTAAAATTGTCTTTTAAAGCCGCATTGGTCAACATGTGTGGCTGTGGCAACGTCTGTGTGACTACACTGAGCGGGGGGGGGGGAGCAGAGTCAACAACACTCTGCTCGGTGGGGGGGGGGTAGCGACAGGAGCGCAAGAGGATTTGACCATTTCACCACAAAGATGAGTGACAACAGGAAAAGGAGTAAAATTTGGACACATTTTGAAGTGTTAGACTCCGGAAAGGCAAAGTGTACACTTTGTAAAATACAAATTTCATATGGAGCAGGCTCCACAAACAACCTGCAGTCATATTCAAACTAATCATCCAACAGTGCAATTAACAGAGTTGGAGAAAAGACCAGAAAGGGACTCTGAAGGTTTTTCACTGTAAATAGTTGCACATATTAATTTATATTTTGTTGAGTGATGTTTAGTTGATTTTGTTTTTCACAAATTGAAATGGGTCTTTTTTCAATTTAGAATTTATTCATGTATATCCATCCATCCATTTTCTATACCCGTTTCATCCTCTGAAGGGTCACGGGGATCTGCTGGAGTCTATCCCAGCCGTCTATGGGTGAAAGGCAGGGGTCCACCCTGGACAGGTCTCCAGTCCATCAGGGCCACATGCAGACAAACAACCACTCACTCACTCACTCACTCCTACGGGCAATTTAGAACCACCAATTAACCTGACATGCATGTCTTTGGTATGTGGGAGAAAGCCGGAGTACCCGGAGGAAACCCATACAAGCACAGGGAGAACATGCAAACTCCACACAGAAAGGCCCCTGTATTCATGTATATGTTAAGTTTATTAATAAAGCCATATGAATACTATACATGTGTTATATTTTATGTTTTTTTAACATTACTTATTCATTTTACACATAATTTGGTAATAAATTAATTTAATTAACAAAAAATCTGAGGAGCCACTTGGGAGCCGAAAGAGCCGGCTCTTTTTAGTGAGCCGAGCCAAAAGAGCCGGCTCTCCACAAAGAGCCGGAATGCCCATCACTAATAGACACAGACATGTTGGTAGAGTAAAGCTGATTTGAATAAATCTTTAAGACAACTTTATTCTGGAAACTGCATCTTAATTTCATTCTCAACGTTTTAACTTTATTCTTGACATTTTGACCTTGTTCTCTAAGTGAGGAATGGAAAAAACATTTTTTCTCACTGTGGCCTTAATACTCTGTCGTAGATTTCGGCTGACGAGAAACAGAAGAAAACAAACGTTCCGCCCAATGACAATGAAACAACATTTTAATGTGAATAATGTGTTCTGCTTCATTAAAGAATAAAAAAAAATCCCCATGTTGTGGAAGCAGCGATGAAACATCAATCAAAATGATGCAAAAAAATAAAGAAAAGTGTGGAGACGGAAAGAAACGACTCCAAAAGCAATCGTGTGTCGAGCACGGTGGAGGCAGCATCATGGTGCGGGCGCGGACCCTGTCCTCTGATGTTTCCAGCTGCCAGGCGTCAGCACCACCGACCCCAACGTTCATTATCTCTCTAGAAGGAATCATTCTACATTTTGACCTCATTTTCCCCTTCAGTTAAAAGTTTAGAGAGCTGCATTTTATTATAAGATCTGGCAAACTTTTAATCATGGCACATTTAACTATGGTAAGAAATAAACTCCTGCTCCACAGACGTGATCCTCACAGTGTCACAGTGGCTCATGTTTCTTCTTTATTTAAAAGAAAATGTTTTTATAGCTGTTAATTTGGAGTTAAGAGGAATGTACAGCAGTTATACGAGGATAGTGGCAGGAAGGAAACTGACTGATCTCTGTAGTCACGATAACATCTGTGGAGGAAATCGATTCGCTTTAGGGATAAAACTGGTCATGAGCTAAAAATCTAAAACCAAAATAGTCTGTATCAAGGGCGGGAAAAAAACCTGATTCCCATTTCTCATATTTAAGGGTAAAAAGTGAACTTGTACCATAATTAAAAACTGTTGTTCGGTGCATCTCCTCAGCACTTTTGAGGAAAAAAACATCCCTCTCTGCATTAATTGTTCAAATCAGAGACTCTGAGGAAGGTGATGATCTCCTCGTGCATCTGAACATACGACCCACTGATCCCATTTCTGTATGGATCCCTCTGCAGTCACGCAGGGGCCCCAAACGCACCAGTAACCAGCAGCACCCTGGTCCCAGTCCAACCAGATGAACGACACGGACTGACCAGACCGGTCCTGGACCTGGATCCAGTAGAAAACTGGGACAATCAGAAACGCTGCTTCTGAGACAAAACCAAGAACTAATATGCTCTGGCGGTCCTGGACTGGAACACCTGTCGACAGGTGACTGAAGCTGGTCGACTCCACGAACACAGATGTGAAGCGGGAACAGATCAGTCTGGAAGCTTGTCTCAGTCAACATGGTGGATGTTAAAGGAAATATTCAGAATATTCACTTTTCTCCAGTGTCTGTAAAATAAACAGTAAAGAGAACAAATAAAAGAAAAACTTTCCATCATGGTTTGATTTGGAACTGCAGAGTTCCCGATGCATTAGGGTTTGGAAATAAAAGCATTTATAAGGATTTTGAACTTTATTCTTTTTTTAAACACAGTGTTTGTTGTTTTAAGCTCAACCGTGATGATGCGCGACTTATTTGTTTTCCAAGTTGGGACAGTCAGCCTCCAGGTGCCGGATCGGTACCGGGTGGACCCGTGGCGGTGGGGGGGTGGAGCTGTGTTGCTCTGAGGAGTTGATCACCGTGTCGTTTGCCGTCCTGGACCTGATCCGCCGCCCTGCTGAGACTTCCCACACCAGCAGAGCTCCGGTAAGGAGATTTGCGCGAACGGATTTGCTTTCGTCTCCTGATTCGCGAACTTCCTCCCGCAGGAGCCGCAGAACCGACCGCGACCTGCTCCTCGCAAACCGCCGGGCCAGAAATGCCCGTGAAATCCGCGGGGAGGTGAAACCGGGGTGGATGACGCGCGGCTCCGGCGCGCCGGCGGAGCTCTCCGCGCGTTCCTGACGCCCGCTGCGCCCGCGACCCTCCCGCTTCCACCGGGGCCGCGGACCACGGCTCATAGATGAGAGCCGCCCCGAGGGGAGCCGTTCCGCGTCGGACCAGGAGCCCGTCTGTGTGCGGCGCGCGGCTGGACACCGGGGACCATGACGGACAACCTGACGGACTCCCACAACGACACGCTCCCGGCCGCCGGGGTCGCGCGCTATAATTTCCCGGCGCTGATCTTCGGGATTTTGCTGATCGTGATCGTGACCGGCGGGAACGTGCTGGTGTGCCTCAGCGTTCACCTGGAGAAGGCGTTAAAAACCACCACCAACTACTTCATAGTCAGTCTGGCGTTCGCGGATCTGCTGGCGGTGCTGGTTCTGCCGCTCTTCGTTTACGCGGAGGTGAGTTTCTCACACGCGGTTTAAGAGTCCTGGATCAGAGGAGACGGGACACTTCCATGAAACCGCATACAAGCAAAGTACATTCATGTGCAAAAGTCTTTTAATCCTTTATGGGTTAATTGTTGTGAGAAAGTGTTTTATAGGGCTGGACGACGATTAAAAATTTTAATTGCGATTAATCGCATTATTTCCCTGATTAATCAAGATTAATCGCACTGTAAACGCAAAATCAAAGAATTCAAAAGTAGTGTAAAGGTCACTTTTATTTAAATGTTCTGCTGCCATATGAACTAAAGTGTCATAACATTTGTTGTTCAAACACTTTTAACATCAGCACTTGTCAGTAACACAGATTTAGTATAAATCTCATCTTAAAAAATGTAAAATAAAAATAAGCTTATTGCCACTGCCAGGGCATTAATGTCATCCTGTTTTTATTAAAAAAAAAAAAAAAAAAAAAGTCTACAAACAAAATCCAACAAAATGATTGTGGCTCAGCACAATCAGAACATTAAAACAGGTAATTTCTGAGGTAACAGCAGAAACTTTTAACGGGGAGTTCAACTTGTCAGTTGTTACAAATAACCTTGTTTCTGTTGAATCCTCCGTCTGGGAGAACTTTAAAATGAAAATGTCCATGATAAAGTTCAGTAACTTTACCAATCCGTGTATCATTTGTTCTTTCCATTTTCAATTGTCAATCAAAAATTAAAAAAAATTAAAAAGTTACATTTTATTACGTTTTTCATTTTTTAATCTAACACAAAAAAACAAAAAAATGCCAGTTTTTTTTTAAAATATATATTTCAATTTTAGACTTGGATCAAAAATACAAAATTAAAAAAAGGACCACAGACCTTAATTTGTTTTATAATGGAGGACTGGACTTTCTGTTGTCATTACACATCTGTGCCACTAGATGGAGCTGCACTGCAGTAACCAGCTAGAGAACAGCAGGACAGTGAACACATGGAGCAGATCTGATGGAACATGGAGGAATGACGACAAAGTTTTGGTTGCATTCAAGAATTTTTTTTTTCAGACAGAATTGTTAATATTTCTACCTGAGTTGCTACCTGAACTGTAAAGTTCACGGATTTTTACCGTTCTCCATGTCCTGTTTTAGCTTTACTGCATGTTTACCCGCTAATTCTTTTCCGGTTCCGCAGCAGTCAGTAACAGACTTTTCAAAACAAAGCATGTGAGCAACATGCGTTAACGTGCGATAAAATAAATGTAGGCGTTAATAAAATAATGAGTTAACACGATAAAAACGCGTTAACTTGCCCAGCCCTAGTTTTACGACAGTGATTCTTAGTATTAGACAAATAAAACCTCGGAGGAACAACAGGGTATTACGTGTTTTTACCGTGCCGTTCATTATTGAGCCCAAAAATGAAGTCAAAGGAGAGAAAATAAATCATCTGGGAAACACCAAGTAGCTCCTAAGAGCTTCGACGGGATTTAAGAGGGTTGCAGGTGCTGTTCATCGTCAGTCCTTGATGATCAGTTCATCAGCATGTGTGCAGGCATCTTGGTAGTTTGTTAATCTGGAGCATTTAGTTGCCAAGAGGGGTAGGACATAAGCAATGGTCTAGGGATGTAACGATATGGAAAATCTGATATATCGATTATAGTGACCAAATTATCACGGTTTACGATATTATCTCGGTATTCTTAATTGCTGTACAAATGTCTAAAACACACATACATTTAAATTATTTCACAAAATCTTGTGATTTTTTTGTCACTAAAACATCAGAAGCCAAAATCTTATCAAAATGAAACTTTCACATTAAAAGCGCAAACAACTGGCACAGAAAGAGGTTTTATTTTAAATGAACAAAATAAATAACAGGAACAAAGTTTATTTGTCTGGTGCAAATTTAAATAAAACACTTTAACAACCATAGTAGGTCAAAATATGCAAACAATTACCAGGGAAAAAAATTATAGTGCAAGTTCAAATAAAATAAACTTTTGACTTTAAGATGAAGCTTAAATACGTATAAATGTGCAAACAAAGAAACATTTGTATAGGAGCCAAATATGTTGTTCTGAATTGTAGTTCACTCTGTGTGTCTGTGGGTGTCGCTGTGTTGTTACCTGAGGGTCAGGTATAAAGGTAGCTGCCTGTTATTGGTTAGCTGTTGGACCCGGAAGGGCAAAAGGTTTTTGACTGCTGTGGCGCTAACTGCCGGCGTTATGGTTGTCGGATCAGTTAATGGAATAAATTAATATTTTAACTGCATCAGAAGAACATCGTTCTGGTCCTTTTTCGATCAACACGCAATAGTACCGTTTACGAAATGCGAGTTAGGGAAGCGCGTCAACCAGGTTACTCTTGGTCAAACATCTCAGTAGCTTGAAGCATTAGCTTTAGCTCCTTCAAGTTGCTTCTACAAATTACAATAAAATGTAAACAAGTGCTCTGCAGACAGAATAACTGTCCTCCACCAGTTGTCCCTCTGGATTCTTAAAAAAAAAAAATAAATATATATGCCCAGACTTCCCAGACTTATGCCCGGATTTCGTCCTTTTAGTGAGTTGGTAAATGTCCTGTGTACTATCACCAGTTTCCGCCATGCTAACGTTACGATGCCGATGTTACAAGCTACATATTCACGCGAGACACAGTCGCGAGTCGCTTGCAGACTTGAATGAGGCTGATATTACATATCCTGGTAATCGACCGCGATAATGAGATGAAGTCAAACATAAACGGTTATCTTTATTGTGTAAAATTTTTACCGCGCTTTACCGTAATACCGGTAACCGTTCCATCCTTACAATGGTCTTTTTTTTTACTGCACTTCAGTCTTGAAAGGATTATAACACCATCTCCAAACAATGTTTAGTTCCACCTTGCAGAGAAAAAGTGGAAAGCGTTCAAGACAGCTGCTAATCTTCCCGGGAGTGAGCCTCCCAGCAAATTTACCTCGAGGCCAGAGCGTGTAATCCTTAGAGAATTATGAAGAACCCCAGAGCTGCATCTCAGGCTCCACCAACCCCCCAGCGGGTACGTTCAAAGTTAAAAGAAGACTGAACGAGTGTGGTTTGTCTGGACGGTTTGTGAGAAGGAAGCCTCTTCGGTCTCAGAGAACACTGAAGTCACAACAAGACTGCACTGGAACGCAAGACTTGTGGAATGATGTTCTATGGACGGATGAGACCAGCGGAAACACCTAACGGTCCACCCTGAACCAGGTATTCAGCGTAACTAAAGCTGCGGGACAGCCAGTACATTTACACCTGAATGGCTGAGAAAATAAAAGAAAAATGAAATGCTGGGGACAAAGAAGAATGGACCAAAACTCCTCCACAGAAAAGATTTCTTCAAGTGAATCTACAAGCCATTAAATCAGGGGGGTACTTTCGTGTTGCTCGCATGACGTCCAGGTCTTTTGGTTCACACGGGTGAAATGAATAATGGCACGGTGAAAAAAAAAGTATCTGTTGTAGTTGTATTTGCATTAAAACCCTCGATGATCAGTTTTTCTTTTATTTTTTCATGTTTTCATACATAAAAACAGAACTGAAAGAGGTGAAGCCATCTTCTGCACACAGCACAGATGCAGGTTTCCAACCAGCAGGATCCAAGCGTTAAACGAAAGAAGAACAAAACAGGAAAAAAAATTAAAATAAAAAGAAACACCCTTAATAGTCTCATTTATTCGTAGTGACAAATATAACCACAAAGAAATGTCATAGAAGTCATTTAAACGGGCCACAAAAGAGACAAACCTATGTTAAAAACCAACTAATCACATGGAAGATAAACAGAGACCCTAAAAAAGCAAAAATAAAAATAAAAAATAATGACAAAAGAATCCATAAACTGACATCAAATGGTCATAAATGTAAAATACCTGCTAACAAATGCAAGGAGCTGCAAATAATCCCCATAAACAGAAGTATAAATGACCAGAAATACATGCAAAACAGCACAGACATGCAAGAGAAATGGAAATATGGCTGCAAATATTTGCAGAATAGAGACGCAGCGGTAAAACACAGACAGGCATCTAAGCACAGCCATATTTACAGCTTTTACATTTCACAGCTGCTCGTAGATCACCTTTAAATATCACCAGTTATTTATTATTCACTTTTCTTCCTGTCAAGCTTTTTTATCGTCACACTGTGAGAAATACTGTGGCCTCCTCCTCCTGCTGGTTATCACCACTGGCTGCTGTGACTCAAGAGCGTCTCTGGTGGGATGAGAAAAGTATTTATGGGTCAGAAAATGCACCTGGTGGCAGGTAACAGTGGAGAAAGAGCTCCTGTCTGGTGAAGAACAGCTGAACAGGAAATAGGTGTCCAATATTCAGCAAAGCTTGTTCAAAATGCAGACAATGTTGTCTTTCTCTCGTCCTTATTGAAGATTATTTGAAGATTACTACCAGCAGAGGGTCAAAGGGGCTTTTATGAAGGAAACCAGGAGACTTTAAATAGTGAAAAACGCACTTAGAGTCCCGAAATGAGTTAAAAAGGTGTAATCTGTTCCTCATTATAATACTTAAAGCCATCTGTCTGCTTGCCTGTCTGGCCTAAATATCCCATAAATGCCCTGATGAGGATCCCGATAATCCCCACTTAACTGGCTGCATCAGTAATCTCGTTACCCGTGTCGGCAGTCGCAGTGAGGTAATCTACCGGGTGTCACACCGGGGGTTTGTCCACATGCAGCGGCTGGATTAGCGGAGCGGGTCTGGAAGTAAAAGAACCTGCCACGTTCACCTGAGCAGAAGCTGTTTTACAGCAGGAATGTTTGTGAGCCGCTGTGGCGCAAGAGGATTACGCATATTTATGTTGAGATCTGGGGCAGTTCACGAGTCCCTGGTTTACTGTGTGTGTGTGCAGTTTCAGGGGGGAGTTTGGACCTTGAACATGCCGATGTGTGACGGCCTGATGACCATGGACGTGATGCTGTGCACCGCATCCATATTCAACCTCTGTGCCATCAGCGTGGACAGGTACGTGTTTCCATGGAAACGGCGTTAGTCCATGGCCCGCGCGGAGGTGGCGGACTTCACTGTTGCTGGAGGGAGAGGGGTCATATGAGAAAGTTCAAGAGTTACTCCCAGAGCAGATGCTCCTGTTATCTATTCAGCCTTTCTGCATCCAGACAAAGTTGCATCAAACTCAGAAAAAAAAGTTTGGGTTAAATAAAAACAGAATGGAGTCATTCACAAAGCTCATAAACTCACATTTTTTAAAAACTCTATTATGTTCATTTCATTCACAATAGAGAATAGAAAACATCAAATGTGGAAAACAGGGACATGTATTGGTCTCAGAAATACTCCATTAACTGAGTAGACCAGTTACTAGTATCAGAAAAACTCCAATAACTGAAGAGACCAGTTACTGGTCTCAGAAAAACAACAATAACTGAGTAGACCAGTTACTGGTGTCTGGAAAACTCCACTAACTGAGTAGACCAGTTCTTGGTCTCAGAAAAACTCCAGTAACTGAAGAGACCAGTTACTTGTGTCCAAAAACCTCCAATAACTGAGTAGACCAGTTACTGGTCTCATAAAAAAACTCCAGTAACTGAAGAGACCAGTTAATGGTGTCTGAAAAACTCCAATAACTGAGTAGACCAGTTACTGGTCTCAGAAAAACTCCAGTACCTGAAGAGATCAGTTACTGGTCTAAAAAATACTCCAATAACTTAGTAGATAATTTACTGGTTTCACAAAAACCCGAGTAACTGAAGAGACCAGTTGCTGGTGTCAGAAAAACTCCAGTAACTGAGTAGACCAGTTACTGGTGTCTGAAAAACTCCAATAACTGAGAAAACCAGTTACTGGTCTCAGAAAAACTCCAGTAACTGAAGAGACCTGTTACTGGTCTCATAAAAAACTCCAGTAACTGAAGAGACCAGTTACTGGTATCTGAAAAACTGCAATAACTGAGTAGACCAGTTACTAGTCTCAAAAAAACTCCAGTAACTGAAGAGACCAGTTACTGGTGTCTCAAAAACGTCAATTACTGAGAAGATCAGTTATTGGTTTCGGAAAAACTCCAATAACTTAGTAGACCAGTTACTGGTGTCAGAAAAAACTCCAGTAACTAAGTAGACCAGTTACTGGTCTCAGAAAAACTCTAGTAACTAAAGAGACCAGTTACTTGTGTCTCAAAAACGTCAATTACTGAGAAGATCAGTTATTGGTTTCGGAAAAACTCCAATAACTTAGTAGACCAGTTACTGGTGTCAGAAAAAACTCCAGTAACTAAGTAGACCAGTCACTGGTCTCAGAAAAACTCCAGTAACTAAAGAGACCAGTTACTGGTGTCTGAAAAAAACTACAATAACTGAGTAGACAAGTTACTGCTCTCAGATAAACTCCAGTAACTGAAGAGACCAGTTACTGGTGTCAGAAAACCTCCAATAACTAAGTAGACCAGTTACTTGTCTCATAAAAAACTCCAGTAACTGAAGAGACCAGTTGCTGGTATAAGAAAAACTACAATAACTGAGTAGACCAGTTACTGGTCTCAAAAAAACTCCAGTAACTGAAGAGACCAGTTACTGGTGTCTGAAAAACTTCATTTACTGAGAAGATCAGTTATTGGTTTCAGAAAAACTCCAATAACTTAGTAGACCAGTTACTGGTGTCAGAAAAAACTCCAGTAACTAAGTACACCAGTTACTGGTCTCAGAAAAACTCCGGTAACTGAAGAGACCAGTTACTGGTGTCAGAAAACCTCCAATAACTGAGTAGACCAGTTACTGGTCTTATAAAAAACTCCAGTAATTGAAGAGACCAGTTGCTGGTGTCTGAAAAAAACTACAATAACTGATTTGACCAGTTACTGGTCTCAGAAAAACTCCAGTAACTGAAGAGACCAGTTGCTGGTGTCTGAAAAAAACTACAATAACTGAGTAGACCAGTTACTGGTCTCAGAAAAACTCCAGTAACTGAAGAGACCAGTTACTGGTGTCAGAAAACCTCCAATAACTAAGTAGACCAGTTACTTGTCTCATAAAAAACTCCAGTAACTGAAGAGACCAGTTGCTGGTATAAGAAAAACTACAATAACTGAGTAGAACAGTTACTGGTCTCAAAAAAACTCCAGTAACTGAAGAGACCAGTTACTGGTGTCTGAAAAACTTCAATTACTGAGAAGATCAGTTATTGGTTTCAGAAAAACTCCAATAACTTAGTAGACCAGTTACTGGTGTCAGAAAAAACTCCAGTAACTAAGTAGACCAGTTACTGGTCTCAGAAAAACTCCGGTAACTGAAGAGACCAGTTACTGGTGTCAGAAAACCTCCAATAACTGAGTAGACCAGTTACTGGTCTTATAAAAAACTCCAGTAATTGAAGAGACCAGTTGCTGGTGTCTGAAAAAAACTACAATAACTGATTTGACCAGTTACTGGTCTCAGAAAAACTCCAGTAACTGAAGAGACCAGTTGCTGGTGTCTAAAAAAAACTACAATAACTGAGTAGACCAGTTACTGGTCTCAGAAAAACTCCAGTAACTAAGTAGACCAGTTACTGGTCTCAGAAATACTCCAGTAACTGAAGAGACCAGTTGCTGGTGTCTGAAAAACTCCAGTAACTGAGAAGACCAGTTACTGGTCTCAGAAAAACTCCAGTAACTGAAGAGATCAGTTACTGGTGTCTGAAAAACTTCAATTACTGAGAAGATCAGTTATTGGTTTCAGAAAAACTCCAATAACTTAGTAGACCAGTCACTGGTTTCAGAAAAAACTCCAGTAATTAAGTAGACCAGTTACTGGTCTCAGAAAAACTCTAGTAACTAAAGAGACCAGTTGCTGGTGTCTGAAAAAAACTACACTAACTGAGTAGACCAGTTACTGGTCTCAGAAAAACTCCAGTAACTGAAGAGACCAGTTACTGGTGTCTGAAAAACTCCAGTAACTGAAGAGACCAGTTACTGGTCTCAAAAAAAACTCCTCTGAAAAACTCCAATAACTGAGTAGACCAGTTACTGGTGTCTGAAAAAAACTACAATAACTGAGTAGACAAGTTACTGGTCTCAGAAAAACTCCAGTAACTGAAGAGACCAGTTACTGGTGTCAGAAAACCTCCAATAACTAAGTAGACCAGTTACTTGTCTCATAAAAAACTCCAGTAACTGAAGAGACCAGTTGCTGGTATAAGTAAAACTACAATAACTGAGTAGACCAGTTACTGGTCTTAAAAAAACTCCAGTAACTGAAGAGACCAGTTACTGGTGTCAGAAAACCTCCAATAACTGAGTAGACCAGTTACTGGTCTTATAAAAAACTCCAGTAATTGAAGAGACCAGTTGCTGGTATCTGAAAAAAAAACTACAATAACTGATTTGACCAGTTACTGGTCTCAGAAAACCTCCAATAACTAAGTAGACCAGTTACTTGTCTCATAAAAAACTCCAGTAACTGAAGAGACCAGTTGCTGGTATAAGAAAAACTACAATAACTGAGTAGACCAGTTACTGGTCTCAAAAAAACTCCAGTAACTGAAGAGACCAGTTACTGGTGTCTGAAAAACTTCAATTACTGAGAAGATCAGTTATTGGTTTCAGAAAAACTCCAATAACTTAGTAGACCAGTTACTGGTGTCAGAGAAAACTCCAGTAACTAAGTAGACCAGTTACTGGTCTCAGAAAAACTCCGGTAACTGAAGAGACCAGTTACTGGTGTCAGAAAACCTCCAATAACTGAGTAGACCAGTTACTGGTCTTATAAAAAACTCCAGTAATTGAAGAGACCAGTTGCTGGTGTCTGAAAAAAAAACTACAATAACTGATTTGACCAGTTACTGGTCTCAGAAAAACTCCAGTAACTGAAGAGACCAGTTGCTGGTATAAGAAAAACTCCAGTAACTGAGAAGACCAGTTACTGGTCTCAGAAAAACTCCAGTAACTGAAGAGACCAGTTACTGGTGTCTGAAAAACTTTAATTACTGAGAAGATCAGTTATTGGTTTCAGAAAAACTCCAATAACTTAGTAGACCAGTCACTGGTTTCAGAAAAAACTCCAGTAATTAAGTAGACCAGTTACTGGTCTCAGAAAAACTCCAGTAACTAAAGAGACCAGTTGCTGGTGTCTGAAAAAAACTACACTAACTGAGTAGACCAGTTACTGGTCTCAGAAAAACTCCAGTAACTGAAGAGACAGTTACTGGTGTCTGAAAAAACTCCAGTAGTAACTGATTTGACCAGTTACTGGTCTCAGAAAAAACTCCAGTAACTGAAGAGACCAGTTGCTGGTGTCTAAAAAAAACTACAATAACTGAGTAGACCAGTTACTGGTCTCAGAAAAACTCCAGTAACTAAGTAGACCAGTTACTGGTCTCAGAAATACTCCAGTAACTGAAGAGACCAGTTGCTGGTGTCTGAAAAACTCCAGTAACTGAGAAGACCAGTTACTGGTCTCAGAAAAACTCCAGTAACTAAAGAGACCAGTTCTGGGTTGAAACTTCAAACTGAGAAGACAGTTATTGGTCAGAAAAACTCAATATAACCAGAAAAAATAATAACTAGTAGACCAGTTACTGGTGTCAGAAAAAACTCCAGTAATTAAGTAGACCAGTTACTGGTCTCAGAAAAACTCTAGTAACTAAAGAGACCAGTTGCTGGTGTCTGAAAAAAACTACACTAACTGAGTAGACCAGTTACTGGTCTCAGAAAAACTCCAGTAACTGAAGAGACCAGTTACTGGTGTCTGAAAAACTCCAGTAACTGAAGAGACCAGTTACTGGTCTCAAAAAAAAACTCCTCTGAAAAACTCCAATAACTGAGTAGACCAGTTACTGGTGTCTGAAAAAAAAACTACATAACTGAGTAGACAAGTTACTGGTCTCAGAAAAAACTCCAGTAACTGAAGAGACCAGTTACTGGTGTCAGAAAACCTCCAATAACTAAGTAGACCAGTTACTTGTCTCATAAAAAACTCCAGTAACTGAAGAGACCAGTTGCTGGTATAAGTAAAACTACAATAACTGAGTAGACCAGTTACTGGTCTTAAAAAAACTCCAGTAACTGAAGAGACCAGTTACTGGTGTCAGAAAAACTCCAATAACTGAGAGTAGACAGTTACTGGTCTTATAAAAAACTCCAGTAATTGAAGAGACCAGTTGCTGGTATCTGAAAAAAACTACAATAACTGATTTGACCAGTTACTGGTCTCAGAAAACCTCCAATAACTAAGTAGACCAGTTACTTGTCTCATAAAAAACTCCAGTAACTGAAGAGACCAGTTGCTGGTATAAGAAAAACTACAATAACTGAGTAGACCAGTTACTGGTCTCAAAAAAACTCCAGTAACTGAAGAGACCAGTTACTGGTGTCTGAAAAACTTCAATTACTGAGAAGATCAGTTATTGGTTTCAGAAAAACTCCAATAACTTAGTAGACCAGTTACTGGTGTCAGAGAAAACTCCAGTAACTAAGTAGACCAGTTTACTGGTCTCAGAAAAAACTCCGGTAACTGAAGAGACCAGTTACTGGTGTCAGAGAAAACCTCCAATAACTGAGTAGACCAGTTACTGGTCTTATAAAAAACTCCAGTAATTGAAGAGACCAGTTGCTGGTGTCTGAAAAAAAAACTACAATAACTGATTTGACCAGTTACTGGTCTCAGAAAAACTCCAGTAACTGAAGAGACCAGTTGCTGGTATAAGAAAAACTCCAGTAACTGAGAAGACCAGTTACTGGTCTCAGAAAAAACTCCAGTAACTGAAGAAGAGACCAGTTACTGGTGTCTGAAAAACTTAATTACTGAGAAGATCAGTTATTGGTTTCAGAAAAACTCCAATAACTTAGTAGACCAGTCACTGGTTTCAGAAAAAACTCCAGTAATTAAGTAGACCAGTTACTGGTCTCAGAAAAACTCCAGTAACTAAAGAGACCAGTTGCTGGTGTCTGAAAAAAACTACACTAACTGAGTAGACCAGTTACTGGTCTCAGAAAAACTCCAGTAACTGAAGAGACCAGTTACTGGTGTCTGAAAAACTCCAGTAACTGATTTGACCAGTTACTGGTCTCAGAAAAACTCCAGTAACTGAAGAGACCAGTTGCTGGTGTCTAAAAAAAACTACAATAACTGAGTAGACCAGTTACTGGTCTCAGAAAAACTCCAGTAACTAAGTAGACCAGTTACTGGTCTCAGAAATACCCCAGTAACTGAAGAGACCAGTTGCTGGTGTCTGAAAAACTCCAGTAACTGAGAAGACCAGTTACTGGTCTCAGAAAAACTCCAGTAACTGAAGAGACCAGTTACTGGTGTCTGAAAAACTTCAATTACTGAGAAGATCAGTTATTGGTTTCAGAAAAACTCCAATAACTTAGTAGACCAGTTACTGGTGTCAGAAAAAACTCCAGTAATTAAGTAGACCAGTTACTGGTCTCAGAAAAACTCTAGTAACTAAAGAGACCAGTTGCTGGTGTCTGAAAAAAACTACACTAACTGAGTAGACCAGTTACTGGTCTCAGAAAAACTCCAGTAACTGAAGAGACCAGTTACTGGTGTCTGAAAAACTCCAGTAACTGAAGAGACCAGTTACTGGTCTCAAAAAAACTCCTCTGAAAAACTCCAATAACTGAGTAGACCAGTTACTGGTGTCTGAAAAAAACTACAATAACTGAGTAGACAAGTTACTGGTCTCAGAAAAACTCCAGTAACTGAAGAGACCAGTTACTGGTGTCAGAAAACCTCCAATAACTAAGTAGACCAGTTACTTGTCTCATAAAAAACTCCAGTAACTGAAGAGACCAGTTGCTGGTATAAGTAAAACTACAATAACTGAGTAGACCAGTTACTGGTCTTAAAAAAACTCCAGTAACTGAAGAGACCAGTTACTGGTATCAGAAAACCTCCAATAACTGAGTAGACCAGTTACTGGTCTTATAAAAAACTCCAGTAATTGAAGAGACCAGTTGCTGGTATCTGAAAAAAAAACTACAATAACTGATTTGACCAGTTACTGGTCTCAGAAAACCTCCAATAACTAAGTAGACCAGTTACTTGTCTCATAAAAAACTCCAGTAACTGAAGAGACCAGTTGCTGGTATAAGAAAAACTACAATAACTGAGTAGACCAGTTACTGGTCTCAAAAAAACTCCAGTAACTGAAGAGACCAGTTACTGGTGTCTGAAAAACTTCAATTACTGAGAAGATCAGTTATTGGTTTCAGAAAAACTCCGGTAACTGAAGAGACCAGTTGCTGGTGTCTGAAAAAAAAACTACAATAACTGATTTGACCAGTTACTGGTCTCAGAAAAACTCCAGTAACTAAGTAGACCAGTTACTGGTCTCAGAAAAACTCCAGTAACTGAAGAGACCAGTTGCTGGTATAAGAAAAACTCCAGTAACTGAGAAGACCAGTTACTGGTCTCAGAAAAACTCCAGTAACTGAAGAGACCAGTTACTGGTGTCTGAAAAACTTTAATTACTGAGAAGATCAGTTATTGGTTTCAGAAAAACTCCAATAACTTAGTAGACCAGTCACTGGTTTCAGAAAAAACTCCAGTAATTAAGTAGACCAGTTACTGGTCTCAGAAAAACTCCAGTAACTAAAGAGACCAGTTGCTGGTGTCTGAAAAAAACTACACTAACTGAGTAGACCAGTTACTGGTCTCAGAAAAACTCCAGTAACTGAAGAGACCAGTTACTGGTGTCTGAAAAACTCCAGTAACTGAAGAGACCAGTTACTGGTCTCAAAAAAACTCCTCTGAAAAACTCCAATAACTGAGTAGACCAGTTACTGGTTGCAGAAAAACTCCAGTGACTATTTAGACCAGTTACTGGTCTCAGAAAAAGTCCAATAACTGAGTAGATCAGTTACTGGTTTCACAAAAACTCCGGTAACTGAAGAGACCAGTTACTGGTGTCCGAAAAACATCAATAACTGAGTAGACCAGTGACTGGTCTCATAAGACTCCAATAACTGAGTATACCAGTTACTGGTTGTTCAAAAAAACTGCACCGGACATGAATCTTTATAAATGTTTTGTTTTCAGTCTGAATGAAAGGAAAGGCAAAAAAAAAAAGAAAAAGAAATCAGATGCCCGCATGTGGCGTTATCTCACCAGGGAGAAAACCAGCACATGAAGTGACCTTTGTGTAACAGCATTTATTGATCATGTGGAAGTCTGGGGGTTCGGTTCAGTCGGTTGTGGCCTTTTGTTCCAGTTCGTCATGTCCAGGACATCAATGTTTATTACTGCTGACGTGTCAGCTCCTGTATTTCATCAGCTGGAGTTACTTTCATCCACGAGACATGTGGAGATTCATCAAGCCTGTTATCAAGCTCCTGTTTTTGCCGCTAAAGCTTTTTCTTCTTCAGTGCATCAAAGACGGATATTAATGCCCTTTTTGACAACCATGTGAAACGTGTGTGACAAGCTTCGGTGAAAATACAGCAGGGATAGAGCAGGGTTATAATAGTTTTGGATTTTCCATTAGTTTTAGTTTTGATTTAGTTTTTAGCTTGTTTTTTCAAATTCAGTTAGTTTTAATTCATTTTTAAGAGCAGTTTTGCTAGTTTTTATTTGTTTTTGTTTTTAAAAATACTTAGTTTTAGTTTAGTTTTTATTAGTTTCAGTGTTAGTTTTAGTTTTATTTTGTAAATTAGGGTTGTAATTTTTGTTCGAGTGAAGCACTGAACTTTTTGAAGGCTATCGAATCACATAGTCGTGTTTACATTCTGGTCTTAATAAACATATTTATCAATGCGTCTTTCCCTCTTGTGGTGTTCCTGCGTATTTACTGACCAGCAGCTATTGGTCTCCATGGAAACAGTCCATTATAGTTGCTGTTTTCTCCCGTTCCTTCCACAACGCTGACTGGCCTGCAGCTGTAGCTTCTCTTTCCAGGGGGCTAGCTTAGGCTAGCTTATCCAGCTAGTCTTGGTTAGCCTTCTTTCCAGGGGGCTAGCTTAGGCCAGCTTATCCAGGTAGTCTTGGTTAGCCTTCTTTCCAGGGGGCTAGCTTAGGCTAGCTTATCCAGGTAGTCTTGGTTAGCCTTCTTTCCAGGGGGCTAGCTTATGCTAGCTTATCCAGGTAGTCTTGGTTAGCCTTTTTGTGTGAGCTTTTCAAATGGACTTTCAGATTCGTGGGTTTTTTCTCCTTGAGAAGTTTTCCACACATTGTATCACCTGCTTCTACAACAAGGCACTTATTTTTATCGTTGACACAGTCATAGTCAAAGAAATCCCAAATAGGAGTGAGACGCTTTCTCCCAACTTTTGCCGCAGCCATCACTGATGATCACTTTTTTTTTTTTTTTTTTGCGGTTGTTGTTGTACGGCGGAGCGAAGTTAATAGATTTCAAACATTTGAGGAAAAAAAATTACAAACACGAAAACAAAGGACGTTCTTTGATATTATTATAGTTAATTTTAGTTCGTTTTATAAACACATAATACAGTTTCAGTTATCGTTTTTTTTTTTAAAAAAAACTCGTTTTTATTTTATTTCAGTTAACAAAAATGTTTTTTTCAATTCTAGTTTTCGTTATTTCATTCGTTTTCGTTAAAGATGATAACTTGGGATAGACTACTGCAGCTCATTTTTCAGCCACATCTTTACAGCTCTGTTTACAGCGGCTGGTTTTAAGAGAGAGACTGGTAGCACAGCTCTGCACAAATGCAAATTGGCAGTCAAATTACGCTCGGTCATGCCTGACCTGTGTGACACAAATGTCTGTGACGAACTGCAGAAGCTCATCGTGTGGGAGCTCAGCGTCTACGATTTCACAAAGGTTCAGGGTATCAAACATTTAGGGTGAATTCAAATTCCTCTCTTAACCCTCAATCTCAACCCTTGCCCTTAATCCTCAATTTTTGGCCCTCAATCTAAACCCTCGAAAGTAAGTGTCAGGGTTATCTTGTGACTTAGAAATGAGACACCCCTCGAGTGCAGTTACGTCTTCAGACTGAAATGTATCAGAGCCCATGTCATCTCTGTATTTCCTGAAATGACACAGGGATAACATTGAAAAGAGCGCTGTATATTCTCTAAATAATATTAGCAAATAACACAATAGAGGATACATTATTCAGTCCTCCGTCGCTACACAACATGGTTTACAAGTAACGTAAAGCCGCCTGGGACCACAGGCTGTCGACGACCGGGGCCTGCTGACCGGGACCCGCTGGCGGCAAACATCGTAAAGTAAAAAAATAAATGTTGCGCAACAACGATGTTAATCCATGAAAAAAGTCTCAAACAAAGACAATAAAATGGTTTTGTAACATTTATATCTTTAAGAACTACGAAGATACTTACATTTGTAGTTAGCTTTTTTTGTCGCCATCCTTTTAAAGATGTCTTGGCTAAATTACCCAGTGCCTTCTGGGTAGCCCTTACTCCCAAGGGTGGTGTCAGAAAATCTCAATTTTGAGGGTAATACAGCCCTCAAACTTGTCTCTAACTTGACTTTCTAAGAATAGGGACAGCACTTGCACTTAGCGGGAGCGCACATTTTTGAGATTGAGGATTGAGATTGAGGGTTAAGGGAGGAAGTTGGAATTCACCCTTACTATGACTGGTGCAACTTGTTTCTTTTTCTTTATGTTGATGACGTTTTTACTGTTTTGCAGGTTCATTGCAGTGTCGATACCTTTAAACTACAACCGGAAGCATGTGGACCAACGTCAGCTCATCCTCCTCTCCGCCACCTGGCTGCTGGCCTTAGCGGTGGCCTCACCCGTCATCTTTGGTATCAACAACGTGCCTGGCCGCGACCCCAGCGAATGCAAGCTGGAGGACAACAACTACGTGGTTTACTCGTCCGTCTGCTCATTCTTCATCCCCTGCCCCATCATGGTCCTGCTCTACTTCGGGGTTTTCCGTGGCCTGCGGAGGTGGGAGGAGGCCCGCAAGGCCAAGCTGCGCAGCAGCATCGAGGCTTGCAGGAAGCTGCAGCACGCCTGCCGTCGCCACCGCCCTCCCTCCGCTGTCGGGCACCATCCCCGGCCCCCTGCCCATGCCCTGCCCAGGATCATCGAGAGGGATCTGGCCCAGTCTCGGATGGACGACACGGAGGACTACGTACAGGAGATTCCCTATCCCCGACAGTACAGGGAGAACTCGATACCCACGGTGACGTTCAACCAGCATCAGCGCATCAAGAAGAGGGCCAAGATCAACAGCAGGGAGAGGAAGGCCATGAAGGTGCTGCCCGTTGTAGTAGGTGAGTGTCTCAGATCTGTTCTGCTGCAGCAGCCGGACGAGCGCCGTGTCTCTGTGATTTCCCCCACGCAGAGCTCGAAGAGGTCCTGCTGTGATTGACCGTGACGTTGAATTCACAGGAGCAGGTTTCACAGTCCTTGACAAAACGCTTTGTGCACGGGTGGGGGGAGTAATTGGTGTCGGGGCAGGCCGGATGGCACCAGGAAATCAAGCGTGCGACTGAATTTCTGCTCAGAATAAACTCATTCCCGACCAGTGGCGGCTGGTGAAAAAAAAATCTTGGTAGGGCTGGTGTGCCAACATTTTTCCCTGCCTAATCTAGCATAAGCATTAAAATGAACAGTCGGAAAATGACTACTGGTCCACAATAATAATTTAATTTCAGTTTCCAGTTTCACAGAAGAAGTAACAATTTACAGCTATATTAGACTTTATGCTATCAAATACTATACAATCAAGGGATAAATTGTCCCTCCGGAAGGATGCTGTGCAGCCTCTCCAATAAGACACCAGCTGTTGAATCTGCACAGCTGTTGGGTAGCTTGATGAATCCATAGAGCCGCTCCTGAATATTGTTGTTTCCATCAGTACCAGGACTAGCTGACATCATGTCCCCACATTGCTCATTCAAAAGCACCACAAAATTTAACACAATTGATTATCTTGGATAAAATATTACGGTTTTTATCTACCTCTTCATTGTGCCTTCTTTCAGCAATGTGGTGCCCATCATCTGGCTGCGTTGCTATGCTAATCTTTCAGAGCACGGCAAGCTTTACGCAGTTTTCCATGTGAACTTTGGATCTCTCATGTTTCTTGATCCGGTCAAAGAGGTGCTTTAAGTCAGTTAGTCCAGTCTTTGTCCAAGTCCAATCACATCTGTCACTTCTGAAGAGGATACAGGGGAAACAGAAAAGTACATTAGCTGCTCCACAACCTGCAGCCACGTCTCACGGTTGAACCAGCTCCGACAAAAACTCTGTACTATTTACCTTTCTCCTTCGTTTACTGGAAAATGTTAATTTCAGGTTTGTCGGGTCCCAGCTCCTTAACGAGAAGTTTTTCCTCCGTCATCCGTCTCGCAAAAGGGTACATAAATAATGATTTCACCGAATTTGGTGGAAGCTGCTCTTGAACTCCAGTTGTCACCGCTGTCCCCATCTCTCTTCCTTGTCGCCATATTTTTTTTCTTCCGACGTAGGACGTAGGAGTCTGGGAGTTGCTCTACGAAATAAATAAATAAAATAAAACAAATAAAGAAATTAAACTATCGCTGGCCCTTCACATAGCTCCAGCAATCATAAACCTTCACGCATTTTACGTAGCAGTTGGGTCTACATTTCCAGCGCCCCATAGGCTTTAAATTTGGTGACGTTGATAGGCCAATTATGAATAATTTTTCCCTAGCAACCATAACCGGATTGGCTATTTAGCTGTAGGTCAGGGGCACTTTGGCGAGCGCCCCGTGAGAGAACAATGCACTGTAGGTCGGTGGAAATTCACTGTTTAATGAGTGTCAGTTGGTGGAAATGTTGTTTAAATTATTTAAATCTTATTATATTATTATCTTATTGCATATAATTAAGTAAATCTGATGCTGATAAAAAAAATGAATAAAAATAAAATAATATAAATATTTTTCCCCTCCACAGCTTGTGGGGCAGAGCCCCAGCCTATGGGCCAGCCGCCTCTGTTCCCGACCCTTTTACACAAGCAACCTTGTCCTCAGTATCGGCAGATTGTTCCACGGTTTAACCGGGGGATCGAGCATCTGTGCCAGTTTCAGTTATTTCTTTGAGGTGGGTTAGCAGTAGGTTTGTACTCTATTAAATGGTTATTTCTGAAAGGGAAAACAGTCTTCCTCAGCATCTCTCAAGTTCTTCTCACTGGTAGAAAACTCCCATCTGGATCCCAAACACGTCCGTCTGTGTGGTTGCCCTCGAGCATCACCTCGTTCCTGGAGCCATCGCTGCTCTGCTGTGGCTCCACAATGTGATGCAAGTTTCAACTCTTTTAGGATATTTTAGGGGTGCACGATAACTATCGGGCCGATAACAGGAAATTATGACGTCATCCCGATAGGTCCGATATCACGACGAATAGCCCCGATAACATATATATTTTTGTCAACACAGCAGTGCCTCGCTCCCTCTGAGCCTTGAATGAGTGGCAGTGAATGTTATGTTCAAGTAACGTCGGCATAATCAGAAAAACGATTACTCAATAAGGAAAATCAAGAATACCCCCTCATGCCAGAAAACAACTCGTTGACTCGATCATAATTTTGGTAGTTGTTGACTTGAATTGGTATTTGCAGTATTCTCCCACATGTTACACATAAAAAAAGAAAAAATAGAAAAGGCTGAAATAATGACTAGCAAACGAGGAAACGTCGGAATTTACGTTACACCTTGAATGCAGCATGCATTGTGCTGATCACAACAAATATGGCATCGCGGAACTTCGTTTAAAGGAGCCGTTTGTAAGATTATGGCCAAAACTGGTACTGCAGTCACTTTCAAATTACTGTTGAGCGGCGTGTACCCTCCCCCTCCTCCCCGACCAGAGGTTGCCAGGTCGGCTACAGAATGCAGCAGGAACGTAGGCTGCCATGGCAAGCGACGAGTCCTACACAGTAAGTTTATTTTCTGTTAATTATATTTAATGCTTTATGAAAGATCTTTTCTTTCTTTGATCTTTCGTAACTAGAGGAAATATTTTCCCGTTGAGGCGTTTCGTAACCTGAAAGTTTCGTATGTAGAGGCGTTCGTAAGTAGAGGTACCACTGTTACCTTGTCCAAGTGAATTAGCGTTAGCCAAACATTTAGCTATGAATCTTACCTGTCCAGGAGAAAATCAGCAACGTTGACGTCTGTCTTCAAATTCTTCTCCGCTTTCAGCCGTCTCCATCTATCAAAAGCATCTCCTATACAAATCCTTGTTTTATTTCTGACCTTGTCTCGACGTAACTCGAGGTCTTTTAGGTTTTGGAAAGCTAGACATTTTTTCATCCACACGTTCGTAGCGGCTGCTGCGATAATTAGAGCCGAGCTGGCAACCCGGATGCCGAAACACTACTGACTTCGTGATTGGGAGATAGGTGGAGGGTGGCGCTTCAGGCCAAAACAAAAAATGACAACATCAACATCAGTTGAGGGCTGCAACTCCTCTTTTTAAACGGGAATATCCTGGCTTGAGTGCTGTTGTCAGTGACATAAGTATTTGAAATGAACATGATTTTTAAATGTCTGTTGACATATCGGGGTCATTTTATGATTCGTTTTATTAGATCTCTTACATACGGCTCCTTTAAGTTTCAGAAGAAGATAGTTTGGTGGTTATTTGTGAGGAATCCTCCGAGCAAATTCTACGAGGAGGGAAGCACGAGCTTTAATACGTCAAACCTGATCAGCCACCTACAACATAATACGCTTCCATGAAATTTTGAAATCGCGCTAACGGAAGCTAATGCTAACATGCGCAAGCCAGCAGCCTCTCCTCCCCTCCCTCTGCTCTCCCTCATTCCTCTCATCTAAAGCTTCCATGAGATTAAAAATAAAAACTACTGAACCTCATTTACTTTAATTAAAGTTATTAATTTAAATGGAACCACAAGCCAAAATCCTTTAAATGTTAATCTTTTTCGGCTTGTAATTCTGATGCATGTATTTCCATCAGTTCAAGGAGCCTTTATTTTTTATATCAGTCAGTAATGAACCTTATTTAAGTTAATGTGAGATATCAAATAGGTTTGTTTGATAGCTTTAAGAAATGTTTGAGAGGCTTGACAACAGTTTTTCATTGGAAAAAATAAATATCTGTTCATGTAAAAAGTCAAAACTATTTTTGATTTTGTTAATAGTATTGATGTAATGATATTAGGTATATGTGTGTGTTATCGGTTATCGGTATCGGTATCAGCCATTAGGAGCTGAAAGTTATCGGTTATCGGTATCGGTTTTAAAAAACAGTTATCGTGCATCCCTACGATATTTCTTTGCCATTGTTGTGTTTAAATTTGGGTATATCTTACTCATAAGCATACACTCAAATTATACTCTAATTGTGTTCTGGTGAGGCAGTCAATCAGCTGTTAAACAAAAGGCTGGAATACGACGAGGTGCAAAACGGAGTTTATTCTCTATTCTTTAAGTCTGCAGACTCAGGGAGGTCACTTCAGAATGCTGGATCGTTCAGAATGACCAAGACCAGAAAGGCGGGCAGTTCATCTAAATGACAAGTGGAAAAACTAAGAAACCTTGAGATCTGTCTAGACGTAAACTTAGCTACTTGATGGAGCCAGTACCAAAACAAATGGTGGCCTCATTTGAGGCTAAAAGTCATGGCCTTAAGTCATGACACAGCATGACACAGCTGTTTTAGCAAGTTTAGGCCTCAGAATGAATTTTAACATTACAGCCATTTCATGGGAGGACCCAGATACAGAAATCTTTACTTCAGACCAAAGGGACTTCTACCGTACGCGCTTTTTCTCCTGCTGTCAGCGAACTAGTTCCACGTTTTCCTGCGTTGGTAACTCCGTTGCTCTCCGGCTAAACATTCACACACAGAAACCGAGGGAAGTCTGAGTCGGCCTCATTTATCCAAGACAGATTTAGGAGCCATTAGAGCGACTGCACCTTCGGTTTCATGACCAGTTTTGACCGCATTTGTTTTTGCTTCGAGGTGCGTCTGCTCAGGAGCTAATACTGGAGACAGGAGTTAATACTAGAGACGAGAACTAATACTGGAGGTAGGAGCTAATACTGCAGATGGAACTGGTACTGGAAACAGGAGCTAATTCTGGAGACAGGAGCTGGTATTGGAGACAGGAGCTGGTATTGGAGACAGGAGCTAATACTGCAGACAGGAGCTAATACTCCAGACAGGAGCAAATAGTGGAGACGGGAGCTAATAGTGGAGATGGGAGCTAATACTCGAGACAGGAGCTAATACTAGAGATGAGAGCTAATACTGGAGACGGGAACTAATACTGGAGACAGGAGCTAATACTAGAGACAGGAGCTGGTATTGGAGACAGGAGCTAATACTGGAGACAGGAGCTAATACTAGAGATGGGTGCTAATACTGGAGACAGGAGTTAATACTAGAGACGAGAGCTAATACTGGAGGTAGGAGCTAATACTGCAGATGGGAGCTGGTACTGTAAACAGGAGCTAATTCTGGAGACAGGAGCTGGTATTGGAGACAGGAGCTAATACTGCAGACAGGAGCAAATATTGGAGACGGGAGCTAATAGTGGAGACAGGAGCTAATAGTGGAGATGGGAGCTAATACTGGAGACAGGAGCTAATACTAGAGACAGGAGCTGGTATTGGAGACAGGAGCTAATACTGGAGACAGGAGCTAATACTAGAGATGGGTGCTAATACTGGAGACGGGAGCTGGATCAGATATGGAGGTGAATGAGTTTCATAGATAAGTGTGAACCAACTAACACTGAGACAGCACTTTTTTCAGCTCTTAAATTGTTGTTTGATTCTTTTTAATCAAATCAAACAGGATCAGAACATTTTCGGTCACAAAATAACTTCGTCAAATAGCAGTAACAACGTAATGACGGAGAAAGAGACATTCACTGCAGGTCACTGCAGTTTAAAACTACTTTTCCCGGCGCCACCGGCACTCGGAGAAGCTGTTCTGGATCACTTTAAGAACTGTGATTTTATCCCTCCAAGGCTGCCACTAGATTCTGTCAGAGGTTCGTCTCCTGCGATCAGAGCAGGTAAATGAACTTCTGCACTCCCTCTTCCTGGTTCGCAGCTCTGGAAGCTCGGAGGCAGCTGACCTTCTGACCTTCTGACTCACCATCCCTCAACAGGCAGTGCCGTTTTAGCTTAAAGCCTTCAATCCAATTATTACGCAACACATGATCCTGCGGTCACACCGTCGCTCCTGCAGAAGGTGCAGAGCGGGAGGAAGTCCTCGAGGTTCAGACCGGTGAGGCGCCGGAGAAGCATCCCGTTTGTCTCTGCGGCCGCCGTCCAGAGCACATAAACAGAGTCACCGCCAACGCTCGGCTCCACGTCCACAGCCGCCACGTCAGAGAGCAAAGCGCGGCGCTAAGCAGATTTTGCAGCCAACTTCGGTTTAGTGACGTTGAGCTGTAAGACCATAAAACCATTCAGACTAATGAATGGATTTGAACATGCAGCACGACGCCTCAGCTGCAGCCAGACAGAGGAAAACAAACCGGGAACATTAACAAATAACCGTGGGATCCCCATTACGTTGATTACAATCAAAAAAGAAAAAAAAAATAGAAACTTCCTAAATTCCTCCAAAACCTGAAATAATCCAAGTTTACATTTCTGAATTCATCCTCAGCTTTTTCTTTTTTTGAGTAGAGTAGAGTAGAGTAGAGTAACTTTATTAATCCCGAAGGAAATTACGGTGTTGAGTAGCCCACACAATAATACACAATACACATAATAATTTGTGCTCTTATCTTAAAAGTGGCCTCTTTTGACCTTTATCCATTTTATGTAAAACAGTCACCTTCAGAACTGACATATTAATGTGATGTATAAGACAAGATTACATTAAAAGAGACATAATAGGTCCTGATGAAATGTCTGAGACACGTTTTGGTCAAAATACTAAATATAAAATAATAAATCAGCGAGAATGAATCTCCTATCATTTGGCCCAGAAGTTGATTTCTTTTTTCTTTTTTTATTGCTTCAGGGGCAGCGCTCATATTTTCTCGTGCAGACATTTCTCAAACATCTAGAAGCAAACTGCAGAAGTTTGTTTGACACTGTAAATATCAACTATTAATCTGACGTGGTTGACAATAAAGAGGGTTTGAAGCTTGCGCAGATCTCAAAGCTTTCTCGACTGGAAAAACACTACGAACTAAGAACATCTGTAACACGTCTAAAACATCCAGGTGTGCTTCACCTGCAGCGGCGGTGGCTGTCGTCCACCTGTAGACACAACTTGAGCCTCGCAGGACTCCACGGCCTCGTTTATGGGTCGTTCTTCAACTAGGGTCAAATTTGGTCTCAAAAATTTTAGAAAATCAAACACATATTTTAGGTAATATTTTGATATGTTTTGCTTATCCATTATATGTAGAAATACATTCTGGTAGCTGTTGTGATGTAATTATATAGATAAATAGATATATATATTTTTTTTTTTTCTTATTTTAGTCGAACATTCAGAGAAAGCATCATTTCCATCACACCACAAACTATGTGTTTTACAAACAAAATTATTTACAGAACTCATGTTTTCAAAACATTTCATGAAATTTCACACATAAATGATCCCAAATATATAAATATATTTATTTTTAGAATTGTAATTTCCATCACAATGAAAATCGTGGTGGAAATGACAATGTGTCACATTTTTTTCAAAAATCTCATGTTGTATTAGCATGCTAATCTCTGTTTTAAAGCTAGCATTAAATATACACAAAATACACAACATGAAATGTTATTTTAATAATTATTTATAAATTTAAAAAAAAATATGAGCTGTTTGGAAATGACGACCAATAAACATATTCTTTGTTTGGGAAATATTTACCTTGATTTTTTTTTCAGCTTTCATATTCTTCCAGGGAGCTAGCTCTGCTCTCCTGTGACTGACTGTTACCATGGTTACCATGGTTGCAGGTGTTCAAACCTTTAAAAAAACCTCCCTAAAGTTACATTTTGTGGTGTGTGATGGAAATGACAGTGACCCTAAGGGACAGGTGTTCTTGGTGTTCTTTTTATAAAAAAAGACATTTAATACTACTGTATCTTACAGCCAGGGCTTGACACTAACACCGGCCAACCGGCCAAATGCTGGTAAAATTTGGCTGTGGCTTGTAACAATTTCTGTCTCACAAGCAACTTTGGCTGGTAACTTTTTCTTTGATATGACACATCACAATAGTTGTACCAATTGTTTGTATTTAAAATGTAAATGCCAGAATATTGTGAAGACAGCAAAACTGTGGCTAGCATAAAGACTAAATGGCTAATGACTGAGGAAAAACACTAGCCACAGTGGCTGGTGAGCCAAAAAGTTAGTGTCAAGTCCTGCTCACAACACAAGGTATGTTTCATTAAAATAGGTATTTATGTACCATTTTTCTGTAAAGTTAGTTTTGAAATCAAAATGTAATTCAATAGTAAGAGGGATTGAAGGTCAAAAATCTGACCGAATCTCACAATAGCACAATCCACACATATAAAACCATGGTTTATGTAGTAAAAATAACACTTGACCTTTAAATTAATTTTTGTATGTTTCTCTTGGTGTCAAGTAACTGTGCCAAAAACAAAAAATCAAGAAATGTGTTTTGTATTTATTATTCCTGCAAAGGACACAAATTCTACCGTAGTTGAAGAATGACCCACATACGCATTAAAATACAACAGTTTGGACTTTGAACATACAATATCGTCTCTCAGTTGCATCAGAATCAGGCAATTGCCAGCACGGATTCAAACATTCAACACGGTTTTATGGAAACCGGTCTGAATGCATCTCATGAATAACTGGACGTCCTGCTTGAATCAGAGTATTTTATGCAAAGTCCTAAAAATCTCCTAGAAAGAAAGACATAAATCCCCTCCATAAACCCCCTCGACACAAAGCCGGTAAATCACTCAGGCCTGCGTTATCTTCTGAGACTCACAGGCGTTTTGTGTTCGAAAGCGGAGCAAAAAGAAAGAAAAAAAAAAGCAAAAAGAAAAGCTTCTGTTGGCATCAGATTCATTTAAAACGGGCGTGCTTCCCAGTGATTGGACATCCGCTTGAAGGCTTCACGTCAGAAATGCTGCCGTTCCTTTGGAGTAAATAAAGAAATCCGAACTTTCGTGCAGTGAAATAAGCGAAACTGAAACTGAGTTGTAAGTTATCAGGAGAAGAGGGCCCATCGATGCTCCGCTGTGATTGGTGGACATCTCTCACCTCACAGGGTCAACAGATCACAAAGATGTTCATGGATGTTTCTGAATGTACTGCAAGCTGGTCCAGTGGTGGCGAGTTTGTCGTATGGCCGCGGTAAAAACCACTCTGAAGGAAAGCCAGTCACGTGACCCCTCTGTCTGGCTCCGCCGTTGTGGTGCATGGCATTATGGGAGGATGCAGTATGCAAGGTAGACTGGTCGGTTGCACACTAGAAATGTCTCTGGAAGTTAAAAATAATCCGGGTGCTCGTGGCATACTGCAGATTGTTGACGGTCATTCATATACTGGATACTACGTACTACATTTGGTCGGGATCAGTACACATGAGGAACACAAGAAGTGTCGCGTGTCGGCCCCTGCTGGAGGGGATCAGGAAGTGCTCCTCTTGTGGAACAAAGTCGTCTTGGATCCGTCCCGTCTCATCGGAGCAGCGTCGTCAGTGGTTCTCTTGTCATGTTGAACTTTTATATATGAGGGAGTTAATACTAAACCAAAGTTATCGATGTAACGTCCACCAGTGAACCCCTAAACCATCATGGTGGCCCTCAAAGGGCCAGATCAACAGCATGAATGTAACAAAATGCAATGAAAATCAAAATAAATTAAACTACACCATATTATATTGTTAAATAACGGTTTCTGTATTTATTATGTATTCAAGTTTCAAATATTTAAGTCATTATTATATTAAACTCAGGGTTTGTGGTTGTAAGAGTATGCATTAGCTTGGTTTCAGAAGCTGTTCTTTGATTTTCTTGCAGGCTAAATTTAGCATACTTAGCTCCGTGTTTGCTGTCAAAACTGCAGATGTAGATTAAACTCTTTCACGACTGACACCACCTCATAACACAAAAGACATACTGTTTTTCTCAAATCCATAATTTCTGAAAACTCGTCTTGCTCATAGCTACCGTTATCGTTGTGGGTAATGACGAAATGCATGATGGGAGAAGTAGTATATTGTCAATATGCGCTTTAAAGCGGCGTAAGCTTATTTTAAGTCTTAAAATATTGGCCTTGTGTTTGACACATGTGCCCTAAACCATCACAGACGTCAGCTTTTGAACTCAGTGCTGACAGGAAGAAGTAAAGCAGAAGTCCAGCTGAAAGATGAGTTCTAGATTGAAGACCATCGAAGCCTTTGAAGTAGACTTGAATTAAGAGAGTAATTACTTTCAGCTGAAGATTTCCTTCAGGTTAAGTTTAGATATGAAGATCAATCACTTCATAATTTTTGCTTTAAATGTGCAGTCAATGATATTTTTTTTCCTCTGATGATCCTGATCTAATTATTATTAATTTCCCCCAGAAGAAAATCTGAACCCCGACTCTGGAGGCTCAGCAGAGAGAAAAAGCTCTAAACATCAGAGGTCCACTGACGTCTGACCTTCCTCCTTGTTCTCGTCGCAGGTTGCTTCCTGTTCTGCTGGACTCCGTTCTTCGTGGTCCACACGATGCGAGCCCTGTGCCTGACGTGCGACATCCCGCCGGCCCTGATGAGCACCGTCACCTGGCTGGGCTACGTCAACAGCGCCCTCAACCCCGTCATCTACACCATCTTCAACACGGAGTTCAAGAAGTTCTTCAAGAAGTGTTTCCGCAGCTGCTGCTGACGGCCGGGCCTCCTCCCGGACTCCGGCGTCACTTCTGACCGGATCAGCGGCTGACGGCCTTTTACTGGGTTTCCAGTTCAACCAGTGATGGGAAAAAGGGTCGATAGCGTCCAGAGAACAGCACTGGTTTCATTTCTGTTGTTTTTTTTTTTCTTCCTTCCTGATTTCTGTGGATTACTGCCACAAAACAAAACAAACAAAAAAAAAAAGATGAAGAGAACAGACTTCAGCTGATCTGCGTAGCTCTTACTGGGATGGAGGATACTGGTTTCGGTCACGGTTCCAGTACAGGATGCGGGGATTTATGTGGAGCACCTGCAAGGATGATCTCAGGGCAAAAATGTCCCTAAGAATGTAGGGAGACTGACTGAACTTCAGGAGGACAGGAAGACGAGCAGTTTTATTACAAAAGAGAAATAATAACCCTCTAAAATAAGCCACCTTCAAATATCAGCTTAAAGAGACGGTCTCACGTGCATTTATTCTGGAAGATTAAAGGATGGACTCATGTCCGTGGATGTGAAGCTGCACTGAGCTGCAGGTCCGAAAAGATCATCTCAACAAGATGGGAATTGGAGGGGTTGTATTTCATATTTGAGCTATTTTTGGGCGGAGAGAGTCACGATTATTTCTGTAAATTCAGTTCAGCAGAAGAACAGGTGGTTTGATGATGGAGAAAAAAAAATCCTCTAAAAATCAGTCAGACATGTCAAAGATCAAATGCAGGCTCACAGAGACAACCCCACGTAGATTTAGGATAGATACGAAGTCACGCATAAATGCATGCACATGCTTTTGCTGATCGTCTGGTTACACCTTAACAGTGGGATGCATTTGTTGGGGGGGGGGGGGCACCTGGTGACGACCGTCGGTCTCTTCCAGCAGCTTGCCGTTAAATGAAGCTGTTCACTTCAGTTTCACTATAACAACCTCAGGCCAGAGGAGGCAAGCACGCTCAATACAAGTCCAGTTAAATAAAAGCTCAATTTACACTTACATATACTGCCAAAGGTATTCTCTCACCTGTCTTGATTCACATATGAGCTTTAGCTCCTCCCATTCCTAATCAATATGACGTGGCTCCACCCTTTAAAACACCTTCAACTCTTCTGGGAAGTCTGTCCACCAGGTTTAGGAGTGTGTTCATGGGGATTTTTGACCATTCTTCTAGAACAGCGATTCCCAAAGTGTGGGCCGCGGCCCCCTGGTGGGCCGTCACGGTACTGCAGGTGGGCCGTGAGAGGTCATTAAAATTAAACAAATATGTTATAAATCCTCGATCTTTTTTTAAATGTTTTTAATTACTGTAAAATATTAATGACATGATTTAAAAACATCAAGAAGTAACAAAACAAACCAGTTAAGTGTTATTCTGCTGTCATCTTAACTTAATATGACAAGTGTCACCTTATTTGTTGCCGATAGAAGCAGAGCCTGAACAATCGTGACGCTCCGGCGGTCGCGACGCGCCAACGTCCGCTGAGCTGCACGTGCGTCCGTGATCAGCAACGATTAGTACAGGTGAACCGTCCGTGTTTAAAGGAACTTCAAAGTGTGTTCATGATTTAAAGATGCTCTGTGCCTTAACTTAAAGAGGTAAACGCTGGCTAACAGACATTCATGAGTGCTTAGTTTTCTGTTCTTCTTGCATGTTCAGTACGCTTTGCTGTTGCCATGTTTGTAAATGTACAAATTAAAGGCATCATATTCAGCTCCTTTTTTTTGTTTGGTTGTTTTTTTCAAAAGTCTCTGAGGTCTTCGTGAGAGCTCCGACACGTTTGATCAGAAAACCACAGAGAAACGGTTCAACGGCTCCCGACCAAGGTTATTATCGTTAACGAAAATGAACGAAATAACGAAAACTAGAATTGAAAAAACATTTTCGTTAACAGAAATAAAATAAAAACAAGAGTTTAAAAAAAAAAAAAGATAACTAACTGAAACTTTATTATGTGTTTATAAAACAAACTATAATTAACTATAATAATATCAAGAACGTCCTTCATTTTCGTATTTGTGTTTTTTTTCTCATAAACGTTTGAAATCTATTAACTTCGCTCCGCCGTACAACAACTGCAAAAAAAAAAAAAAAGTGATCAGCAGTGATGGCTGCGGCAAAAGTTGGGAGAAAGTGTCTCAGTCCTATTTGGGATTTCTTTGACTACGACTGTGTTAACGATAAAAATAAGTGCCTTGTTGTAGAAGCAGGTGATACAATGTGTGGAATACTTCTGAAGGAGAAAAAACCCACAAATCTGAAAGTCCATTTGAAAAGCTCACACGAGAAGGCTAACCAAGACTACCTGGATAAGCTAGCCTAAGCTAGCCCCCTGGAAAGAAGGCTAACCAAGACTAGCTGGATAAGCTAGCCTAAGCTTAATTATATATGTCCGGGTGCTCGAGGTCAGGGAGTTTCTTTACCTCGTCTTCACCAGCACATGGGCAGAACAGGGCAGCAGGCAGTAGGTACGGGTCGTGTTCTAGGCCTGAAATCTGTCATTTTTCCTGGTATCGCTCCTTTTCCGACCCCTTCAGACTTTGAACGTGGTCTGACAGCACTATCAGACGACTGGTCATGATATTCCGCATAACCTGCACAAAGACTATGTGATCACTTAAGCCCTAGCTTGTTGTTTTCACTCCAATATGGCGACCGCGCTCTGTCATCAAGGTGTGTGTCGCGTGCCTGCGGGAGGTCTATATGGACACGGACAGATTTATTCTTTACACCCCTCCCCCAACACCCCCCTCTACTGTTAACGCAATCAATCAATAATGTTTACATCAATTCTCCATATACAGGTCTATAGCTTGGTAGAAGGGGTTCATCCAGTTTTCTTGTTAGTAGTTTCTGCTTCTTACATATCATCCTCTGAGTTTGTTTACTGTCACAAGACAATCCACTACACAACACCCCTCACACTTCACAACCCAGCACACACCACACACTCACTGTCCTGTCTCTTTAATTGTTCTGTCTTTAAATGTTTCACTGCCGGTGTTTTTTAGTCCTCTCTGACAAAATCAGGATTTAAGATATTAATAAAGACGTTAGAATTTACTGCCAGAGAGGACTGAAGGACACATTCACCCTTCACACCCCCACAAAAAAAAAAGTCTTCTATAAGATTAAATTGCATAAACAGTAGATGGTTTGGCTAGATGATGGCTCTAACCATGAATGCAGACAAAAAAAAGGAAAGAAAAAAAAGAAAAGCTAGGCTAAGCTAGCCCCCCTGGAAAGAGAAGCTACAGCTGCAGGCCAGTCAGCATTGGGAAGGAACGGGAGAAAACAGCAACTATAATGGACTGTTTCCATGGAGACCAGATAGCTGCTGGTCAGTAAATACGCAGGAACACCACAAGAGGGAAGACGCATTGATAAATATGTTTATTGAGATCAGAATGTAAATACGACTATGTGATTCGATAGCCTTCAAAAAGTTCAGTGCTTCACTCCAACCAAAATTACAACCCTAATTTACAAAATAAAACTAAAACTAACACTGAAACTAATAAAAACTAAACTAAAACTAAGTATTTCAAAACGAAAGTGAATAAAAAACTAGCAAAACTACTCTAAAAACTAATTAAAACTAACTGAATTTGAAAAACTAAACAAAAAACTAAAACTAATGGAAAATCCAAAACTATTATAACCCTGCTCCCGACAGCTGATTTTAGGGGGCGGAGTCAGTGCTTTTCAACGAGGCATTCCGCTTTTTTTTTTTTTAAACCCATCAGATAGTTTTGTGCTACCCCATCTGAGGTACGTGCAACAGCACATGCAACCAGATGTGGAGATGTTCACAGAGGGGAGGCTGGAGTCCTCTGCTCTGATCTGGGTCTGTGATGTCACAGCGTCCTGCAGATCTAAACCACTCACTGAACGAGAACATTTCAGACTTCACTTATGGTTTTGTCGTCTTCTCAGCTTTTCACCTGATTCGGTCCGGCGCCGACAGGATCGACTCATTGTCCCGAGCCATGATAAATGATCAGCAGCTGCATCACAACTGCATCACAGCTGCATCACAGATGCATTACAGCTTCATCCTCATTTTTCTCTCCAGGGGAATTTCTGGTTTTAGTTTTCTCTTAATGTAATGAAGTAGTCGTTTATGCCGAATGAGCCACGCTGCGAGATAAACATGAGACATTTATTCTATACGAAACCACAAAAGAACATAAAGTTTTTGTATGCTGACATTATATTGTAGTAGAAGAAGCACCGGGGACAAAAAAAAAAAGTCAGTTATTTAAACGTGTGCTGTAACTTTCAGTTTCTTCAAAAGGAAGAAACAAATATTTCTGTCAGGCTGCTTGATGTTCAACTTGTTCAACTATGAGAACGAGAATCGTACAGATGTGGGTACTTCCTCATTTCTTCGATGACGCGCTCTTTTCTACGCGGATGTAGAATTGACCAATCAGAGGCCTCCTTTGAATGAATGAATGCTTTATTTCGGTTTAAAACAAAAATAAAAAATCATGTTTTACAAAAAGAAAATTTCAGATAACAACCGAAAAAGGAATAGGCTGAAGCTCCAAGGCTTATTTTATTTTGCCTATCCTATACCATCAGAGGATTAATTGACTAATACACAATAGTACGTCATTACAAAACACATAGCATAAACAGAAACATTTAATTAAAATCAAATTTCCTTATAATTTTTGATAATATTAGATTTTCAAGTCTTCTTGAAGACTAACACAGAATTACACATTTTTATTTCATCATTCAATCCGTTCCATAATTTTACACCTAAAACTGACACACATATATACTTTAAATTAGTTCTAACTCTGCAAGTTTCAAACATTAATAACCCCTTTAAATTATAATCCACCTGCCTTAGCTTAAACATTTCTTGAATACAAATGGGAATTGTCTTAATTACCACTCGAAACATAATTTCAAATGTTTTTGAATATACAATGTCCAAAGATTTTAATGTGTGTGATCTTATAAAAAGCTGATTTGTAGAATCACGGTATCCAGCTCCATTTATTATCCTAATAGCCCTTTTCTGCAGTTTAATTATTGGATCTAAGCTCGTTTTATATGTATTTCCCCAAATTTCAGCACAATATGTCATATAAGGCATCACAAGTGAAAAGTACAGCAAATGAAGGCAGCTATTATTCAATAAATCTCTTGTTTTGTAAAGAATAGAAATAGACTTGGATAATTTCTGTTTTACATGTTTTATGTGAGGCTTCCAACAAACTTTATCATCTATTATTTCTCCCAAAAACTTAGTTTCATATACTCTTTCAATTTCAACATTGTTTAAATTCAGTTTTACCTCAATGTTAGTCTGTTTACCACCGAACAACATACATTTAGTTTTACTTTCATTTAGCGATAGTTTATTTAAAGCAAACCATTTGGTTAATTTCATTAATTCTATTCCAACTCCTTTATGTTCCCTCCAGAACAAAATAAATTAATATCATCTGCAAAAACAACATATTTCAATGTATCACTTACTGTACAAATATAATTTATGTAAAGTATAAATAACTTTGGTCCCAACACTGAGCCTTGTGGAACTCCACAGGTTACATGCTTCAGATGAGATTTAATATTGTCAGTGCTCACATATTGAAACCTATTATTTAAATAACTTCGTAACCAAAGTTGTGCTATACCTCTTATACCATACCGCTCACATTTCTGTAGAAGTAAGGAGTAATCGATCGTATGAAATGCTTTACGCAAATCAATAAACACACCTACTCCAAACTCTCCTCTCTGCAACACTCTCTGCGGTCACCTACCTTCCAGTTAAATTAGTTCAAACAAAGTAATTGAAACACTCACAAGATGTCACCAAAATCACTTTGTCCCGTTAAAATCTTTCATAAAATTATGTAAATGTATCTTAAGACAAATATTGATATATATATATATATATATATATATATATAGTATCGTGAGCCGAGTATCTTGTATCGTATCGTATCACAAGATTAGTGTATCGCTACAGCCCTAAGACCGAGCCTCCTGCCATGATCTGAAATCTTTCTAATACCAATGATCGTGGAGCCTCCAGCTGGAATCTCACCAGCTCCGTCTCATGGACGTGTGGTCAAGCTTGAAATGTGAGATGGACGTATGTGCAGGAACAGATCGGGACTATCTCCTTGATGCATTTATTAACGCTGCTGCAAACAGGTGCAGGAGATCATGAATGCCCTTTGTTATCACCGTAAAACGGTTTTCTCTGTCACTGTTCCACAGAAAATACAACGTACTTCTCTTTTGCAGACCAGCTCTCTTTAAACCATCGTCCATCCTCATGAGGTTTTCTCTACTTGGACATTTTCGTTCTAAATCCGTGGGCTCGTTTGAGGCACAGGTGCCAATCATAAGACAGGTGAGAGAAACTGTGGTGCATCACGTGACTGCAGGTGATTGCAGGTCCCAGCGGAGCGCCGCCGGTCCTCGTTTTAGCTCTGACAGCACTCGTTTCAGATGTTGGCTTGTGGTCCGGTTAGTCCACTTGGATGTCCACCTGCTGAACGGGAGACAATCCAGCTGGTGTCCTCTGGTTAGGTCTGTCCAGCAGCCTTCGAACCAGAGCAAAGACAGCTGCTTCAGGCTGCTAAACTCTGACCCCAAACTCTCGCAGGCCAACACAAATCTGGTCGCAGTGGTCTCTTAGTACGCTGCGTTACATCTTTATTAACAGCTTAGAAGTCAAGAGAGTGTCATTTCTTTGATTAGACGTTTTATGATTGATGGGATTAGGCGTGGAGGGGAAGGGGTGGTAGCGGCTCTGCATTTACTTTATAAAACACTTTGTGCCGCATTTTAATTGTACTAAAAGTGGGATATAATTAAAGTTTGATTGACTGAAGCACTAGGTAGCTAAAGATATAACAGCTTGCTGTGTCAGCTGTCAATCAAAACACTACAACCCTAATTGTGCCTAAATTTAAATTGACATAAAAAAATTCACCCCCGTACTGTTGTCATGGATGTCAAATCTAGCCATGGAGAAAACCCCGCTGTAAATCTGTTTACTTCTGCTGCAAAGTTGGAAGTTTTAAACACTGAAACCTGACCTGCTCTTTGAGCCAAGCGCCCCCCAGCGGTCAGTTTAGGAACTGCAAGCTGAACGTAGCCACTTGCATGAGACGCAGCGCACGTCTAGTGGGACGAAGTAAAATAAACATTTAGTGTGCAGATTTATAAAGCTGCATGTAAAGCTGCATCTCTCTCTCTATAACCATGAATGGACACTCCTTTACTTCATAATCTATGTACAAAAACTTTCTTTGCACCACAACCGATTAGACAAAAAGAATTAAACCAAAACCAAAAAGCAGCGCAGTCGTACTGAATGTAAAACTAATACAGTGGTACCTCTACTTACGAACGTCTCTACATACAAAATTTTCAAAATTTTTTACGAAACGGATCAACGGGAAAATATTGCCTCTTGTTACGAAAGAAATTTCAGGACACGTTACGCAAAAATCCAGTAGCGCTGCTACTCGCAGCTCCCAGAGTTTACTGAACGTAAACATAGCTGTCGGCTCTGTATCTCGGTTTGAAAGCGGTGCGTCAGAGCTGCTTTGCCATTGGCTATCGCTTAGCATCTTCCTGGCATCCCATTGGCTAGGAGGGCCCTTGTCTGTATGAGCGTAACCCAGCAACCAGGTAAACAAACAATTTTTACCTCCACCAAGGAGGTTATGTTTTTGTCTGCGTTTATCTGTCTGTCTGTGTTCAAGATAACTCAAAAAGTTATGGATGGATTTTGATTAAATTTTCAGGAGTTGTCAGAAAGTGTGAAAAGGAAGAACTGATTTCATTTTGGGTGTGATCCGAAAGAAATCCTGGATTCTGGGTCACATTCAGATTTTTGATAATTGTTGCGTTTGGTGGAGGTCTGCGCTCTCTGAGTGCTTTTCTAATTCTAACATGTATTTCTGACAGGTTTTCATGTCATTTCATGTATTATTTATAATTTCATTAAAAATTATGTTCAAATTTTGGGGGGCTTAGAACCGATTAGGGCATTTACATGGAAAATGTGCGTTTCTATTTACGAAAGTTTCAGGTTACGAAACTACTTCCAGAACCAATTAATTTCGTAAGTAGAGGTACCACTGTACTCTTTCACACAGCAGGGAAGGAAATAAAAAGTAACCAGACGGACTTTTAAATGGCATTTAAAGAATCCTGATCACCATTCAGACTCATTTGCACCAAGAACATTTAAAGCAACCTGGATCCAGGATGGACTCCTGACTTTTGGCCCACAGGAAGCTGGAATGGGCTCCAGCAGACCCCTGGTACCTGAACAGGATTAAAGATTATGGATGGATGGATACTTAAAGCCACTCTATGTAACAATACCACTTCAGACCACACGGGGGCAGCATAATCACGAGCAGCTCATGTGTCAGCCCCCCCCGGCATAAGATGCAGCAAAGGGAACCTCTAGTGGGCCGAAGTGGTACTACGATGATGTGTCCGACCAGAAGCAACTGTCAAGACAAGAAGCCAAAAAAAAAAAACACATGGGTTCACAAAATGAAAAACATCAGAGAAGAACGGGGGAACCGGCGCTTTGGGCCCCTACAGGTTTCCATGGAGATGAGACACAGATGAACACACGTGCACGACACAGATGAACACACGTGCACGCTTGACTGTCTGAACAGACCATGGAAGCAGCGGAGCCTGAGCTAACTGTCGTCTGGAGCTCGTGCACCAGAGCAATCTGCAAGTGCTTCTTCTCTTATTAAAACAAGCATTTGTAAGGTTTTTCATCTCGACGAAGCAGCTGTCCTCCCACGTGACTGTCACAAGCAGCTCAGGTTACTTTTATCTACTCGTGTGGTTACTAGGGACGGAACAGTTACCGAATTACGGTAAAACGCGGTAATATTTTACGCGATAACAATTACAGTTTTTGTTTGACTTCATCTCATTATCGCGGTCAATTACCAGGATATGTAATATCAGCCTCAATCAAGTCTGCGAGCGACTCGCGACTCGTGACTGTGTCTTTCTTGAATATGTAGCTTGTAACATCGGTATCATAACGTCAGCATGGTGGAGAGTGGTGATAGCACGCAGGACATTTACCAACCCACTAAAAGGACGAAATCCGATGTCTGGGCATATTTATCTTATTTTATTTTTTAAAGAATGCAGAGGGACAACTGGTGGAGGACAATTATCCTGTCTGCAGAGGGACTTGTTTACATTTTATTGTAATTTGTACAAGCAACTTGAAGGAGCTAAGGCTAATGCTTTCAAGCTACTGAGATGTTTGACCAAGAGTAACCTGGTCGACGTGCTTCGCTAATTTGCATTTTCGTAAACGTTACTGTTGCGTGTTGGTCGAAAAAGGACCGGAACGATGTTCTTCTGATGCAGTTTAAAAATTTCATTTATTCCATTAACTGATCTGAAAACCATAACGCCAGGCAGTTAGCGCCACAGCGGTCAAAAACCTTTTGCCCTTCCGGGTAAAACAACTAACCAATAACAGGCAGCTACCTTTATACCTGACCCTCAGGTAACAACACAGCGACACCTACAGACACACAGAGTGAACTACAATTTAGAACAACATATTTGGCTCCTAAACAACTGTTTCTTTATTTGCACATTTATACTTATTTAAGGTTCAGCTTAAAGTCCAAAGTTTATTTCATTTGAACTTGCACTATAATTTCTGTTCCTGATAATTGTTTGCATATTTTGACCTACTATGGTTGTTACTAAAGTGTTTATTTAAATTTGCACCAGACAAATAAGCTTTGTTCCTGTTATTTATTTTGTTTATTTAAAATTAAACCTCTTTCTGTGCCAGTTTTTTGCCCTTATAATGTGAAAGTTTCATTTTGATAAAATTTTGGCTTCTGATGTTTTAGTATGACAAGAAAATCACTAGATTTTGTGAAATTATTTAAATGTATGTGTTTTTTGAACATTTGTACAGCAATTAAGAATATCGCAATAATATCGTAAACCGTGATAATATGGTCACTATAATCGAGATATCAAATTTTCCATATCGTTACATCCCTAGTGGTTACTCATTATCTCCTAGTGATTTTTTTTTAAGAATATTTCCACTTGCCCGTGTCTGCTTCAACTGCTCTTAACAACAACAAAAAAAAGATAAAAGACAAAACTAGAACACTTTTGAAGCTCGAGTACAGAAACCTAAAAGGAACCTCGACTCTGCTGAAATCCACCATCGTCAGCGCTTCTGAAGAGCACGTCGGACTAAATGAGGCTCGGCCTAAACGGGAACCCAGCTGAGATGTGAGAAATGTGACACCAAGGTCCAAAATGGGTCTCATTACTTATTGATAGGATTCCTGTGATTCCTGTGATTGAGAGTTTTCTTCTCCCGCAGAGCAGAAAAGTCTTTCATTTAGAAAGCTGCTCAACAGGCACAGCTGGATGTTCTGGCACCGGAAAATAAATGGACTAAATAAAATGAACTGGCAGGTAGCAGTTAGAAAATAACGCTGCTGCGTCAGAGGAAGCAAAACGGTGTCGTAACTTTAACGGTAAAACAGACGCATCATCCTGCTGGATGACATCTGAACCATTTGAATGTTTTGAGGGATAAATGATGACGTTTCCCACCAGAACGATGAGCACTCCTGATCTTCAGCTGCTGCTGGGTCATCCTACGTTTAAACAACACGCTTAACTAGAGAGGTCCAAGCAAAGACAAACAGAAAATAACTTAAAATAAAAGTAAATGTCCTGGACGACAGTTGCAGGACTCCACCACCAGACCAGCCCGACTTCCAGATAGGATGTCTTCATACTTTAAAAACAGAAACAAGGAAAAGTACAAGGACCAGAGCAGAGAGGCAGATGACATCATCTCTTCCTTCTTTTGTCAGAAACGTCAGCAGCACCTTGGAAATGCATTTTCTCCAGACCTGGAGGGGGTGGGGGGTGGGGGGGCTGGAGGGAGGTGTGAGAGTCTCATTTCAAAATCTGAAGAAGGCGCTGAAATACGAGTCTGCAACGATGTGCAAAACTGCAAAGAGCCCCTGAAAAACACCTGGGCTGATTATCTCAGATGAAGTTCATTTCAGGCAGGAAATTAAAGACGGCAAGAATAATAAGATGGTGTGAAGCCCATGAACAAACATGTAGCATCTTAAAAGCTTTTTTCCCCACAGAGCTCTCAGAACTGATGGTGGATTATTCCGGACATTGTCACCTCTCACAGGTGGATCAGGAGCATCTTTAACCACAGAACCACTCTAATCTGAAACCTCCATCAGTGTTTATGACAGTCGCTCATCAATGAAGTCTCAGACTGATTATTTACATCCTCATTATTTGCAGCTGAGGGCAGTTTGCTGCTCTGGAGCATCCAGGTGCGTGTTAACACACTGCCAAGAAGCAAAACATTCAGCAGTGACCCTGGAGAAACAACTACTGGTGCACACCAGTCTGGAGAGGGTTATAAAAACTATTTCTAGGGGTGCACGATAATTATCAACCCGATAACTATCGGGCCGATAACAGGAAATTATGACGTCATCCCGATAAGTTCGATATCATGACGAATAGCCCCGATAACATATATTTTTGTTATCACGGCAGTGCCATCGCTCCCTCTGAGACCTGAATGACCGGCAGTGAATGTTATGTTCAAGAATACCCCCTAATGCCAGAAAACAACTCGTTAACTCGGTCATAATTTTGGTAGTTGCTGACTTGAATTGATATTCGCAGTATTTTCCCACATGTTACACATAAAAAAAAAAGAAAGAATAGAAAAGGCCGAAAGAATGACTTGCAAAGGAGGGAACAGAGGAATTTACGTTACACCTTGAATGCAGCATTGCGTAACAGTACGCTGGGAAAAAAAAATGGCGTTGATTATTTGTAACTTTGTTTAAGTTTCAGAAGAAGATAGTTCACTGGTTATTTGTGACAAATGCTCCAAGCGAAGGAGGGAAAAATAGAGCAAGCTTTAATACGTCAAACCCGATCAGCCACCTGAAACATAACTGTCGCTTCCATGGAAATTTTGAAATCACGCTAACGTGAGCTAACGTGAGCTAACATGAGCTAATGTGAGCTAGCCACCAGCAAGTCTCCCCTCTCCTCTCTGCTCCTCACCATAATCTCTCTCATATAAAGCTTCCATGACATTAAACAAAAAAAAAAAAAAAAAACTACTTAACCTCATTTACTTTAATTAAAGGCATTCATTTGAATGGAACCACAAGCCAAAATCCTTTTAACGTAATTTTTTGTTACTATGGAGTGCACTTTTTCAGTTTGTTTCAAACAAACAAGTCTACCTTGTGTCAGTACATTATGCACTGTGCATTATTTTTTTATTGTCATTGAGGAATGCATTTTTTTCAGTTTGTAATTCTGATGCATGTATTTCCATCCGGTTTCGTCAGCCGAGGGTCAGCACGCCAAGGACCACGCTTTCGGCTGCCACCCATAGCACACTGCACCCGACTCCAATGACCCTCCCTGCGGGTGGTGGGCCCCCAGGCCTGGCTCCAGGGTGGGGCCCAGGTGACCCTGATCTGGGCGAGGGACATCGAGCTCTTGATCTTGTCTTGTTCATAAGAGTCGTATGAAATGCGAGTGGGGATCTGCAGCTCTCGCTGGAGCGGTTCGCAGCCGAGTGTGAAGCGGCACCTCCAAATCTAAGACCATGGTTCTCAATCAAAAAAGGGTAGAATGCCTTCTCCGGGTCGGGAGTGAGATTCTGCCTCAAGTGGAGGAGTTTAAGTATCTCGGGGTCTTGTTCACGAGTGATGAGAGAAAGGAGCGGGAGATCCACAGACGGATTGGTGCGGCGTCTGCTGTGGTGGTGACTCTGTACCGGTCTGTTGTGGTGAAGAGAGAGCTGAGCCAAAAGGCAAGGCTCTCTGTTTACCGGTCGATCTTTGTTCCAACCCTCACCTATGGTCATGAACTGCGGGTAGTGACCGAAAGAATGAGATCGCAGATACAAGCAGCGGAAATGAGTTTTCTCCACAGGGTGGCTGGACTCTCCCTTAGAGACAGGGTGAGAAGTTCGGTCATTCAGGAGAGACTCAGAGTAGAGCCGCTGCTCCTTCACATCGAGAGGAGCCAGTTGAGGTGGTTTGGGCATCTGGTTAGGATGCCCCCTGGACGCCTCCCTGGAGAGGTGTTTCGGGCATGTCCAACTGGGAGAAGACCACGGGGAAGAAGAACCAGGACCCGCTGGAGAGATTATATCTCTCAGCTGGCCTGGGAGCGCCTCGGGATTCTCCCGGAGGAGCTGGTGGAAGCGGCCGGGGGGAGGTTGCTGCTACCCGCAGCAACCTAAATGTGGATCCGGGCTACAGCATCACAGAGCCGGGACGGGAGCCCCCGATGTAGCAGCGGTGGCATGCTGCCCCCATCCAGCAGTCTACACGCTGGATGGGTCAGCTGACATGGCAGAGGCGGTCTGGTGACCTGGTGGGGCCCAGCACCGCCGGGGGAGACGACAACGGCCTGGTCCGGTCCGCATGATGAACCGGGCTCTGGGACGGTCGGCTTTGTCACTTGCCGGACTGAATGGAGCTCAGTCTTCCCAGGGGAGACGGTTTGGTTCATCGGTGTTTCCTCCTCTGACCTGGAGATATCTCACTTGTCATCGTTATGGAGATATACTGGTTCTAACGGCTGTTAACTGTTTTAACAGATGTTATCTGGAGTTAGCACTCGGACCACGGGACCGGGCATGAAAAGGAGCGCTGGATGCTGGTAGTTCCCCTAGTACACCAGATTTTTCCTGGTGTACTGAAACTTGAATTTCCCCCTTGGGGGAATAATAAAGTATTTTTGAATTGAATTAAATTGAATTTCTGAGTCAGACATATTTATACTCTCATGAAAACAACAAATTACATAACCGGGATATTGCCACATCTCTTCTGGCAGACACATACTGGTGTACGTGCTGTCCAACAATCACTCTTGGCTGAACATCTCGCTTTCCAGAACCTTCCAAGATAACATCTCTTCCCGAAACAAGCACATTGTTTTCCAATAACACTTAAGGTTACTGTGGTTAAGTTCAACCAGCGAACAATTTCTCAACATATATCCTCTTTTTGGGGTAAAACCCCAAAACAACACATCAAGAATCAAACAACAATAATATCACACAGTATCATCCCAACATCATCAATCAAATGTCCTTCATACAATCAATAGTCATCACAACACAAATTGTCCATGTCGTCCACTTCGTCTTCATGTCTCGATTTAGAGTTGAGTCTTTCATATAAGGTGATCACGATGAAGATCTTGAGCTACAGTGCTCGTGCTGATATTGAAGTAGTGCAGAATCTTTGATATGAGACCATCAACTCATACCACCGCCCAGAGGATTATTATGCCTCTGTCAGAATGGTTTCGCTCATCATTCACTGCACGGTGTACCTCGCTCCTTGGATCCGTCCACTGACCACGAAGCATCAGCGGCCTGGAACGCCCTCTCCTCTCCAAGGAGACGTCCCGGCGTTCGTCCTCATCACACGATCCCTCTGCCATTGGCTCCTGGCACTGGCACTGACTGCACTCTTGCTGGGACCCTCTCAGCCATGAACACCACCTCGGACTCATGGCATCCGGCCTCACGCCTCTCATCCACACTCCACGACTGGCACCGTTGTCCGGACCCATCACATCCACAGTCGGTACCAACAGAGTATCAGACAGATCATTACAAACATCACAATAACCGTGAGACCCATTTTTACCAAGTTGGCTCCCCAAATTCCCAGGTTTTGAAACCAATCAAACGAATACCCTGAACTTCCTGAATTTTCCGCTAATTCCTCACTTAATGCACTCAATTTAACCATTGCTCTGGTGAAAGTACCATCTGCAGCCGTGGTTAAAGGTATGTACGTACAACATTGTTCACCGAACATTTCACATACTCCCCCCTTTTCGGAAAGTAACCAATCTAACGCTTGGCGATTTTGTATAGTCATCCTAGTAGTCTCATGTAATTGCATTCCCAATTCTCTTAGGGCCTCAATCGTATAATTAATAAAACCTCTGTTGATTATAAAAGACAAAATCTAACCATTCAGTGTTTTTGTTTGGAGTGACCCACAGAAATATTGATTCTATCCCTGACTGTATCTCATTCCTAGCTTTGAACTCCTCTGGTGTACCTCGAGGCTGCCCTATAGCGTTAAGGTAAACACGTGGATCTGGCACTGTTTGATGAGAAAATTTATCAGGTTCGGAGTGGTCGGCTGCACAAAATGAAACACACATACACTCGCTTTTTGCTAGAATAATTTATATCAATGTATTCCCCACAGATAGCAAGCATTGCACATAGAAGCCACACACTCGCTCTTTTGCTAGAATAATGTGTCAGGTTATTCCCCACAAAATAGCAAGCAAAACAGATCACTGACATTCATCAGGGTTAAGCCTTTTCTCACTCTTACCTTGACACAAGAGACTGGAGAACTGACAGTCCTAGCAGAGTGGCCTTTAACCTGGCTGGGCGTTCGTGCACAAACCCGCAGCTGACTCTACCAGAACTTTCGGGTTTCCCCGTCTTTATAGTCTTAAATAAACATTCTGGTGTGCGAAGGAGAGGGCCTGTCTCCTCCTGCAGGCTCACACACTTAGTCTTGGCCTCCTGCCATGGAACTCAGTCCCACGGGGACGAGTTCCATGAGACCGAGCTCCGTAGAGGGGCGCATCTCTCCCTAGTTACATTGTTGATAAATAGTTGTATAAGCAGTTAGTTGATATGAAAGAGTTGAATCAGGACATTTCAGGACACAGTTTCCACCTCTGGCCTGAAATGTCCTAATCCAAAAAGGTGCATAATCAGCAGTAATACATGAATATAATTGATAATACATGAGCATAATTGATATGAAGAGTTGAATAGGACAGTTCAGGACACAGAGCTCAGTATTTTTCCCTTCAGGCACATAAGATCTCTTAACTCTAGTTCCATTTCTAGACTTATGTTTGTCGTTGTTCTGGGTATTACCATTATTAAGTAACTCATTCACTCCCTTGTATACTACCTGGACTGGAATTTTCATTCTCACCAAGGCACACAATCCAATCCACAGTGGTGGCAGTGTTTCGCAGAACATCTCCCCCACACATCCAGTAACTGTCAGCCACTGCTGCAGTCTGCTCATACAAAAACTGATTAGTTGGAATTGTCATTGTTATGTTTTCACATGATTGATCATTTGGACCTGGATTTTCATACCACACTGGTACAGTAACAAATATTGGTGTCATATTTGCATGAGGAAACCATGTCAATACCCAAGTTCCTGCACAATTGACAGTAGTGTTTCCTACGTTAACCCCAGATGCGTGAGATGCATATCCACCACTCGCAAAGCATTCATACTCTGCAGTATGATCTATTTTGTAATCTGTTGGGAGGACCCCTAAACTTGTAGTCAGACCAAATTCAGTGCACCATTCGTTTTTGCAGGCAGGCAAAGGACTAATCAAATTATGTGCTCTTTGTTATCCATAAATCAACCTGCACTGAATAGAACACATTGGCAAGGAAAAAAGCCTAATGTTCAGCTTAAAAGGAACATATCTACCTACATTCTTTTTGTTGTTCTTCTGCACATGTTCTGAAACTATGTCTTTCTGGAACTACTACCAGAATTGCTGTTGGTGCCTTAGTACATACTATGCATGCTTCATTGTTCATTTCTCTACTTGAATACCACACCCATCTATACCAACTGTTTTCTCTCGCTACCTCCCACTTATCTTCCTCTGCACCTGTTGGTATGATTGGTTCTCCCAAAAGAATGTCATGCTCATCATCATCAGAATCATCAGAATCATCAAGATCATCACGATCATCGGGAATGTCTGGCCATTAGGTACAGCTGGTACATTGGGCTCATTAGGAATGTTGGGCTTTTTGGGTGCTCCTGGAATGTTGGGCTCAGCCACAGCAACCTTAACATTGTCAGCAACATTTCCCATAACATTAACCTTTCCGTCTGGTGTTACTACCTTTGAATCTTGTGCTTTCCCAGTATTAACCCACTAAATTTTCCATTCTCCATTCTCCCCCCTTTGTGAGTTCAATGGTTGCGAGGATTTGGTTGAATCTGTTGTGTCATTATTCCCTTTTGAAACCGGTCCCCCGGATTTCTCCGGAGCCGTCTCTCTCACCTCCTGGGCTACTGTTATCAGAGCCATCAGCAGCAGCCATATCAGGCTGCCCATGGTCCTCTTCCTGAAAACATTCAGCTTACTCATTTTCACCTGATTTTTTCCCCTCTGGAGGCTCCGGACTCACTTTAACACAATGGTTTAAGTGATACCACGTCGGGCTCCCTTCCACCTGGACTGCTGCTGGAGCTGCCCTGACCACGGTGTAGGGACCCTCACGCCTTGGCTTGTGCCACTTCCTCCTGCAGACATTGATGCACACCTGGTCCTCCAGCTCCACCAAGGCCTCTGTCACCCTTGTGGACTCAGGAACTATGCTTTTCTCCTGCAAGTAAATAGCTCTATGTATGGCTGTTGGCTGACTCATATACTCTTTTAGCTCATTTTGTAATTGCTCCAGAGGAGGTCCCTTATATGGATCGCAAAGGCTAACTTCAAAAGTTCCTCCTTCAGGCCAGATTTGACTGGTATTTTTGGTACGCTTCGCCAGTTTCTTGCTTATTTTTTCAATATCCTCTTTTTTCATGGGATACTTAATCCCTAAAAAAATGACTGGTGTTATCGCCATTCTCCAGTGTCTCAATGCCTTTATAGTTGTTAAGAATAAATCTATTGATTGATTTACTAAGATCCTGAATAAAGAGTACTAAATTGCGTGTGCACTGAAAAAGTTTGCGCGTGCTGTTGTTGTGTGTTTTGCGGGTGATCAACTAAGAATGCTTGGCAATTGATAACGGGTGCAAACCGCAGTATTTAAATGAGGTGTGTCTTACGGTTTGCGCCATGGAGAGTCTGGATGGAAAGCAGGATAGACGCAAGCGCAAAATGAAATTTGACGAGTTGGAGTTAGAGATATTAGTGGAAGAGGCAAATAAACACATTCATGAACTACAGCAAAGAAATTTAAACATTACCAAAAGAAACGCAATATGGGAGAAAATCTGCGATAGAATAAATGCAGTTGGTAAGACAAAAAGAACGGCAGATGAGGTTAAAAGAAGGTGGCAAAATATAAGGCAAAGAACTAAAGAAAAAGTGGCCTTTAATAAAACTTCGGCAAACAAGACAGGTGGAGGGCCTGCGGAAGAGATGCCTCTAACCAGCATTGAGCAGCAGGTGCACCTCACCTTCTGCCAGGAGCAGATAACTGGGATATGGGGTATGACACGCTAGAGCCAACTGCAGAACAAGGTAGGCGCACAATAAGAAACACTTTTTTCTCCATGAAAACACGTGATTTATTTATTATCACAAATAAAAAAATGAATGTGCCTCCTGTGGCAACCTTTTGCTGAATAATACTTTAACATTCAAATAAAATATTTCTCCTTTTGCATGTGCTTGTGACCAGCTCCAAATCAGCCCTTAAGTCAGGGTTTCCGTTGTCTGGTAATTGCCGGACTTTGTCTGGTAAAATATGCGGAAGTCCGGGATTTTATAATCTCTCCGGTCAAAATGTCCGGTGAAAATACTCCTCCCAAGCACAATTTCAGTTGTAATAAAATGGGTTATTTCCACATCATTTTATGAAAAACGCCTCGGGATTCTCCCAGAGGAGCTGGTGGAAGCGGCCGGGGGGAGGGAGGTCTGGACCTCTCTGCTGAAGCTGCTGCCCCAGCGACCCGACTTCGGGTCCATCCATCCATCCATTAGCGGAACCTAAAATATATGGATGGATGGATGGATGGATGGATTTTATGAAAAAACATATACTTTTTTTACGAATGAGTAGTGTGTGAGGACGAGTCGGCTCCAGCCACAGCTCCACTCATTGATGCCACAGGTGCGCGCAGAGACGCATCTCCGTCATGACAGCGCTCCGCGATTGGAGGCTTGAACTTCTCAACGGCCTGTGGAGTTCTCATCGGGGATTTCAGTGAAATCTACCCCGAGTGGGCTCAACTGGCCCAGATAGCCTGCTGATCCCTGTCTCCAGTGTGCCAGCAGAGAGAGGTTTCTCTCTGCAGAACCGCATTAAAACAGCGCAGCGGAGTCAGAAGAGCGCAAGCTTCTGCAATATTTATTTATTTATTTTTTTAAGTTACGCTCATGAGTCAATTGATGGGACTTATTTTATTTGAAATAGCCTGTTTTTATAATAAAAACACTATTAAATGACATGCATTGATATCGTACTACTGCATATGATTTATTTTTAACCTCAGTAAATTCATATGTGACCGGAATTTCAAACATTTGTCCAGTAAATTGAAAACCTGCCGGTCACATTGTCCGGTGCCATTTTTTTCTAGTGGAAACACTGCCTCAAGTTTCAACTATCTGGTTTTCATTCATTCCAAACAAATTTACACGAGTCCGAAAGACTCTCTCTCTCTGCGTATTCTTTGATTTTGGCGATGTCGCCTCCTTGCCACAATAACAGCAGCCATCGGTGCGTAATGCTGGGCAGATTAGCACCTTCCTTTCGAACATATTAAATACAGACACAATCACAATCCCCGCAATTACTTTCAGGGTTGGTAAATCTCATTGCGCGTGGTAAATGAACCTATTTGCATTTTCCCCTCCCAGTATTTAGCGCTTTCTGGCGGGTACGCCCCATATTGATTATTATTAATCAGAGCAAAAGTACTAAATGAACAGCGTGTGCTATTTTGCTCATTTGAGAGGCGCAGTCCTCTTTGCACGCGGTTAGTAGATCAGCTTGCGCATTGGTTTGCGGGTGGTGTCAAGTTTGCACACGTTTTTACGCACGCAAACCTTTAGTAAATCAGGCTCTTAGATTGCTCCGTAGACTGTTGACTTACTATTGTATATGATCTGACTGATTGTAAACTTAATGCTCAACTTTCACAATTTCATTTTTGTTATCTTAATTTGTTTATTCTTAAGATAAAGTTTAAATTAAACTGGATTTAACCTTAAAATTAAGTTGTATGCTAAATTTAACCTAGTTGTATGCTTTTTAGTGTCTTTTCCTAGTCCTGCTATTTTGGGGGTACTTAGAATTGTCCACTCTTTTTTTTTTTTAATCTCTTCGAAAGTTTTGAAAAGAGGGGGTGAGTAAGTTTGCTTTGCGACGTCACAGAGCCGCTTCCTCTCGTCCGTCCCCCTCGAACTGCCCTCAGCTCCGTCTTTTTCTGTGTCAGTTCAGAACAGACCTTTCTAATTACAACCAGATTCTCCACTTCCAAAATCTTACACCGTCAACACAACAAAGTCATTTTTCTTCTTCTTCTAAATACACAGTCTAACACAGTTTTCCAAGTTACAAAATATGTACACTGTGCTTTGCATACACACAGAAGATCACACACACTCACTTATACACACTTCAACAGCTCACAGGCGTGCTCATATCTTCACGCACACACATGCACACATCTCTGCTCACAGGCGCACTCACACACACGCTCAAGATGGACTCGGCACACACACACCTTTTTAATTTCTAGGTTGCCTCACACAGGACAACTTCACAATTTATCTTTGTCGTATATAATCAAGCGTCACCCTGCGCTGCCTTTAATTTTAGGTTACCTCAGACAGGGCGACTTCACGACTATTAGTTGTCTATAAACAAGCGACAAACTGCACTTTTTGGCCGCCACAAGCAGGGTCGGCTACACACGACTTTCCTAGTCTTTTAACAAGTGACAAACTGCACTTTCCAGCAAAACAAAGCCACCAAGCAGATTTCCAATTTCCAATCAGTACTAAAACAGCAATACAACATACTGTATAACACTACATAACAATACCTAACAATACAGGAACTGCTTATTTTCTGCGCGAGTGTTCCTCACATTTTCCAGCTTAAATATATACATTTACAATTAATTTCTCTGGAGAGAGAGCGAATCCTCCAGCCTCTCCCACACTGCATGAGACTGCAAGTTTGGCAAGAAAATCTCTTATCTGTCTTAAAGAGCCGGCTTTTGCAATGTCACGCAGCGCAGACAGGCCACGGATCCTCACTCTTCACTCCTCCTGGCTGGCTCGCCAATTATGTTGTGGTTCGAAAAAGACTCGACAAGCTTTGGAAATGTAAAGATCCCTTTAATTCTGAGTCAGACATATTTATACTCTCATGAAAACAACAAATTACATAACCGGGATATTGCCACATCTTTTCTGGCAGATACATCCAACAATCACTCTTGGCTGAACATTTCGCTTTCCAGAACCTTTTTAGATAACATCTCTTCCCGAAACAAGCACATTGTTTTCCAACAACTGTGGTTAAGTTCAACCAGCGAACAATTTCTCAACAGTAGCAGCTGTATCTGCCGATTACCAAGAAGGTTTTTATCATGTTTTTAAAAATGGCAGGACCAAAAGTGGGGGAACAAACATCTGTAAATTAAAAAGAAATCTGAACTACAGCTCACTTAAAAACCACATTAACACCAAGTCAGACTGAGTCAGGATGATCTGTGACGAACTCATCAGCAGTCTGCTGCTCTGACCAACCGAGACAGACGACCGTTATCGTTCTTAGCTGCTCCTCTTCACTTTAAGCTTCTACTTGTTCTCTACCTCATTATGCTTTTTCATTTCCTCCCACCTTTTTCCTTTTTAAACTTTCTTCTCCGTGTTTCTCTTCTCGCTGGTGGATGCAGGTCATCAGTGGGTTACATCCCTCTTTGAAGGACAGACACACACGAGCACCATCTCCCCAGTAATTAGCCCTATCCCATCCGCCTGCTCCATCTTACAGCACTTTGACTTTTTATTAGTATTTTCACTCCATGAGAAAAAAAACTTCCCACCTTTCTGAAATCTGGAACCCAGTCCAGCAGTCATCAACGTCACTGCTCCTCGAGGGCCTTTTTCTTCAGAGGTGAATGTGTGAAGCCACCTGCAGTGTGGGAGTGTTGGAGAGCCATTGTGGGCTTAATTTGGGACGGGCTGAACTCTGAAGACTGTGGTCAAATCATCAGGAAGCAACTCGAGTGGCTCCAGGTGAAATAACCGCTCTGCAGTTGGGAAAACGTGGTCTTTTGTTGCACGTGTTTAAAATAAAATAAATAAACCTCACAGTTTGACAAAGAAACCCTGCATGTTTCTTTTTCAACCCGATTGGTTTCACAGAGTTCAAAGTGCAACAGTACACACTTTTAATTTATAATCACCTGTTTAATCAACCCACTTTGACAACATCAGCTGACTGATGGAGATTTGAAAAGCTCTCACTGTTTCATGCACGTGTGAATTATTTCACTTCCACAGCAGTCGAAGACTCTTCAAAAGACTCCAAGTTGCCAATCCAATGAAGGCAGTGAAATTATTAGAGCTGGGCAACGACTAAAGATTTTAATCGCGATTAATCGCATTATTTCCCTGATTAATCACTATTAATCGCATTGTATACGCAAAATCGAATAATGAATTCAAAAGTAGTGTAAAGGTCACTTTTATTTAAATGTTCTGCTGCCATATGAACTAAAGTGTCATAACATTTGTTGTTCAAACACTTTTAACATCAGCACTTGTCAGTAACACATATTTAGTGTAAATCTCATCTTAAAAAATGTCAAATAGAATAAAGCTTATTGCCACTGCCAGGGCATTAATGTCATCCTGTTTTTATAAAAAAAAGTCTACAAACAAAATCCAACAAAATGATTGTGTCTCAGCACAATCAGACATTAAAACAGGTAATTTCTGAGGTAACAGAAGAAACTTTTAACGGGGAGTTCAACTTGTCAGTTGTTACAAATAACCTTGTTTCTGTTGAATCCTCCGTCTGGGAGAACTTTAAAATGAAAATGTCCATGTTAAAGTTCAGTAACTTTACCAATCCGTGTATCAATCATTCTTTCCATTTTCAATTGTCAATCAAAAATTAAAAAAAATGAAAAGTGACATTTTATTACATTTTTTAATCTAACACAAAAAAATGAAAGAAATGCCTGTTTTTTTTTTTTATTATATATATTTCAATTTTAGACTTTGATCAAAAATACAAAATTAAAAAAAGACCTTAAAAAACCTTAATTTGTTTTATAGTCGAGGGCTGGACTTTCTGTTGTCATTACACATCTGTGCCACTAGATGGAGCCGCACTGCAGTAACCAGCTAGAGAACAGCAGGACAGTGAACACATGGAGCAGATCTGATGGAACATGGAGGAATGACACGAAGGTTTTGTTGCAGTCCGCATATTTTAGACAGAATTGCTAATATTGCTACCTGAGTTGCTACCTGAACTGTAAAGTTCACAGATTTTTACCGTTTTCCATGTCTGTTTTAGGTTTTCCATGTTTACCTGCTAATTATCTTCCAGTTCCGCAGCAGCCAGTAACAAACTTTTCAAAACAAAAGCATGTGAGCAACATGCGTTTACGCGCGATAAAATTAATGTCGGCGTTAATAAATTAATGCGTTAACGCGATAATAACGCGTTAACTTGCCCTGCCCTAATAATTATATAGAGAGACTGTCTTTCACATGCTAATGCTCTGAAAGAGCCTTTTTTCCTCATAAACTGAGTCATACACAAAAAGGACAAAACAAATGCAGCCATTGCTCACCACTAGGGGGCAGCCTCCACCTTTAAAAACCATAGATTCTATAACAAGACCTGGACAAACCCTTAGCGCCGTCACCCATAGGTTTTCCACTGATGGATCTCAAAGCCCCGTTTTCCTCGTGCCACGCAGAGACGTGCAGCTAATGGGATGAATGAGCAGCGCTGAGAAGACGTCCAGAATGCAGTCCAGTTTCCTTCATTTGACTTTACCAACCAGGGCTGGTCTATGAAAACCGTGCACGGGGGCAGGACTGTTTCAGAGCTGCTCACTGGTGCAGCGAGAGGGAGGAGATCTGATTGGCTGTCGACACTACGATGAAGGTATGCGCGTCGCTGCAGCACCGCTTTGAGTAGAGCTGAGCGATTTTATCGATTCTGCGATATATATCGTTATTTTATCGAGTATCGATTTTATAGCCACAAGTATCGATATTCTAAGCTTCTTTCAAAACCCCCGTATCCCACCTTTAAAATGTTGCAAGCAACAATTTGCATTCTTTAAATAAATGAAACTACAGTGATACCTTATTTTTAGCAATTAATGGGAACCCCCCCGCGAAAATCATAATCCACTAACTGGAGCCGGAGCCCCCCGAGCCTAAATAATGTGTTTAAAATATGTTTAAAAATCCCAAAAAAGTAGCAAGACACTGCAGCGAACCAAGACAAAAGCTCAACTGTGGTCTTTCTGTTACCTTCACAGCCTCTGGTCTCTGAACTGTAGTAAAGAAACCGCTGGTATTGTGCTATTTTTGGACTCGTAATTAGCAGCTAACACGCTAAGAACAACAAAAGAAAAAGTCCAGTTCTCTCTGCATGGAACGAGCACTTTATTCTGGCACTGCAGGAACTTGTAACATCACACAGGTTGTATTGTTGGGCTCCTGTCGGTTAACAGAGAATGTTAATCTATACACACTGGGCTGCTGTTTATGATCACTACACTTTTCATCTAACCCCGTTTTCATTCTGCCATCCCACAACACATTCACTACATTACCCATAAGGCAAGGCAAGGCAAAGCATGTTTATTTGTAGAGCACAATTCGTACACAAGGCAATTTAAAGTGCTTTACAGATGCATAAAATCACAAGAAGGCAAATAAAACCATTCCATACAAGCATAAAAATAATCATTCATAAATTAAATTAAAAATTAATTAAAAAAATAATTAATTAATTAAATTAAAAATGAAGTGTGCAGATAAAATCCTTTCAGTTGTCATATGCACATCTAAACAGAACTGTTTTCAGTCTGGATCTGAACATTGTTAAGAGTTCAGGTCTGTCTCACATCTTCTGGAAGACTGGTCCAGATTTTAGGAGCATAAAACTGAAACGCAGCATCACCTTGTTTAGTCCTGACTCTGGACACCAGCAGGAGACCACTACCTGAGGTTCTCAGAGTCCAGGTTGGTTCATCTGGATCTAACATAGAGATGGACTTTGGGGCCATGAAGAGACTTGAACACAAGTAGAGCTGTTTTAAAGTCTATTCTCTGAGTGACAGGAAGCCAGAGACCTCAGGACTGGACTAATATGGTCGTATCTCCTGGTTCTAGTCAGGACCAGTGCAGAGACCTCAGGACTGGATTAATATGGTCTTATCTCCTGGTTCTAATCAGGACCAGTGCAGAGACCTCAGGACTGGACTAATATGGTCGTATCTCCTGGTTCTAGTCAGGACCAGTGCAGAGACCTCAGGACTGGATTAATATGGTCGTATCTCCTGGTTCTAGTCAGGACTCGTGCAGCAGTGTTCTGGATGTACTGCAGCTGTCTTACAGCTGGTTTAGAGCCCAGTGATCAGGCCGTTACAGTAGTCTAACCTGGTGGAGACCAACGTATGGATTAGTCTTTCTAAATCTGGTTTAGACACTATTCCTTTGATTCTGGCAATGTTTTTTAGATGGTAAAAAGCTGCTGATGTTATTGCTTTAATGTGGCTGTTAAAGTTCAAGTCTGAATCCAATATTACCCCTACATTTCTGACCTGATTTTTAGGTTCTAGAGAAAGTCTCAAGGTGACTGATAACACTTTCTCTTTGTTTCTGTGGGCCACAGAGAATGATTTCAGTTTTGTCTGAGTTTAGCTGGAGAAAGTTGTTTTGCATCCACACACTGATCTGTTGATGCAGTGACACAATGAATCTACAGGCCCATGTTCTCCTGCTGTCAGTGACACATAGATCTGAGTATCATCTGCATAGTTGTGGTAGGACACAATAAAGCTGCGTATTAGCTGGCCTAATGGAAGCATGTACAGATTGAACAACAGGGGTCCCAGGATTGACCCCTGGGGAACGCCACAGATCATGGCCATTTGGTCTGAGACACAGTTACCAATTTCAACATAGTATCTCCTGTACCTGAGATAGGACCTAAACCAGTTTTAAAGCAGTTTCAGAGATTCCCACCCAGTCTTCTAATCTCTGTAAGAAGATCACATGGTCAACTGTGTCAAAGGCAGCGCTGAGGTCCAGCAGAACTAAGACTGAGACTTTGCCTGCATTGTGTTCAGGCGAATGTCATTTGTCACCTTGATCAGGGCTGTCTCAGTGCTGTGGGGGGGGCCTGAAGCCTGATTAAAAACTATCAAAAACATTGTTGGACAGGAGAAAGTCAGTAAGCTGTTGATAAACCACTTTTTCTAGGACTTTGCCAAGGAATGGCAGGTTTGATATGGGCCGATAGTTCTTCAGTACTGTGGCATCAAGACTGCTCTTCTTTAGACGAGGCTTAATGACAGCAGTTTTTAAGCCCTCTAAGAATTTTCCAGTCTGAAGTGAGATGTTGGTTAAATCAGTGAGTTGTGGTAACAAACTGCTCAGCACAGACTGTAGAAATCAAGTGAACAACTCATCAAGGCAGCAGGTTGATGGACTCAGACTGCAGATGATCTCTTTGACTGTTTTGTCAGTGACAGGTGTGAAATGTGTCAGCTCTAGGTGTCTAGTTGGCAGAAGAGTAATTGTTTGTGTTGTGGAAATGATTGAATTTTTAATACCCTGAACTCTGTCATTAGAGAATATTGCAAACTCATTACACTTTGACGTAGAAATGAGTTCTAAGGGCAGTGAAACTGAAGGGTTTGTTAATCTGTTTACTGTAGCAAATAGGACACCGGGGTTGTTACTGTAGTTTTTGATGATTTCAGAAAAGTAACTCTCCCTTCTTCTACGCAATGTTTGGCTGAACACACACAACTTTCCTTTGTAAATCTCATAATGGATCTGGAGCTTTGACTTGCGCCATTTCCGTTCAGCTCTCCTTCACTCCCTTTTCTGTGCCCTGACTGAATCTTCTCTTCCCCATGGTGCCTTTTGCCTACTTTTAACCATTCTAACCTTGACGGGAGCAATGGTATCCTAAACCTTTAAAACACTTGATGTGTAAGAATTCAACAGATCATCAACATTAGAACACGGGGTATTTTCAAAGCCAAATCATTTCCATAAACAGTGCCCCTGTGCTGTCCTTTATGAGTCTTCTCTGAACAACCGCAGACCCAACTGCTAGTTTGGGTGAGACTGACAGGTCAAAGGCCAGTCTGAAGGCCACATCATTACCCATAAGGTCACCTTCTTAAAAGGGGGCCAGGCTGGCTCACAGCATTTCTTCGCTGTGAGAGAATACGCTAAACATCCTGTGATGTTTCCGCAATTTTTTTTCAGATTTTTTAAAAAATATTTTATATTTCTGAAAAATCCGCAAATAACTAAAACCCGCGGAACTTGAAGCGCGAATTGGCGAGGGATCAATGTATTTTTCTCAACACATCTTTTATTCATTTTGTCCAGCATTTGCAAGCTGCCTGTCAGCCTATATAATGTGTAATTGATGCTTTCAGTTCAATTAATTCAAACAAAGTCATTGGAACACTCACAAGATGTCACCAAAATCACCTTGTCCCTTTTAAATCTTTCAGAAAATTATGTAAATGTATTGTAAGATGAATATCAATATATATTGTATCGTGAGCCAAATATTGTGTATCGTATCGTATCGTGAGATTAGTGTATCGCTACAGCCCTAGCTTTGAGGGTTAATCTGATGCTCTAAAGAAACATAACATTTCTGGAAATGAATGGAGGAATCAATTAAAAAAAGAAAAGCTTATTTATTTATTTCGATCATACATATTTCAGAGACTTAATTTTCTCACATTGGCATCTCTGAGAACAGAAGCAGAAGCAGAGAGTGTGAGTTTTATTTCACTGCTGCTGATGGAGTTAAACCCCGAGAACAAACAGAACTGGTGACACTCTGGCTCCCTCTGCTGGACACAACGCAACACAGTCACAGCGGCATGAAACTCTTCACGCTCCTGTCGACGTTATTTCACTTGTTTCAGGAAACCACATGGATTTAAAACACATTCATATCTTGTGTTTTGGTTGATTTGCACTCATGCAGCGTTTTTTCTTCCATCTCAAATGCAACACCGACGCATTTCAGCAGGAAACTTGATCATATTTTAAACAAACATTAAGCTGGAACCATCTACAGGCTGAAGATCCATCCTGAAGGGTTAAAACGCTGGATTACGGTTCATAATTTCCTTAACTGTCATTGGCTGCGGTTACATGATGTTTTTTAATTCGGAATTAATAATTCCGAATTAAATAATTCGGAATTAAACTATTTTCCTTCAAGTTTACATGGAAATAGTAATTCCGAATTGAGGTTTACATGGAAAACACGTTTGTTCGGCTTTATCCAATTCCGCTTTTGGTCTGGGGGTTGGGAAGGGTTCTGATTGGATTCTGATTTGATTCTGATTGGGGGGGCGGACGTCTTTACATCTACCGGAAGAAAACAAACTTAGCAACAACATTCCAATTATTTTTGACCTGGGTGGCGTCTCTATCTGCAAAACCTCCTTCATTTAACCTGGTCGCTACAACTTTGAAAAGCTCACAATTTTTATGTTTCCTGCCATCTGTTCTTTTAATTATTTCCAGTTCCTCCAAGCTATTTATTAAATAAATAATCTCTGCTCTTGACCACCGTTTACTGCGTGCTGCCATCTTCAAACTTTGTTTTTAAAACAAGCCCAGCGCGGAATGTAAGCGTCATCACGACAGACGGGCAAGAGAACGAGCATGCACAGAAAGACGGGAATTAATTTAAAGAGGAATGAGTGTTTACATGACCGCGGAATTATTCTATTTGGAATTAAAATGGGAATAAACCAGCCACTTACTTCGGAATTAAGTTTAATTCGGAATTGACATTGGCTGCGGTTACATGATGTTTTTTAATTCGGAATTAAAATTAGGAATTAAATAATTCCGAATTAAACTATTTTCCTTCGAGTTTACATGGAAATAGTAATTCCGAATTAGGGTTTACATGGAAAACACGTTAGTTCGGCTTTATCCAACTCCACTTTAGGTCTGGGGGTTGGGAAGGGTTCTGATTGGATTTGGGGGGGGGGGGGGGGGGGGGGCGGACGTCTTTACATCTACCGGAAGAAAACAAACTTAGCTAACTGGTTAGCAACAAACATTCACTTTTTTTTTGACCTGGGTGGCGTCTCTATCTGCGAAACCTCCTTCATTTAACCTGGCCGCCACAACTTTGAAAAGCTCACAATTTTTATGTTTCCTGCCATCTGTTCTTTTAATTATTTCCAGTTCCTCCAAGCTATTTATTAAATAAATCGTCTCTGCTCTCGAACCACCGTTTACTGTGTGCTGCCGTGTTTTGAAAACAAGCCCAGTGCGGAATATAAGCGTCATCGCGACAGACGGGCAAGAGAACGAGCATGCGCAGAAGAAAGACGGGAATTAATTTTTTAAAGAGGAATGAGTGTTTACATGACCGCGGAATTATTTAATTGCGGAATTAAAATGGGAATAAACCAGCCACTTACTTCGGAATTAAGTTTAATTCGGAATTGACATTTTCATATGGAATTAAGTGTTTACATGGTAACTTTTATTCGGCTTTAACTTTAATTCTGAATTAAAGAGGAATTAAACTTCCCATGTAAACGCACCCATTTTCATATGGAATTAAGTGTTTACATGGTAACTTTTATTCGGATTTAACTTTAATTCTGAATTAAAGAGGAATTAAACTTCCCATGTAAACGCATTGATTGTCTCAAAAGTAAAATGTTACTTTTATGTTTACAAGTCCAGTGAAACTGCATAAAAAATGACAGTTTTGTAGAATTAAGCAGCTGATTCTTTTTAAGATCACCCTCAGGGACTTGCTCCTCTGTGCAGAAACGGTAAACACCTTTTCAAGAGGCCAGAAACTACATCTCTGTCGTGTAAGGCATGTTGTGCACGTGAAATAAAGGACACAAGAGCACCTACTGTGCACTTACCTGCATTACACAACACCTAATTAAAAAGACGCTGATCAGCTGCTGTCCACTTCCTCTGTTGTTCCATATTCGCCAGTCTGAGAGTTCACTGGTCCCAGTTTAGACACTGGTATCTCAGAAAGCAGGAAGTCACCTGGATTTTCTGCTGCAGCGGATAAAGAGAAACGTCCTCCAGTGATGAAGTGAAGTCGTCAGTCTTCTGTTTCTGTTGCAGCCTGCAGAGAAAAGCAGCTCTGAATGAACGCCAGATTCATTTGATTTGAGATTGTTATACTTGCTGATTTTTTTTTATTTATTTATCGTTTGATGAGTGTGCGTTTTATTCTGCTCTGCTGTTGCAACAATAACGGCAACGTTATCTTATTTTATATTCTTCCTTTTTACACAGATTTTCACTAATTTGTCTCATTTGTTCAGTTCTGTTCGCCTCATGTCTGCCATTTCTTTTTTTTTTTTTTAATTGCAGTTAAAACTATTCATCCACCTCATTTTTGAAGGGATCTTTGTCGGAAGACCACGAGATGTTCAAATGGACATAAACCGACATTTAAAGCTTTAGTGCAACAAGCAAAGATCAAACTGAAATCTGTAGTTTAACAGGAGGTCGTGACCCCGACAAAAGAACACCGATGATTAACAGGTTTGATCTTCTTTAACCGTAGCTGATTCAGATCCTCGTTCCAAAAACACTGGAGGACACATCCTGTATGTCGATGCTTCAACAGGTTCAGTTAGATCAAAACATCATTGGGTTCAACTTTTGATGTTTTTACTCAGACTGGAGACACTGGAACAGGACTGCCGGTTGTTTGCCCTCATGTGGTCAGAGGTGGTACTGCTACACGGAGGGGCTGTAGCAAGGTTATTATCGTTAACCAAAACTAACGAAATAACGAAAACTAGAATTGAAAAAACATTTTCGTTAACTGAAATAAAATAAAAACGAGTTTTTTAAAAATGATAACTAACTGAAACTGTATTATGTGTTTATAAAATGAACTAAAATTAACTATAATAATGTCAAGAACATCCTTCGTTTTCGTGTTTGTAAATTTTTTTTTCTCATAAACGCTTGAAATCTATTAAATTCACTCCGCCGTACATCAACAACCGCAAAAAAAAAAAAAAAATTGATCAGCAGTGATGGCTGCGGCAAAAGTTGGGAGAAAGCAGCTCAGTCCTATTTGTGATTTCTTTGACTCTGACTGTGTTAACGATAAAAATAAGAGCCTAATTGTAGAAGCAGGTGATACAATGTGTGGAATACTTCTGAAGGGGGGAAAAAACCCACGAATCTGAACACTGAAAAGCTCACACCAGAAGGCTAACCAAGAATACCTGGAATAAGCTAGCCTAAGCTAGCCCCCTGGAAATAAGGCTAACCAAGCTGGATAAGCTAGCCTAAGCTAGCCCCCTGGAAAGAAGGCTAACCAAGACTACCTGGATAAGCTAGCCTAAACTAGCCCCCGGGAAAGAAGGCTAACCAAGACTAGATGGATAAGCTAGCCTAAGCTAGCCCCCTGGAAAGAGAAGCTACAGCTGCAGGCCAGTCAGCGTTGGGAAGGAACGGGAGAAAACAGCAACTATAATGGACTGTTTCCATGGAGACCAGATAGCTGCTGGTCAGTAAATACTCAGGAACACCACAAGAGGGAAGACGCATTGATAAATATGTTTATTGAGACCAGAATGTAAACATGACTATGTGATTCGATAGCCTTCAAAAAGTTCAGTGCTTCACTCCAACCAAAATTACAACCCTAATTTACAAAATAAAACTAAAACTAACACCAAAACTAACAAAAACTAAACTAAAACTAAGTACGAATAAACAAATAAAAACTAGCAAAACTGCTCTAAAAATGAACTAAAACTAATTGAATTTGAAAAACTAAACTAAAAACTAAATAAAAACTAAAACTAGTGGAAAATCCAAAACTATTATAACCCTGGGCTGTACTCACCTGTCCCAGGTGTTTTGAAGCAGGGAACATGTCAGACATGTAGAACAACATCCCCACAACACAACACTGAATGAGCAAGTTTCTGAGTCACTGGGGAAAGAAATAAATAAAAACTAAATAACTAAACTAAATAAAAAATAAACGTGTCACTCACCTTCTGAGAGCCAGCCGCCATCAGAGCGTCCAGCTCCTGAGTCCAGCCGAGGGCGTCCACGAGAGCCTGGACGCCAGTGACCACGTCCCCCAGCTGCACGACGTCGTGAGGCCGGCGGCCCCAGGCGAACGGCCCCACCGGGTCCCTGTTGATGAGCAGACGGGGAACAGAGCCGCGCACGGCTCCCGCCAGACTGGCGAACGGCTCCACCTGCAGGACAGACGGCCGACGACAGCAGGTCACGGTGCTGGAAACACGTTAAACGTGGCGGAGCAGGAGCCCAACGGTGACAGCAGGGTTTGAACTTCAAAAATGACTTTAGGGAAATACAGTTCTGTGGTCACTTCACACTCATCCTGACATGATTAAACATTTCACACATTTTAGTAAAGGCTAAAAAACTAAAAAATGATGATCTGGTCCAGTCTGTGGAGCCACCTCCCCTCACACAAATGTTTTCTGACCCGACGTCTGCCGCCGAGCCTGAAGCCAGCGTCGCTCACCTCCAGCGAAGTGCCCATGATGATCAGCAGGTCTGCCATCGGGAAGTCTGTGAGGTACTTGAAGAAGTGGCGTGGAAGCTCCTCCCCAAAAAACACGATGTCAGGCTTCACCACACCTTTACAGGTGGGACATTTAGGGACTGTCCCGCTCATCACAGCTGGCTAATGAGACACAGAATATACAAATTCAACTGTACTCATCCCCCCAGTCCATCTGTCCATCCATCCATCCATCCATCCATGAATCCATCCATCTCTGCTTATCCAGGTGCGTGTTGCAGAGGCAGCAGCCTGAACCAAGAGGTCCAGGCGTCCGTCTCTGCAGCCACCTCGTCCAACTCTGGGAGGACACCGAGACATTTCCAGGCCACCCAAGAGATATATAATCTCTCCAGTGTCCCCTCGGTCTGCCTCGGGGCCTCCACCTGAAACACCTGGAGACAGATGCCCATCCCACCTCGAGCGCATGTTTAACGAAAATAACAATAATACTACTGAGTAGGGTAAGTCCTGAACAAGAGCCATTAAAGTGACTTAACCTCTGCCACTGTGGGGGGGGGGGGGACCTGCTGGTGATGTGTCATTATCGAACGAGTTGCCTAGGGGTGCACGATAACTATCGAGCTGATAACAGGAAATTATGACGTCATCCCGTTAAGTCCTATATCACGACGATTAGCTCTTAATAACATATATATTTTTGTCAAACAGCAGTGCCTCGCTCCCTCTGAGTCTTAAATGACCGGCAGTGAATGTTATGTTCAAGTGACGTTGGCATAATCACAAAAACGATTTCTAAGTAAGGAAAATCAAGAATGCCCCCTCATGCCAGAAAACAACTCGTTAACTCGGTGATAATTTTGATAGTTGCTGACTTGAATTGATATTCGCAGTATTTGATCTCCTCATGTTACACATAAAAAATAGAAAAAATAGAAAAGGCTGAAAGAACGACTAGCAAACGAGGGAACGTGGGAATTTACGTTACACCTTGAATGCAGCCTGCAGCACAGCGTACTGATCACAACAAACATGGCGGCCTCGAACTTCGGGGGCATGTAACCCTGGGGAACAAGCCTTTTTTTTTTTTTTTTTTTTTTTACTGTACTGGAATAAAGTGTAATTGCACATATACTCCAGTAGGGGGAAATGGTGCTCTCATTATCAGGGTGTGCAGGGTGTGTTTGTGTCTGTTTTTTTTGTTTTTTTTTTGGGGGGGGGGGGGCACGGACATGCGCGCACGCAGCACAGAGCAGGAGATATGAAGAGAACAAACCCTCAAGAGACACCACGGAAAAATATTTAACAAGGATGAAAAGAAAGGCGGGGATAATGAGACAAACGAAATTCAGCAGAAAGTTAAGACGAGGAAAAATGACGATGCTGATGATGTCACGCTTGACTTCACTGTGACTCACTACGGTGGGATTGATGCACGGGGGGGGAAGCACTGCCTTATCTTGACTGTGATTGGCCAACGAACTCTCAACGCGTCATTGCGAAGGGGACACCGACGGTTCTGAAAATGGAGATGGGTTCGGACGTATGCAAGCGAGTTGTGTTGCTGCTGCCATCTTGACCGGAACTCCCTTGACAAAGAGATCTGTGGGACTTTCTTGGTTAAATAAATCAAAAAAATAAAAAGTTGCAGCCAGGTGCTGCTAATCATCCAGCCTTTCTGTACGGATCGTGGAAACCACTGCCGAAACATCTGCTCCAGCAGCTGGTCTGTGCGAGTGTCGTGACTCACTCGGAGGTCCTCGCCGTCGTACTTCCGCAGGCACGACGTGCAGGTGGCGGTGGCAAACGTACCGTGGGCCTCCACCAGCATCCGGGGGGGGATCCCTGCCACTTCACCCAAACACAAACACAACAGAGCGAACATGAAGCGGTTAGATGACAGCGCAGCATCAGCGACGTCAGCGGACACTTACGTCTCTCCAGCCCGTCGATGTTCTGCGTGTACATCCGCAGGAGCTGCCCCTTCTGGTGCAGCAGGCGCACAAAGTAGTGCGTCACATTGGGCTGGTAGTTCCCAGGATACAGCTCTCTGGCCAGGGCGAAGAAGGGATCCGGGTTTCGGTGGAAGAAGCCAATTTCAAATATGGCTTCAGCGTACGGCAGGTTGTACTGCTGCAGGTTGTCGTAGAGGCCGCTGCCTGGAGACCTGCAAGTCCAGGAGACCCTTTCATTGATTATGAGCTTTACGAGACGAGAAAAACATGTCAGGGTTTTCCCACCTGAAATCCGGGATGCCACTCGGAGTGCTGATGCCGGCTCCGGCCATCACCACGACCCTCCTATACTGCTGCTCTCGGACGTTCTTCGCGATGTCCTCCAGAGTCTGCTGGTCCACAGACACACCCCCGCCTCCAGAGAAGAGCCCTCTCGTCCCATTCCACCGAGAAAAATGTCTCTCTCTGTGCAGAGGCAAACATTTAAGCTGAGGAGTTTTCCTGAACATCAGGAGATTCATCAACCCTGCAGCCCAGACACTCACTACAAATTACAAAAATACAAAAATGAATCCACACAATAAGCAAAACATGAAATATTGAGGGTTCATGCTACCTGCAATGAAACAAAATTCAAAGTTATAGTTTCTGGTATTAAAGGAACTGCATTAGCTTGGTTTAGGACGCATCTATCTGACATTTTCCAATCAGTTTATGTAAATAAGGAGTCTTCCTCATACACCGGTGTTGGCCACGGTGTTCCTCAAGGCTCTGTACTTGGACCAATACTCCTCACTCAGGCAGCATGACATAAACGCTCATTGCTATGCAGATGATGCTTATCAGTACCTGTCCTCAAAGCCACTGCATTAGCTGGGTTTAGGTTGTATTTATCTGACATTTTCCAGTCCGTTTATGTAAATGGGGAGTCTTCCACATACACCGCTGTTGGCCACGGTGTTCCTCAAGGCTCTGTACTTGGACTCCTCACTCAGGCAGCATGACATAAACGCTCATTGCTATGTAGATGATGCTCATCAGTACCTGTCCTCAAAGCCACATGAGACCAAGCAAACAGGACTACAAACATGTCTAAATGCCATAAATAAGTGACGATTTTCCCGACACTAAACTCAGATAAAACTAAGGCTGTTGTCTTTGAACAAGAACACTTAAGAAGTAGACTGTCTAGTAATTTAATAACTCTGGATGGGATTACTTTGTACTTTGACATGTAGTAACACCGTTAGAAACCTTGGAGTTCATTTTGACCAGGACTTGAATAAAACATAAAACAAGTTTCCACAACCGCCTTTTTTAGCCATTGCAATATTGCTAGAAGAAGGAAAATCTCATCTCAGACTGATGCAGGAAAACTAGTCCAGGCATTTGTGTGTTGCCCCGAAATAACCCTAAACTGCCTCCAGCTGATCCAAAACGTTGCAGCCAGAGTTCTGATGAGGATCGGCAGATGACCTTTATTTCTCCAGTCGTAGGTTTCCGTTAAATTCAAAACAGAGTTTAAAGTTCTCCTTCTCCTCACATTCCTCGAGTTTCTAACAGCAGAATGGGAGGAAGAAGACACATTTCCAAACCTCTATATGGGAAGCGCCTTGACATGACTTTGTCACAACAAAGAAAGCAAAGTGACCTAAAAAGTCAGTGCAAGAACTTAAAATTACTTAAACGTGAAGCGACTTGACAGATTTTAGTTCCCAGCCCTGTACTGTGAGGTTAGTTGATGTGTCCATACAGGTGAATTACCTGAACAGAGCTGCTGCACCTTCAGCTGGATTCAAGCTACGTTGACCAAAACCTATTCATATATGAAGAAAAAAAAAAAAAAAACAGAGCACGTGTCACACAGAACCAAAGATCAATGTTTCTGAAGCTGAGGCTCTACCGTTTGTCTCCTAACCGTTAGTGGAGAGCGTCCTGACGGCTCCTGGAAACAGACGACCAAGTCTGACCGGTGACATTAACGAGGAGCTCAATAAAGAGGCCATAACACCGCGAGGACTGGCGCATTTAACTCCTGCTAACACACAGGAACATTTACTAACATCCCCGCAGGCTGCAAGTCCTCAAAAACGTGTAAAATAGACCGTCAGTCTGTTGTCTTTGCCGTGGACGAACTGTGACGACAAAGTGATTTCGATACGACCATATGCAAACGTTGACCCGCGGGGTGCGTTCAGGGTACTCCGGAAGTTACACTTTCGACGATAATGTCGACCTGTGTAATTTTTATTCGCAAAGAAAGAAAAATACTCTGAATCCTCAACGATTATCAATAACAAAAACTCATCTATAATTGTATAGTTCATTTGACTAAAATGAAAACAAACAGCTTTAAAGTAGGCTGGCTTGTAGATTTAAAGTTTTAATTAGTTAGAGACAAATCAAAAGGTAGAATATATAAAAGTCGTGTAATCTGAATTTTAGGGATGCAGCCAGTTTAAAACCATAATTAGAAATACAGAGGGAAAAAAACAACGTGTAAAACGAAGATACAATCCAAAATTCCCAAGTATTTAAATGTAGCATCCCTTGACATAAACCAATGATGCGTTCATTTAACCTCGGAAATCAAAAGTCCTGAACCGAAAACAGCCGGATGTTGATGGGATATGTCTTTATCATCACAAGGTTGGGAGGATTTTTTTTCTGTGTAGAACGTAAAGGCGATTTATTTATATTTCAAAATATATGGAATATTAGCCTTAGTATTGCAGGGAGACATTAAGTGCCTTGATTTTTTACTTTTCTAAATAAAGACTGTTAAAAAAAAAAACCAGCTATTTCTTGCATTGATTTATTTCGTCCTTTTTTTCTGTGAAAAAATTTAATGATATTGATAAAAATCAGTCCAAATTTACTCTGAAAAAATATCTTAGTTGACTGGATCTGTGGAAAACGGAGTTTAAAAACTTCCACCTTGCTTTAAATACACTTCCTACAACTCCCATCATCCTTTGCGGCCGCGCAGAACACGAAGCACGACAGTCAACGTTGACGTTAGCTGAAGATTTTCACAACACCCGGGCTGTCCCGTTTTAAAGTCTCCTCTCCACCATGAAAGATGTTACCGGGTACCTCAAACAGCAGCAGAGCAACAGCTCGTCACCGGAGACGGCGGCGGAGTGGCACGCGCTGGAGGATTTGTACAACAAACGGTAAGATATATCAGATGGATGTCGCTGAGTCACGAAGCTAACGCTAGCCGTTAGCAGTCAACTTAAACAGACCAGAAACTCAATTCAGATCATTCTGGCAACACCTGCTCACTTACTTCGGTTTTACTTTGGCTTTCAGCTCTGAGATCACAGCCCCAAATGTAGGTCTGTGGAAGAGGCTGTTGGTGATTTTTATTCTTTTTTTTTTTTGTCTCACTAGTTTCCACAGCCGTCTATTAGCTGAGATGCTACACGTGAGACAGCAGCAACAAATTAACAAATAAATGCGTGTTTATTTTCTTTAACACTGCTCGAATCTTATATGGCGGGATGAATTCTATGAAAAAACACTTTATTTTGAATTGAATTATATTGAATTATATACTGCTTGGGAAAAAAAGTAATATTTAGTGCGACCATATTTTGTTTAAATAACGGCAGACGTTCACCTCATTAAGCTATAAAAATGACAATTTTTATACTTTAAAACTTTAAAACACGTGTGTGGATACTACTACACAGGATAGTGTATTACATTATGTGCGTGTCTAAAAGTACTACATAAATAAGGTTTCTTTTATGGTGAGACATTTCCTTTAATGTGTGGAAAAACACAGTTTGATTAAGGATATCTTTTATTTATTTGGGTGATGCTGCAGTGATCAGTTGAGACCTACGTCGGTCAAGAATTGACCAACATAGCTGTAATGTCACCATGTCGTAAAACAGCAACAGCTTTGCTTCACATCGACTAAATTGATGGTTTCTAAGAGATCTCGATTATTTTGTTCTAGTCACAAAACCTTTATATTGGAATAAGTAATAAAAGGACTGACGTAACTTGGAGGAAACGTTGGTACAGGGATGTATTTCTGGCTATCTACTTGAACTCAGACAATGAAAACAGAAGAAGTTGGAAATTATGAGGGGCGCAGTGATTTTATCCTGCTGTGACGCAACAAATCAAGGGAGTGAGGTTCTTTTACTTCTCCATGAAACAGCTCCGTACATATATTAAACTATAAACTCTTTTTCTAAAGCATTTACTTTTTTCCTATTAAGCGAAAAAGAAAATGGCAGGACAGTAAAAACCCCAGACCACTCAAATATAGAAGTATCCATATATCTCCTTCCTCTTCCTTTCCTGTCGTCTGTTCCCTTCAGAGGTCTCCACAGCCAATCATCTCCCTCCATCTATCTCCATCCTCTGCATCTTCTTCTCTCACACCAACTAACTTCATGTCCTCTTTCTCTGCATCCATAAATCTCCTCTTTGGTTCTCATTCCTGATCATCTCCATCCTGTTCACTTCCAAAGAGAACTTGAACATTTTAACCTCTTCTACCTCCAACTTCCTGTCTTCTCTTCAGCACCACAGTATCTACACCAACAACATCTCAGGTCTCACCACCGTCTCCTACACCTTTACTTTCATTCTCACTGATACTCTCCAGACCACATTACTTTTATTTTCCTTAAACTCCAGTCTTTATGTCCCCTAACAAATTGAAGCTTTTCCCCTGATTAATCTTTCTAATTTTGACCACTCCACCATTTAACTCACATTGTTTTGAGTTCTGATGTTATCTTTTGTCAGGTTTTTTTGAGGGGTGTTTATGGAAGATGGTTGTTCTTCTGTCATTTTCCTCGTTAAATCTCGGGTGATGAAATCTTGGGGAGGTGGAGCACAAATTTGTCTTTATTCTGGTTAACGCTACATCAATCTTAGAGTTTCATCGGGTCATTTTTGTGAAATAATGCTCTGCTATGTATTACACTTTAATATCTCTTTATAGATACATTTGAAAGAAACCAAATATATTTCTATTGTTTGGAGATGGTTGCAGACATCCCTTCAGCGCAGTTTTTATTTGTTCTCTAAAAGGAATAAGGTTTACAAAGATGAAATAATAAACAGGAGAGAATAAATATTCCTCATGTTTCTTGCTACCTTACTGATGAGTTTAATTTAGTGGTGTTTTTTAAGGTCAGAGATTTTCTGAAAAAATGCAACCCTCCAAGGAAATGAACAGATCTAAAATGTGAGCTCTTATATCAAGATCGTGATCGTATGAACATGTTTTATAGTCTCCATCATTTAAGGATGTTCACTGATGGTTCTTGTTCCATCGGATATTTATGAACATGTTTTTTTTTCTCTTTTTATCCCTGTCATGAGCAAGTGAGACGCTGCGTGTCGAGTTAACCTGTTACCGTTGACGTTGTTTTTATCACCGGCAGATTGTGGCATCAGTTGACGCTGAAGCTGACAGACTTCGTTAAAGATCCTTGCTTCAAAACAGGAGATGGCCTCATCCAGGTAACTGCGCACGTCTTTACTTCACAGACTCATGGAAGCTGGTAAACTGCCCTTTTTTTAAACATATATGGGCACAGAGGGAAAAAAAAACCTAGATTCACTAAAAAGTAGACAGAAAGCGTGTCTTGGAGTGATGTGACAGTTTATTTATTCAAACATTTTGAGATCACGTGAGAGTCACATGGTGTTTTGTCTGTTTAAAGATATATTTTTCACCATGTCTTGATCTTTTATAAAAAGTTTCTTTCTCTTTGTGTTCATCTTAAACACAAACATCTGTGGTTTGGAGTCAAGTTTCATCGTTTGTACGTTCAGATGTCAGCTGTTTGAGTTTAGTGAATGAAATAAAACTGAAACTTTAAAATCGACAACAGTTGGAGCATCCCGTCATCAGTCAGTTTACCTTTGTATGTTTTTAAACTTGTTGCTCATGTAACTGTTTTCTGTTTTTTCTTGCAGCTTTATGAAAATTTCCTCAGTGACTTTGAACACAGGTGAGATGAAAGTCTCTGTTTAACTCCTGTCGCTTCGCCGTTTTGGTGTCTGTGTCGCTAATGTCGTGTTCTCGCTCCCAAACAGAATCAATCCGCTGTCGCTGGTGGAGATTATTCTGTACGTGGCCAGACAGATGTCAGGTGAGGACAAAAATAAACCGTTTTACCAGAAAACAGTCTTTCTTGCATCTTTGCAGTGTTTTTACTCAAAGCTCTGCTGTTCCCAGATCCAAAAGATGCCATCACTTTTCTTGAGAAGACCAAAGAAAAGGTCAGTTAACCCCCAGCAACATGCCGGTTTATTAAAATGAAGTCATGTGACCGGTGTTTCTGATGGCGTCTCTGTCCAGGTGAAAAGCAGCGAGGAAGCCGTCATCCTCTGCAAGACGTCCATCGGCAGTCTGAAGCTGGAAATCAACGATCTTCCCGCCACCAAGGTGAAACCTTCTCTCCTCTTCCAGCTGCTAGATGTGAAACCGGCGTCGCCTGTCGCTCGGATGTCACGCGCCCGCGCCTCAAGCTGCTTCTTCACGGTGAAGCGAAGTGACAGAAACAACAGCTGCTAAACACAACGACACCATGACAACTGGCACACGCGTGTGCAGCGGCTCCACTAACCGAAATAACCTGGAGGTGGCGGGGCTGCAGCCACACCTGAGATTTTACACACTGCGGCGTGCACGTCTCTAAGACGCACCACGAGTGCGATAAAAGCCTGAAGTGTCTGTAATCGAAACGCTTATTGATGCACAAAAAAAAAAAAAACAATCTGTGAAAACCTTCTTTTATAAATAGTCAAAGGTGAGAAACTGAACTGGATTTGGCTGCAGGTTGTCCTCGTGTGTGTTTTCAGAGGGATTAACCCTTTAAGCGCCCAAGTCGCAATATTGCAATAAATGTGTTGTATCTATAAATGTGAAGCCGAATCTTGTTACTACTTTTCACCAGGAGATGGCGGACATGTGTTCCTGTAATCTGAGAACCATTTTTGGAGGTGGAGCTATTCAAAGTTTTAGCGAGTTTGAAAAACATCCTCCGGCGCAGAGACGTGCGGCGCAGCAGTGGTAGAAATCCTGAACGTAGCGAGAGCAGAACAGAGCGAAAGAGTGTTTTTACATTTACTCACGATGTCAAGAGGCCGGTTTACCGTCCACAAAGTACTTTCTCAGGTTCTGGCTAACTCTGATTCAGAGGAGGAAGACATGCAATCGTCCAGTGAAGCAGAAACTGACATCAGTAGTGACGGCGAGTCCACGCGTCATTGTCCACAATCAAGATATCGCATATGTTTCACCTCAGCGTGGTCGGGGTGGAAACATTCTGCGATCGCCAAGCAGGTGGAGGTGTCAGGGGGGCTCATAACACCGCAAATATGGAAAAATGTAGCGGGGTTGAAAACAATCACGGTTGTCCTGGCAACGCAAGAGAAGCCACAGGAAAAAAATCATACCGCTGATGGCGCACCGGAAATCACGGTGATGATGATGATGATGATGATTATGATTATGATGATGATGATGATGATGATGGCAGCTGAGAGTTGTTGAGAACAGAGGAAGAGTATCAAAATGGAGACGATCTGACAAATTCTGAGCTCATTGATTTTATCCTTTTTCCAAATGATGAATTCTGGAGCCTCATCACCAATCAAACAAATAGAAAAGGCCACCAGTTCTTTGAAAGGGAAATATTAAAACCAAACTCCAGATTTCATGATTTTATGACGTGATTGTCCCTGAAATGGAAGCTTTCATTGTACATGGGGTTTGAGGAAAAATGAAATTGAGGACTACTGGGCAGGTTTGGGCAGGTGATGTCACAATAATCAAATTAGATGACAAATCTACTTCCATTCCAAATTTTGGTTCATACTGAAGATAGTTCTTATTTACAGTTTGCCTTTATCTCAAACCACTTTAAAGTTATAGCCTTTTGAAACCTTGATATCAAAATTGAACATTTTCCAATATGGCCACCACCTTGTGATGTCATAAAATGCAAATTATATGAATATTTTCACTCCCATCACAGACTTTGAGTCATACTGAACAATTTTCTCATTGACAGTATACCTTTATCTCAAACAGCTTTCAAGTTAGAGCCTTTTGAAATCTTGATGTCAAGATCGCATATTTTCTTGAAAAAACTCCGGCGCCTAAAGGGTTAATACCACGAAAGAGCCTCAGAAGAGTCACTTCAGGATTGTTTCCAGGAGATATTTTTTCTATTCTGTCAGTTCGTCTGACCTCTTTCCAACTCTCACTCTGACCTCGATCTCTTTAAAAAGTCGGGGCACGTGCTTAACTTGATCCGTTTCGTCCTGCGTGGACTAAACGTTAGCAGTTGAATGTGACCTTTCTGTTCTGCTCGCGGCTCTGCCATGAATCTGTAGACGAGGAGATATGATTCCAAACACACCCATCGTCTCTTTGCTTTCCACCTCCAGAAAATCATTGAAGAGGTTGAGGAGATACTGAACAACCTGCCGGGGGTGACGTCGGTCCACGGCCGGTTTTATGACCTCTCGAGCAAATATTACCGCATCATCGGGAACCATGCGTCCTACTACAAGGACGCCCTGCGCTACCTGGGCTGCGTGGACATCAAGGACCTCCCAGGTGGGACCCGAAGGGCCTCAGAAAGCTCCGCTTGTTTCTCACGTCTGAACGACTGATGGGTGATTTTGGCTCTGCAGAAACAGAGAAGCAGGAGAGGGCGTTCACTCTGGGCCTGGCCGGACTGTTGGGGGAAGGAGTTTACAACTTTGGAGAGCTGGTGGGTTTTTTTTTTAATCTCTGAACACAGAGGTTACACTGTCGTTGAGCTGCCGTGACGACCTCGTCTGCCGTTTGTCTCTGCAGCTGATGCATCCGGTGCTGGAGTCCCTCAGGAACACGGACAAGCAGTGGCTCATCGATACGCTGTACGCCTTCAACGGGGGGAACGTGGAGAAGTTCCAGGGCTTCAAGTCCGCCTGGGGACAGCAGGTGAGCTGCACACAATCAGACGTGGTCTACAATCAGAGAGGACTCATCAGCGTGCAGTCAGGACATCCTACCAAGATGAAGCAAACGCAGCGTGAGACGTTGTAACCTTATCCGACTGCAGAGATGGTGCAGCGTTTACGAGCCCTGATGAGAGCAGAGAGGACTGTTGGTCTGTCGGTTGTAGGGGTGTGAAAAAAAAAAATCGATTTGGCAATGCAGTGATCCCTCACCAATTCATGCTATAAGTTCTGCAGTTTTAGTTATTCACGGATTTTCCAGAAATATGTAATATAATAAAAAAAATCAAGAAAAAAATCACGGAAACATCACAGGATGTTGTGTGTGTTCTCTCACAGCAAAGAAATGTGAGCCAGCCTGGCCCCTTTAAGAAGGTGGCCTTATGGGTAATGGTGTGGCCTTATGGGTAATGTAGTGTGTGTGTCGTGGGACGGCAGAATGAAAACGGGGTTAGATGAAAAGTGTAGTGAGCATCAACAGCAGCCCAGCGTGTATAGATTTACATTCTCTGTTAACCGACAGGAGCCCAACAATACAACCTGTGTGATGTTACAAGTTCCTGCAGCGCCAGAATAAAGTTCCCGTTCCATGCAGAGAAAACCAGACTTTTTCTGTTGTTGTTGTTAACGTGTTACCCCCAAATTACGAGTCAAAAATAGCACAATACCAGCGGTTTGTTTACTACGGTTCAGAGACCAGAGGCTGTGAAGGTAACAGAAAGACCACAGTTGAGCCTTTGTCTTGTTTCGCTGCAGTGTCTTGCTACTTTTTTTGCGGTTTTTAAACATATTTTAAACACATTATTTAGGCTCGGGGGGCTCCGGCTCCAGTTCGCAGATTTAGATTTTCGCAGAAAATAAGGGATCACTGTATATTGTGATTTTCAGCCACCCAATATAATATAATTTGTGCTCCTAATAAAAATTTTTTTGGATTTTTAAAAAAAAAACACTAATAATAAACAATAAATAGGTTGTTTTAAAGCAAATAGTTTTGACTCAACTTGTCCTCTGAATGATCAATATAATCTGATGAACATATACAGCAACTTTATTTTTCATCTCTACTTTAAATTTTTTATATTAACTGGGTAGAATATCACAATATATCGTGATATCGTGATAATATCGTATCATGACCCAAGTATCACGATACATATCGTATTGTGAGGTCCTTGCCAATAATCACCCCTATTGTTGATCTCTTTTCACCTCCAACTGTTCTTTTGTGGTTTGCAAGCTGAAAGTGATCAGAATCAGGTGTAACATCATCTTCAAATCTTCAAATTTTAACTCTAATAGCAGATTCAATTGTATGTTTAGATTTGTGCAAATACAGTTTGTCTTTTTTTTAGGGGTCCACTATAACTTATCGGGCCGATAACAGGAAATGATGACGTCATTCCGATAAGTCCGATATCACGACAAATAGCCCCGATAACATATATTTTTGTCAACACAGCAGTGCCTCGCTCCCTCTGAGTCTTAGATGACCGGCAGTGAATGTTATATTCAAGTGACGTCGGCATAATCAGAAAAACGATTACTCAATAAGGAAAATCAATAATACCCCCTCATGCCAGAAAACAACTCGTTAACTCGGTCATAATTTTGGTAGTTGCTGACTTAAATTGATATTCGCAGTATTTTCCCACATGTTACATATAAAAAAAAAAAAGAAAAAAAATAGAAAAGAATGAAAGAACGATTAGCAAACGAGAAAATGTCAGAATTTACGTTATACCTTGAATGCAGCCTGCAGCACAGCGTACTGATCACAACAAACATGGCGGCGTGGAACTTTGTTAGTTTCAGAAGAAGATAGTTTGGTGGTTATTTGTGACGAATCCTCCGAGTGAATTCTACGAGGAGGGAAGCACAAGCTTTAATACGTAAAACCTGATCAGCCACCTACAACATAACAATCATTTCCATGGAGTTTTGAAATCACGCTAACGTGAGCTAATGCTAACGTGAGCAAGCCAGCAGCAGTCTATCCTCCTCTCTCCCTCATCTCTCTCATCGAAAGCTTCCATGAGATTAAAAAAAAAAATCACTGAACCTCATTTAATTAAAGGTATTAATTTAAATGGAACCACAAGCCAAAATCCTTTAAATGTTAATCTTTTTCAGTTAGTAATTCTGATGCATGTATTTCCATCAGTTCAAGGAGCCTTTATTTTTTATATCAGTCAGTAATGAACCTTATTTAAGTTGATGTGAGATATCAAATAGGTTTGTTTGATAGTTTTATGAAAATGTTTGAGAGGCTTGACAATAGTTTTTCATTGGAAAAAATAAATATCTGTTCATTTAAAAAGTCAAAACTATTTTTGATTTTGTTCATAGTATTGAAGTAATGATCTTAGGTATATGTGTGTGTTATCAGTATCGGCCTTTAGGAGCTGAAAGTTATCGATTATCGGTATCAGTTTTAAAAACAGTTATCGTGCATCCCTAATAAAAACCAGATAACTCTGAACGGCTCGCCTGCGTGAACTCGCGTTAAAGTCAAAAATGAGTGATTCTGAGTGTGATCTGACAGAAACACGCTGATGGAGATCCTCTGTGTGTCGTTCGCAGCCCGACCTCGCAGCACACGAAGCTAAACTGATGCAGAAGATCCAGCTGCTGTGTGTGATGGAGGTGAGTCGCAGGTCCTGCTGGAACCAGACTGACGTCACACCTGATGCTTCGGCGTGAATCGGTTCAGTTCTGTGTGTTCAAATGTCTCCTGTCTCTCTCTCCCAGATGACCTTCACCCGTCCTGCGAACCACAGACAGCTGACCTTCACCGAGATCGCTCAGAGCGCCAAAATCCCCGTTAACGAGGTCGGTCTGACTGGAGGAGCCGGGCGGTCGCTAAAACTACAACCAAAGAAAACGAGTCAGACGGAAGGTTTTAGCTCCAGAGTGAATGTGTAACTGACGGACGGGTTGGTTCTGGTGTCTGTGCTCCTGCAGGTGGAGCTGCTGGTGATGAAGGCTCTGTCCGTGGGCCTGATCAAAGGCAACATTGACGAGGTGGACCAGAAGGTGCAGATGACCTGGGTGCAGCCCAGGGTGCTGGACCTGCAGCAGGTTGGTGAAAACGTTTCCTTCAACTGTTGATCCTTTTACAACATGAAACGTTGAAATCTTTCCTGTAACCTGCAGCGTTTACGACAGTCGGCGCATCTTCATCTTCAGACAGTTACAGTCAAATTAACATTTTAATAATCACTGCTGCTCATGTCGTTTCCGCTTATAAACACTGTCTGCCACAAAACCACCAACAAAAGCCTAAAAGCCGTTTATGTCCTTATTCTCTTAACTCATGCAGCTTCAGTCACACCAGTCATGATGCTCTGAACCAGCCTTTCTCAACCTTTTTACAGTCACGACACCTTTCAAAAGTGAATAAAATCTCTCGACACCCCAGAGTAAAATATAATCCAAAGTAGGCTTGGGCGGTATCCAAATTTTGATACCGTCAAACTTCCCTCACATTTTACCGGGGTATACGGTATTCCCGCGACTATTAAGGCGAACACACACCGCCGGCGGACGCTGCGCGTCAAAACAGCCGTCCCCATTATGTGCGCCACCGCGGGGCTTAACGCCTTAAAAAGGCGAATTTACCTCGAAACAGCAGTTCAGTGCTTCAATATAAAGTTGGCTCAACTACAGTTGTTATTTATTTGTGTATTTTTTGCTTTTCGCTGTAGTTTTAACTGTTCCTGCCAAGGAAATGCTGCCGAGGTGTGTGTTTGCTGAAACGCGCTTTATAGTAAAGTGTCTGATGCAGGACGTTTCACTTCCTATAAATTCTTCAACATAAAAGTCCAACATTATTAGTTTCATTAGAAGCTTTTATTTTGAAGCAGCAAACTCAGGAAGTGTTGTTTTCATCGTCAGTACCTTAACAGGACGAGTCAAACCGAGATGAGCTGCGAGCGAACACGAATAAACGGTAAAATAAAGCGGAACACACAGCGATACAGGAGAGAAACTAAACTTTAAACCACAGAAATCATTCATTGGATTTTTTTATGACGGTATTGAAACTGATACCGCCGCTATATTTAAATACCGGAAGTATACGGTATTACCGTAATACCGCCCAAGCCTAATCCAAAGCCACACTGCATCGCTCCGACTGTAAATGCATACGTCCCGTTTATTTAGTTTAAATAACCTGAACAGGATAACTGCACCAGAGTAGGCCTCAGCAGGAAAGCTTCTTTTCATCCGTGATGTGCTTGCTTCCATCCATCATCCTTGTATTGCCTCTTTTTAGCCTTATTGCTACCAGCTAGCTTTGGTACCTATGGAGCAGATTCAGAGCTGGTGGATGAAGGCTTGATGAAGAAGTCGGCTCCTCTGTGATGTTCCGTTCCTGTGGGGCTTCTTTTTAGAAAACCATCCATGATGCTGCTAAAAAGTTCTCTTTGCTATCTGTGAAATAAAATTCCAGCGGTTAAATGATATTACGACGTAAGCTAACTGGGCAGTCACGTTGACCTTACGCTGACCCCGTACTGACGTTGTTAACATTGGGAAATGGGCATGTGAGACATTTTTATTATTCATTTTATGTCCAATTATGTATCTTATTTATTTATTTAACTATTCATTCATAGGCAAAAAGTATGTATTTATGTATGTATTCATATATTTATACAGTGCTACCTCTACTTACGAAATTAATTGATTCTGGAAGTAGTTTCATAACCTGAAAATTTCTTAAGCATAGATTAGTTTTCCATCTAAATGCCCTAATCCGTTCCAAGCCCCCCAAAATTCAAGCAGAATTTTTTTTTAAATAAATTATAAATAATACATGAAATGACATAAAAACCTGTCAGAAATACATGTTAGAACTAGAAAAGTACTCAGAGAGCGCAGACCTCCACTAAACACAACAATTATTGAAAATTTGAAAGAGATCCAGAATCCAGGATTTCTTCCGGATCACACCCAAAATGAAATCAGTTCTTCCTTTTCACATTTCTGCCACCCCCGAAAATTTCATCAAAATCCATCCATAACTTTTAGAGTTATCTTGAACACAGACAGACAAACAGATAAAGGCCGGCAAAAACATAACCTCCTTGGTGGAGGTAAAAATTGTTTGTTTACCTGGGTTGCTGGGTTACGCTCATACAGACAAGGGGCCCTCCTAGCCAATGGGATGCCAGGAAGATGCTAAGCGATAGCCAATGGCAGAGCAGCTACAAGTATGTTTACGTTCGGTAAACTCTGGGAGCTGCCAGTAGCAGCACTACTGTATTTTTGCCTTTCGTATCCTGAAATTTCTTTCGTATCCTGAAATTTCTTTCGTAACGAGAGGCAATATTTTCCCTTTGAGACGTTTCGTTACCTGAAAATTTCGTATATAGAAACGTTCGTAAGTAGAGGTACCACTGTATATGAAATGTCAGAATGGGTCATTTTTTTGACGACACCCCTGAAGCAGCCAGACGACACCCCAGTGTGCCACGACACCCCGGTTAGAAAGGCTGCTCTACACGCCTGCAGCACATAAAACTAACGACAGAAAGCTCAGTTTGGAGTCGATTTCCACCCAAGAAAAACACAATTGCAACACCAAGAGGTTAAACGCAGCACCACCAACCGACGTGTCTCAAAACAAAACATTCCTGTTAGGAGTTTAAATCACAAGTTTCATCATAACGTGTTAACATTGATTAGCTGGATGATGAGGCACAAACGCCCACATCTCTGCAACTCTGCCACATACTGAAGAAGTCACTGTGACAGCAAACCTAAAACTCTTTTCATACTTGAAAGAGATGAATTTATTCGCTGTCAGCATATATTTTTTTGTTTTCCGGTGCAGCTGCTGGTTTAACTCTGCCGTTGTTTCAGATCAAAGGGATGAAGGAGCGTCTGGACTTCTGGTGCGGCGACGTCAAAAACATGGCCATGCTGGTGGAGCAGCAGGCCCACGACATCCTCACCTGAGCAGGCGTCAGCAGTCCACGGGGGGAAAACCTTGTACATTTGGTTTTGTTGTTGTTTTTTTATGTTTCTCATGTTTTTCCATCACTGTAAATTACACTGTGCTGCTTCACACAGTTGTGACTTTATCCTCACGAGATGGACCGAACTCTGTTAATAAAAGAAAGAAAAAACAACACAATGGAGTTATTCTCCTCATGTGTGCAGCTGTGGCGTTGCTGTCTGCTTGAGTTACTACTTTTAATGACGGGGCGACGGTGATGAATGTCGTACCTTAAAACAGGATTAAATGTTTTCTGTCTTGCAACCGTGAACATCAGCGTCAGTGAGAAACCCTGCAGGTCTCCACCTCCAGATCCTATCACTAAAATGTATTTATTTTAATTTCTCAGGTTCGTTCATTTCTATAGATGAGTATTCTTACTTATGCTACTAATCTTTTTTTTTTTTTAAATTTAATTTATTTGTTTTTTCTCAACCTCAGATGAAAAATTTGGCTAAAATGGGACAAAATAAACCAAAATAATAATTTGTAGGGCTGTAGCGATACACTAATCTCACGATACGATACACGATATTCGGCTCACGATACGATATACAGTGATCCCTTATTTTTCGCGGTTAATGGGGACCGGCACCCCTCCGTAAAAATCAAAATCCACAACCTGGAGCTGGAGCCCCCCGAGCCTACATAATGTGTTTAAAATATGTTTAAAACCCGCAAAAAAGTATCGAGGCACTGCAGCGAAACAAGACAAAGGCTCAACTGTGGTCTTTCTGTTACCTTCACAGCCTCTGGTCTCTGAACCGTAGTAAACAAACCGCTGGTATTGTGCTATTTTTGGCTCGTAATTAGCGGCTAACACGCTAACAACAACAAAAGAAAAAGTCTGGTTTTCTCTGTATGGAATGAGAACTTTATTCTGTCACTGCAGGAACTTGTAACATCACACAGGTTGTATTGTTGGGCTCCTGTCGGTTAACAGAGAATGTAAATCTATACACGTTCACAACATTTCTTCACTGTAAAAGAACACGCACAACATCCTGTGATGTTTCAGCGATTTTTAAAATTTTTTAAAAATTATATATTTCTGAAAAATCCATGAATAACTAAAACCGCGGAACTTAAAGCGCGAATTGGCAAGGGATCACTGTATATCAATATTCATCTTACAATACAGTTCCACGGTTTTAGTTATTCACGGATTTTTCAGAAATATATAATATAATGAAAAATCAAGAAAAAAAATCGCGGAAACATCACAGGATGTTGTGCGCGTTCTCTCACAGCAAAGAAATGCTGTGAGCCAGACTGGCCCCTTTAAGAAAGTGGCCTTATGGGTAATGTAGTGTGTGTCGTGGGACGGCAGAATGAAAACGGGGTTAGATGAAAAGTGTAGTAAGCATCAACAGCAGCCCAGCGTGTATAGATTTACATTCTCTGTTAACCGACAGGAGCCGAACAATACAACCTGTGTGATGTTACAAGTTCCTGCAGTACCAGAATAAAGTGCTCGTTCCATGCAGAGAAAACTGGACTGTTTCTTTTGTTGTTGTTAGCGTGTTAGCCGCTAACTACGAGCCAAAAATAGCACAATACCAGCGGTTTGTTTACTACGGTTCAGAGACCAGAGGCTGTGAAGGTAACAGAAAGACCACAGTTGAGCCTTTGTCTTGTTTCGCTGCAGTACCTCGCTACTTTTTTGCGGTTTTTAAACATATTAGGTTTGGGGGACTCCAGTTTGCGGATTTTGATTTTCGCGGAGGGGCGCCGGCCCCCATTAACCGCGAAAAATAAGGGATCACTGATATTCATCTTACAATACATTTACATCATTTTCTAAAAGATTTTAAAGGGACAAAGTGATTTTGGTGACATCTTGTGAGTGTTCCAATGACTTTGTTTGAATTAATTGAACTGAAAGCATCAATTACACATTATATGGCTGACAGGCAGCTTGCAAATGCTGGACAAAATGAATAAAAGATGTGTCGAGAAAAATAGTTTCATTTATTTTGAGCAAATTGTTACTTGCAAGCTTTTAAAGGTGGGACACGGGGGTTTTGAAAGAAGTTTAGAATATCGATACCTGTGGCTGAAAAATCAATACTCGATAAAATATCAATATATATCGCGGAATCGATAAAATCGCTCAGTTCCAATAATCAGGGAAATACTCAGTACGACTCACTGCTCCCTGAGAACGAGGAGGCAAGTCTCCGCCAGGTGCTGCTGGTCATCAGCCCTTCGACTTTTTAGCTGTTTGCTTGATTTGGAGCTTTCAGGTGTGTAGTGAAACAACGCCAAGAGGGAAAGACGTAAGCAGTGGACTTAGAGAAGCAATTGTTGCTTTTGTTCTCAGGAATACATCCATCCGTTAACGTCTGCTTATCCATTGGGGTTGCGGGGGGGCAACACCTTGAGCAAACGGATGCAGACCTCCCTCTCCAGCTCCTCAGGAGGAACGCCGAGGTGTTCCCAAGCCAACCGAGAGACGCGATCTCTCCGGCGTGTCCCCCCCATTCTCCTCCTGGTTGGACATGTCCAGAGGGGGCGTCCCAACCAGATGAACTGCCTCAGCTGGCTCTCGTCAACGTGGAGGATCTACTCCGTGATCTCATTGGTTGGGTGACCACCATGACCACGGGTCGAGGGTCAGAACGTAGATCAGCCAGGAAACGAAGAGCCTTGCCTTCTGGCCCGGCTCCCTCTTCGCCACAACAGGCAGAAACCCACAAAGAGAAGCGGCGCCCTACACCTCGGGCGCTGCAGGTTCCACAGATCCTGGCAAACGTTGGGAAAACTGAAGCGATCCAGTCCTTTTAAAGCAGAAGCCTCCAGCGTGTGTTGTTGCCAGACGATGTTGATGGCTGATGCCTCCACCTGGACCAGGTACCAACACCCCCACCTCCAGCTTGAAGCCCTCCAGGAAGTAGCAGAAGCTGCAGTTCCTCGACTGACCACTAGGCGCCGACTCCAAGATGGAGCTAATCTTCTGACCTTCATGTTAAAACCCCCATTTTTATAGCAGAATTAAACATATTTACTGGTTCAAAAAATAGTTCTGCTCTTTGTAGTTGGATCTCACATCTGTGACAACTGCACAGGGTTTTTTTTTTTTTTGTACTGCATCAGGTAAAATTATGGAAAGGTAAAGTTATGGCAGCTGCCAATCAAGTGACACCAGCTCCTCACTGGCTACTTGGCATTAAACTAACCTTTGAGCTGTGAGTAAAAACAGATTGTGGTCATATTTTAAAGACGTGTTTTCTTGTCTTTGTGTTGACTGAACTAACTAAATACTGAATTTATAACAGAGTTACATTTTGCCCTTCTATGTGAAATGTCAGTTCCAGAATACAGGCAGCAAATTCAATGTCGTGAATAGGGGTGAGCAATGGTAAGGACCTCGCAATACGATATGTATCGTGATACTTGGGTCTCAGTGCGATATTATCACAATATCGTGATATATTGCAATATTCTACCCAGTTATCAAAATTAAAAGTAGAGATGAAAAATCAAGGTGCTGTATATGTTCATCAGACGATATTGATCATTCAGAGGACAAATTGAGTCAAAACTATTTGCTTCAAAACAAACTATTTGTTGTTCATTATTAGCATTTTTGCACATTTAAGTGAATGAATGAATTTTCCATAAAAAAAAATTGATATTAGGAGCTGAAAAATCGATACTATATCAGGCGGCCAAAAATCGCGATATATCGCCAAATCGATTTTTTTCACATCCCTAGCACCCCTGAACCAAATATTTTAGGTTTTCCTTTTGCTAAACACGTCTGTTGTATTTCACCTCTGAAGAAAAAAGAAAGGATTCAAATGACTTGAAATGATGTGAACTTCGACTGCTCGATGACTGAAGCCGTTTACTCCCCGACTGATTCATTTCAGTGAACAGAGGATGCTTTTCAGGTGTTTTCTGCCTCGGTTAAATCTTTTGGATCTTAAATCGTGAGCTCTGTGGACCAAGGTTATTATAGTTTTGAAATTTTCTTTAGTTTTTATTTTTATTTAGTTTTCCAGTTTGCTTTTTTATTTCAGTTTAGTTTTAGTTAGTTCAACAAGTAATTTAGTAGTTTTAGTTTAGTTTTTATTTTGAGGAATTGACTAGTTTCAGTTTAGTTTTTATTTAGTTTTAGTCTTAGTTTTAGTTTTTCTTCTTCTTGCAGTATGCAGCAGTTTATACACCTTTTCGACTTGAAATTGTGGACAAGCGCCCCCTAGTGGCCCCGCCATAACTGGAGGGTGCGGTGCTCCACCAACTAACCCAAACACAGCAGCGTGGAGCATCTGTTACTGATAACACAGACATGTCTTGGATTGATGATGTTAGGCAGTGGCCTCCAGTTACAGATGAAGGTAGTTTATTGCTGTTTTTAATGATTGGTTATGGAAATAGCATGATCTATTCCCATAATCAAACACTAAAAACTGTGGAACGCTGGTTATAACTAACGTCAACAAGCCATAAAGATTATGCTACTGTAATGTTAACGCGAGTGGTAAATTAGGCTATGTGTTAATGTTATATTTAATTTATTTTATCATTCTCCTAAGTCATTCATTCATTAATTTATTCATTCATTTATAGGCTTGTGCTAGTACCGAGGGCTACAGTAGCCTCATACTGCTGTTCTTTCGGCCAGAATCGTCCGGGACTCTCAGCGAGACTATGAGTAGTACGAGACTGAATGTTAACGAAAACTCACCCGGCTGTATTCATTTGGAACAAAGTCCTTTCTGTTGATATTTTTCACCCACGTCTTCCTAACTTCTTGTTCTGCAAACAAGGCAGTCTTTGTGCATACTTTCTTCTTCCATTGTCGAATTTTCACACCATTGTTGGCACAGTTTATGACGGAACATGTATTCCCACTCGACTGACTCGACATTATAAAAATATATATTTGTAGAAAGAGAAAAACACTGGTTAATCTGCGAGCCGGTGAAAGTGTCGCTCTGTAGCACAACCCCGCAATGGCGGTCGGGGTACTTCCGGGGGGCTGGCCCGAAAAGGTCTATATCCGCTATGCTGCCCCCTCTCTGGAGGGAGGGTAGCATAGCGGCTGCTGCAGGACAGGCAGTAATCGAGGGAGAAAACGAAACGACAACGAAAACGAAGCTGAATTTATCTACAATTCAGTTTAGTTTTAGTTAGTTTTACATCCTTCATTGTAGTTTTTATTTAGTTTTCGTTTTTTTTTTAATTGTAGTTTTTATTTTTATTTCAGTTAACTGAAATATTTTTTCATTGCTAGTTTTAGTTTTAGTCTTAGTTTTCGTTAACTATAAAAACCCTGCTGTGGACGACCGCTGCGTGTCATATAGCGATTTACAGATTGCGATAAAATCCGCCTTCTGGATCAGATCCGGATCAGCCTTTGAAATTTGATAGAGGTTCCCGTTGTCAATCCCTGAGTCAAATGTCATGAGTTTTGGGCAATAATTAACAGAGATATTGAGAAACAAGATTTTTGGCCCCATTGACCGCAATGTTATCGAAAATTTGAAAGTGATCCAGAATCCAGGATTTCTTCCGGATCACAGCCAAAATGAAATCAGTTCTTCCTTTTCACATTTCTGACAACTCCTGAAAATTTCATCAAAATTAATCCATAACTTTTTGAGTTATCTTGAACACAGACAAACAGACATACAAACGCCGGCAACAACATAACCTCCTTGGCGGAGGAAATTACAGATATCCGAAACGATGTCACTTAACGCACCACTCGACTCATCACACATCCTAAATTACAATTACAGATATCTGCAATTCGGTTTTGACTCATCAGAATGAAAGTTAAAGATATCTCAAACGTAATTGTGATGAGTCAGAATTGTTGTGCGAGATGTAGCTCATGCGAGGCGTCCAATTCGTTGCTTGTTATTGGTTAGCTTTCTATTGGCTATTGGCTCAGTCAACCAGACAACTGAATGGTGTTGGCAGAGGAAATCTACAGGAAGAGGATAAAGGAGAAGAAGTGGCAGTCGCTGTTGTCGATAGGCTAGTCCGAAAGTGCCACGAAATTGAACGAGCTAATCGCCGAGGAATTTGTGGCAAACGAGAGCTGTAAAGGAAATGTACAGTGGATTTTTTTTTTTTAACTTAGTTTTTATTTATTTTTTAATCAACACAGTACAATTTATATATTTCAACATTTCAACACAATTAACGAGTTCCTTTAGCCTTATCTCAGCTGTATATGAGTTTTTGCAAACCTCCTTAGGCAATATAAAATGGATGAATAAAAATAATAATAATAATAATAATTGTAATCATAGCGATAGATAGTTTCCACTCCGGAGTGTAAGGTTACAGGTACAAATCCCAAACACAAAACAGGATGGCAGCATTTTGATATAGAACAAGGCAATGTTGCATCATTAGATAGTGTTATTGTAGCAATAAAGGTAGCATCGGTTCCCATCTTTTAGTAAAGGTAGCTTTCTGAAGTCTTAATGAGAATGTAATCTGCTCCATTTGGTAAATATCCCAGACTTTTTGAATCCATGTATTGTATGAGGGAGCTTCTGGTTTCATCCATCTGATGGTTATAGATTTTAAGGCAGCAGTGAGTAATATATTCAAGAGGTATTTGTCTGCCCTCCTGTCCAATCCTTCAGGTATTACTCCCAGTATTGCCACTGCAAGGTTTTGTGGGATATTCATTTTAAAAACCTCCTTCAGGGCATCGAAAACCTCCCTCCAAAACACAGTTAACTTTGGGCATAACCAGAAAATATGGGTGTGATTAGCAATGTGGGCTCCACAGTTCCTCCAGCAAGAGCTGGTATGTTGTGGACCCATCTTAGACACTATTGCTGGTGTTCTGAAATATCTAATAAATGTACAGCGGATTTAAGATTTTTTTTGTCTCCCAACACACTTGAGGACAAAGTCTGGATGATGTTAGTTTGGTTTTAATGGCTTTGGTTCGGTATCAAGCCCCACCTCACTTTTCACAGATATCCACAATGTCATTTCGCCTGGTCAAAACTCTCATACTGACTAGGAATAATGAGGTTTGAAGATATCCTGAATACGAGATATCTCTAATAAAAATCCTTTCGAGATATCGACTATCCTATGATAGATATCTAAATATGAATTATGACTATCCATAATTCCAGTTAGAGATATCAACAACTTAATTTCGACTAGTCGTAATTCCAATTCAAGATATCAACAGTGTAATTCTGGCAAGGTATAAGATATCTTGATATACAAATGCAAATATCTTGAATTAACAGTGTTTGGAGATATCTAGAACTGCAACTAGTCAAAATGATGTCCATTTAAAGATATCTACAACATAAAGATAGTTGTAAATCAGTTGCAGATATCTGCATCGTAAGTTGTGGATACGGCCATCTGTAATATCAAACTCCAAACACATGAATGGGGAAAGTGACGTCATTTGTCCTAGTAAGAATAATGTTGTGAATATCTGAAATTACAACTGTGGATATCTGAAATGTTATTTTTTGATAGGAAGAATTGAATCATGGATATCCGTAATACATATACAGCCGAGCTATTAAATGTTAAAACGGCTTGCCATAACGTTTGAGAACTCTCTCATCCGGGGCTTTGCGGGCGCGCGTCCTCCAGTTATTCCAGCAGAAGAAGACAGGATCACCAGTCGACTTCCAGTCACAGTTTGCATCGTCACTTCAAAACTGGAAGTTTAGACGACGCGCAAAAGTCCCAAACGCTGCGGTAACGACTGGTTTTGACCGGTGCTGCCGCCCTGAACGGTTTATCATTTTCACGGTACTTGAGCTGCCCCCGTTGCTACTTTTTTTTTTAGTGTGAAATGGCTGAAACAGTGGCTCTCCTCACCTCAGTAATTTGAGTTTTTGGTGTCAATACTGAATCAAAACGGTGTCATCGGGTCCCCTTCAACATTTCTCCAGAAATGTTTGCAGAATTTTTCAGCCCAGCGCGGTCCGGTGGACAGGTGAAATTTCTTCCTACTCATAATATCTTCCTACCCGAGTTGACTGCGCATGCGCATAGCAGCAACTTCAGAAGGCCATAATATTCTGCTGCCTGACCGTTATCGCGGAAGGGAAAAGGATAGTTTCTTGTATTTTTAATACTTTGTATGTATACAGTATTTAATACATATACGTTTGAGGGACAAATCAAATGCTCCGAATGCCTAACATTGAATACTTTGTATGCACAGTATTTATATTGCATAGGTTTGACAGACCAGATCAGATGCAGGTCTTTATGATGCACCTGCCTGTGTGTGAGTGAATGTGCTTTTCCAGCTGTATTAAAACTTGTTCAGGAGGTTACTTTACAGGGTTTGTCGTATATTAGTTGGCAAGACGATAAATCTCAAACATAAATGTAATCCGTTACATTACACGAGAAAAATGCGTAACTAAATTAATGACTTATGATTACTTTTTAAAGTTACATCTGAACATTGCTGCCACCCAAAACACAGAGGAGAGCAGATATATGTGCTGGTAGGATATTGTTACAATGTAGGAAAAAATTACAGATGAGTAGGGGTGTAACGGTACATAAAACTCTCTCGGTCTACGTACCTCGGTTTTGAGGTCACGGTTCGGTTAATTTTCGGTAAAGTAAGAAACATAAATGCAAAATATAAATGTGCTAGTTTATAACACACTTTTGTGCTTTTTAACAATAGGAACATTAGCCTATACAAAGCTAGAATTCTACTCAAAAATATAAATACAATATTCTAAAATGTAGATATTTTGAAAAACAAAATAAAAATAACATTGGCTCAGACTTTTGCTTAAAAAAATAATCCATCTGATGTGCAAAATTGAACAGTTGCAACACTGAACAGTTTCAAGTTGTTGGTCAGATTAAATAACATGAATAAGGCTCAGGGTGTTTCTTTAAAAACTAATCTTTTTATTCTTTCATAAAGTCCCGGTATGATTTTCTGGCTAAAATGTGGACGAGAAGGTAATTGATATCCAGGCTCAATTACCTTTATCATGTGTTTGAAGCCAGCGTTCTCTACCACTGATTAGGGTGTTTGTGTGCACGCGCGTCGCCTCGCCGGTGTATGTGGTGACACGCGCCCAGTCCACACACAGAAACTCGCGCTGGCTGTGCACTGAGCCCGGCAGAGAGAGAGAGAGAGAAGCGCGGCTCGCGAGGCAGACAGCAGCCAAGTGATGCTTCAAACCTAGCGGTTTGAGTGCGCGTGAGTCTCAAAATCACCAGAAAAAGTAGCTAGATTTGTCGCTAGTCGCTTTTTACAAATTAAGTCGCTAGGGGGGTCTGGAAAGTCGCTAGATATAGCGACAAAGTCGCTAAGTTAGCAACACTGAACGTGTGCGCACAACTGCGCATGTGCGGCTGCAGCGCTCTGCTCCACAACGTGCGGTCCTCTACTTAATATGTCCGTGTGGAAACTCGTTCGGTACGCCCCCGTCCCGAACCGACCTACCTGTACCGAAACGGTTCAATACAAATACATGTACCATTACACCCCTACAGATGAGGATATAATTTTACGCTACGGTAGGAAAAAATTTTAGGTAGGAAGAAATTTCAGGACACCTGACTGGAAAAGCTAAATAGAGGAAACCTGAGTGGCGTGAAAATTGTCTCCACCAGGTGGCAGCACGGGTCAAAGCCAGTTTGGGGGCTTTAGCGCTAGGCATTTGCCGATTGTGCTAGTAAAAGTGTCATATTATGCTAGTGGCAGTGCTCGTTTTTTGCCCAAATTATGCTCAAATTATGCTCGCTTTTCAAAATTATGCTACTTTTTTAAAAAAAATGATTCTGTGCACAAACTTCACAACTCACAAGACAAGTTTGAAAATGTATTTTATTAACCCTGGCCTGACGTTCTGGGCCCTGTAGTTCAAAACCTGGGTAATTTTATCCGGTGGTTAGGCCTATACGGCGGATAAATCTGCTATCCAGCGGATAGTTATCCAGCGAACAAAAATAGGTTGCACAAAGCCTGGATAGTGTGGTGGATAACTATCCGCGGATAGCTTGCTAACCATCACGTGTAGCAGAGCGTGACACAGTTTGCACAAGGTTTTGCACTTAAATGGCCTCCAGTTAACCATGGTAAAGTATGCAACATTTCGAGTAAACAACGAACTCTGCACGCGCTAGCAGCGCGCAGAGTTTGATCAATTCCTCAGATTATGCCAAAAATTATGCAAGCACAATGGGCAAGAGCCTACAGTTTGCGGATTTTGATTTTCGCGGGTGGGGGGGGCGCCGGTCCCCATTAACCGCGAAAAATAAGGGATCACTGTACGCGAGATAACAGTTACAAAGGGGCGGGGGGGGGGGGGGGGGCAAAACAATTAACTGTAGGAGAGTGTGGCACAAGATCAATGAGTGCACGAACCTCCAGTTATCAGGAAAACAGATTGCTGAGTGACCAGATTTCAGTCTGGGAGGAAGAGGAGGAGGGGGGGGGGGTGAAATGAGGCTGGATAATTAGGAGAAGCAGCCTGTATCCCCAAAGGGAAAGAGCAGTGAGCTCTGTACATGCAGCTATTTGCACCATCCCTCTGTCTCTATCTCTTTAAGAGCCACCAGAAGGAGTGTGTGTTCGCCGTCCATGTGTGTGTGTGTGTGTTTGTGGGGGAGGGGTATCGGCTGGGGTGGAACAGTCCTGTAATGAGCAGATTTTAGAGAGGAGAGAGAGAGAGAGAAAAAAAAAACGAGAGGAAGGCATATGACTTGGTGGGATTTGATCCAAATGTAGGTGAGCGCTGAGATGCAGAGAACAAAGGGGAGATCGGGGCAACGATCGCCGCTCCCGCATCCTCATCTGTAGTGGTCGCCTCTGGATCCCGGACCAGCCGAGGGGGGGAGGGAAGAGGAGGAGAGGAGAGGAAACAGGGGAGCCAGGGAGACAGTCACACTTGGTCATGTCCGCCGAGGTGTGTGCGTGTGCGCGATGATGGATGTGTGTCTCTGAGGCTTTCAGGCTTTAGACAGCGACGTCTTCAACTTCTCTTTTTCTTGTCTGTTGCTGTTTTTTTTTTTGTTTTTCTGTCTGTTTGTTTTTCTTTTTGACGGCGCACCGGCGCCCCAGCATCCCCGTCCTGTGTCAGACTGTGCGGCAGGGATGTGGGGATGCTCTGACGTCTGATTGAGCGGGGCTTGGTCGCTGCCTCCGCCGCCGCCGCCGCAGCTCTGTGGGCCTGCAGGACTGCTGGAAAAAGCCTAGGCCTCGCCTGTCTGGAGCGTCCCGCTGCACGGCGGAGGTGACGGGCCTGCGAGGGTACGTCGAGCAGGGGGGCGGAGGAGGATGAGCGGCGCTCTGAGCCCGCCTGCCCGTGGGGAGCAGCTCATCGAGCCCGTCGCTGAGGGCTGGATTGCTTCTGCGTGTCTGTCGCTAGGCGATGCTCCTCAGCTCCCATCCTGCTGTTTTTTTCTTTCTACATCCTAAACGAAGAGTCGAGGCCCTGCACCTCCATGCTACCTGTCTGGATCGAGGCCTCCTCCCTCCCTCCTCCCTCTGAGTGAAGCGCGAGTTCTGCTTTTTCTTGACATTCTAAGGATTTGCCTAAACCTGTTTCATGCATGTCCACTGGAGGCAGGTTTGACTTTGATGATGGGGGGTCGTACTGTGGGGAGTGGGAGCAGGGTAAGGCCCACGGCCGGGGGGTCTGCACGGGGCCCCAGGGTCAGGGCGAGTACGCGGGGGCCTGGAGCCACGGCTTCGAGGTCCTGGGCGTGTACACGTGGCCCAGCGGGAACAGCTACCAGGGCACCTGGGCGCAGGGCAAGCGGCACGGCATCGGGGTGGAGAGCAAGGGCCGCTGGGAGTACCGGGGGGAGTGGACGCAGGGGTTCAAAGGTCGCTACGGGCAGCTGGAGAGCACCGCCAGCGGGGCCCGGTACGAGGGGACGTGGAGCAACGGGCTGCAGGACGGATACGGCGCCGAGACCTACTCAGACGGAGGTAAGGGAGCTCACGCCGTTACCGCCGTCGCAGTCGCGTTTCCGAAACCCCGCCAGCGGAAAACGTCCACTGTAAAAAAAAGAAGATAAAAACACTACAACTAAGGAAAAAGGTTCTCAAAACAAGTGAAAAGATCATTTCAGTTGGTAAGATTTCTTAAATTAAGATTGTAGGAACACTTGTTTCTAGATTTAAGAAAGGTATAGTTTATTATTTAATCTTAAAACAAGATTTATTTTGATGAGGAGAAGGAAAAACGTAATACATCTTATTTTAAGTGTTAATTGTCTCATTTCAGGATTCCCTGCCTGTTTCAGACAAAAAAATTAAAGTTTTACTTGATATAAGATTATACTGATAAATTGAAGACTTAAAATAAGAAAGTAATTATTAAAAAAAGAAAAAATATCTAATGCTTCTAAATGTAAGTTTTTTTTTCTTGGTAAGAACCAAATAATTTGCAGTGTCTGTACTTTTCCTCCTCTCAGCGGAGCCTAAAGTGGAGCAAGTTGCTTACTTCTGTAGCACGTCTCCAAAAGCAGGCTACATAAATAACATGTAGGTCACATCCGCAAGCACAAATAGACTACTGAGGGGGGCCACAGAAACCAGGGGGCCCAGCGGGTCAGGGGGGGCCAACATTTTGATCTCACGTCTTTAATTCTCATCTGCACTTTTGCACCTTCAGCTTGCGCTAGAGGTCTTCGGAACAACCCGACAACCCCAAAACCCGAGGTTCCGACCCGACCCGAATCGGGTGTCGGGTCCATTCAAAAGACGTGACTCCGGGTTCGGGTCGGGATCGGTACAGTTAGTCTCGGGTCCGGTCGGTTCTCTCTGACAGACTGAGTCCACGTTTACTCCAGAGAGGTAAAGATATTTGCGGTGGCAGCCAATGTCAGGACTCGGGGCAGTTAAATGATTATTAATTAACGTGGCGTGTTTGTCACGAAACAATCGTGTTGCCGTAACGTGTTATTAGCGGTTTGCCTGGCAGCTGTAAAGCACAACGGACCGCCAGCATGACAACGCTGGATGAGAGAACATATTCACGACACGTCCTGACCGGTGTAGGCTATTAGTGGTGTAGGCCAGTGGTGCGCAAACTGTGGGTGGTACGCGAGTGCTCTCTGGTGGTACGCGGGGGGACGTCAGGACTTTCGACATTTTCACTTTTTTTTTTTTTTATTCAATCGGAAACAAACAATGCATTATAAATATGTTTCAAACGAAATTCAGGTAACAATAAATAACTACAATAAGGAATAAACATCTCTCCTGTGAATTTAAAGCTAAATGAGAAGGCATATATAGCGATATTTTAAAATTGGTCATCATGGTGGTACTCAGAGAGCCAAACAGTTTCTCAGGTGGTACGCAGCATTAAAAGTTTGAGAACCACTGGTGTAGGTTATTAGCGTTAGCAGTTGCTACCAATAGCATCTGTATCTACAAAGAAAATAACGACGTGGATTTATTGTTGTTTACATCACGTAGCCTATGTAGCAACTGAACCGGTAGAAGAAGACAACTTTAGGTAAGAAAATCAAGTTTTATTCAACGCTAGACAACTTTAACATGAGCAACTATGGGCTGGATTGTCTCGGTTCTATTCAGGTATCTCGGTTCAGTTCGTGGTCGGAAACTAAAGACTCGGGTCGGGTTGGTTCCGGGTCCAAATATTGTGGGTCCATTCGAGTTCGGACTCCCGAACTTATGACAATAGCTCGGGTCGGGTCGGTTTCGGGTTGAATTTTCACGGGTCCATTCGGGTTCGGGTCCATGAAAGTGGACCCGTGAAGACCTCTAGCTTGTGGTGAAAAACATGACTGGAAGGAGATGAGAATTGAAGCAAAACAGCTTCAAAAACGTGCAGAAAAACACAAAACAACTTCAAAAAACAAGAACCCAAACAGTAACAAGTTCACAGATGACCCAAAATAACCCAAAATGACCCAAAACGACAAGTTACCTTCAGACCGACAGATGTCCGGACCGGTCTGCTGACAGTCTGAACTGTCAAGAAAGATCACATGGAACTATTATTCTAACTGGATTTTTCCAGATGAGCTTCGGTATGAACGCTCCAAAAGCTCATTATCGTCTCAAATGGTCTTTTGGGTCATTCGTGACGCAACACGAACAACATCTGTCTAAGTGTCATACGTGAAAGGGTTCGAAGCTCGGAAACAAACTCCGTTTGCTCCGTTGTGACCCGTTGATTTGACACCAGTCTGAGGACGGACGCTGAAATAAAGCAGCACAGAGCAGCCTCCTCCGTCTCCGGCATTTTCTGTCCGGCAATAGAAAGTTTGCGCCGCGGCTCCACGTGACCACGAGCAAAGACAGTTTACGTCAGATCGACAGGTCTAGATCTCAACCGTATGGAGCAGGTAAGATCTGCAGTACACAATGTGAACGGTCAGTCAGGACGATCGGATTCTGATCGGATGCGCTGAATAATTGTATTTATCTCACGTACGCAAAAAAACAGAGGAGACAGAGAGCAAAAAGTGAAAAAAAACCAAAAGTGACAGTCAAGCAAAATAAAGAAACTAAACAGCGTGTCAAACATTTCTCACGACCTGCACCTGCATTGATCCCCCACAGCCACTAGGGGGCTCCCAATCTACCAGCCTGAAAGCCCTTTTACATGTGGAGAAATAAGATGGTCCAGTTTTGATCCGTAGATACTAGGGCTGGGCAACGATTCACGATTCAACGAATCAAGATTAATCGCATTATTTCCCTGATTAATCATAATTAATCGCATTGTATACGCAAAATCAAATAATGAATTCAAAAGTAGTGTAAAGTAAACTAAAGTGTCGTAACATTTGTTGTTCAAACACTTCACACATCAGCACTTGTCAGTAACACATATTTAGTGTAAATCTCATCTTAAAAAATGTCAAACAAAATAAAGCTTATTGCCACTGCCAGGGCATTAATGTCATCCTATTATTATGAAAAATAAAAAAAAAAGTCTACAAACAAAATCCAACAAAATGATTGTGGCTCAGCACAATCAGAACATTAAAACAGGTAATTTCTGAGGTAACAGCAGAAACTTTTAACGGGGAGTTCAACTTGTCAGTTGTTACAAATAACCTTGTTTCTGTTGAATCCTCCGTCTGGGAGAACTTTAAAATGAAAATGTCCATGTTAAAGTTCAGTAACTTTACCAATCCTTGTATCATTCATTCTTTCCATTTTCAATTGTCAATCAAAAATGTAAAAAAAATAAAATAAAAAGTGACATTTTATGACATTTTTTATTTTTTAATCTAACACAAAAAAAACGAAAAAAAATGTTCTTTTATATATTTCAATTTTAGACTTGGATCAAAAATCTGAAATTAAAAACGGGCCACAGAACTGAATTAGTTTTATAATGGAGGACTGGACTTTCTGTTGTCATTACACATCTGTGCCACTAGATGGAGCTGCACTGCAGTAACCAGCTAGAGAACAGCAGGACAGTGAACACATGGAGCAGATCTGATGGAACATGGAGGAATGACGCGAACGTTTTGTTGCAGTCCAGAATTTTTTTTTAGACAGAATTGTTAATATTGCTACCTGAGTTGCTACCTGAACTGTAAAGTTTACAGATTTTTACCGTTCTCCATGTCTGTTTTAGCTTTTCCACATGTTTACCTGCCAATTATCTTCCAGTTCCACAGCAGCCAGTAACAGACTTTTCAAAACAAAAACATGTGAGCAACATGCGTTAACGTGCGATAAAATAAATGTCGGCGTTAATAAATTAATGTGTTAACACGATAATAACGCGTTAACTTGCCCAGCCCTAGTAGATACATTTAGCTTTTCTTTGTGAAAAACTTTGATGGCTCAGAAATGTAAGTGTTGTGATCTGAAAGGGCTTTCTCACAAAGAGTCAAAATGTTCAAAGATCTTTGGGGAAATTTTTCTTAAGTTTTTCTTACAAATCGGTGAATTTTAACGTCAGAATTCTTCCATAAATTTGCAGGTTTATAAAGTCGAGGTTTCTGGGGGGGTTTTTCTGCCAGATTTGTGTCTTTAGAATAAAGTCAGAATTTCTGTTTTTGTTTTTTTTTTAAATCTTTTTTTTGCATTTATTAATTAGTTTGTAAAGTCACAATTTTTGAATTTTAGAGTTTATAAAAGGCAGAATTTCTGTTTCCGTTTTCAAATTTGAGTTAATGATGTCTGAAAGTTTCATTTTCTTAGAGAACATGGAGTTTGTTAAGTTTTCTTTGACTTTTAGTTTCTGATGTCAAAATGACTTCGTTTCATCAGGAAATTTAAGTTTATGATGTCAGAATCTCTGAGTTTTCTTTTACAAATTTTCAAGTTTATAAAAGTCAGAATTTCCTAGTTTTCTCTGACAAATGTGACGTTAGAAATTCTCTGCTTTCTTTTGCATGTTTGTGAGGTAACAAAGTTAGAATCTCAACTCAACTTTCTCCATCAGAGACTCTAAATGATCTGTTCTCTATGGAGCCCCGTTTGGGTCATAATTCAATGAATAAATGAGTCTATTATTATGAAATACAGGCGTTTATTATATTGAAATATTTCCCATTATTATGATAACGGTTTCATTTTTCATAAGAATGAGCTTTTACATAATAATGGCTTTGTTTTTCATAAGAATGATTTGTGTGTCAATCACAGCAGAGAGGGCGGAGCCATTTATGTGATTGGCTGCTCTTTCATTCAGGCATAAGCAACAGAACAGTGAATATCGATAGTGGGTGAGAGATATTGTCTGCTAACCTGGTCAAGGTTTTCCCGTAGCTCCGTCCAAGCTGCCATAGCTACAATCGGACTAGGAGCGCACCTTGATGATGCCACGGCCCGCTGCTAACGGGACCTCACGGCCAAAACTAGTTGATGTCAGAGCGTAGAATGGAGAAGGATCAGCCAATGAGCGTGCAGGTCAACCACTGGTCCCGCCCACTGGCAAAATGTCATTATTATGTAAAAGATTATTCTTATGAAAAACGAAGCAATTATGTAAAAACTCATTCTTAGATTTAAAAAAAGCCATTCTGAAATAATCTATTATGCATTAAACTAAGATTAAATAATAGTAAAAATTTATTTCATAATAATTAAATTTTTTCATAATAATGGGAAATATTTCATAATAATAAATGCCTGTATTTCATAATAACAGATTCATTTATTCATTGAATTGTGACCCAAATGGGGCTCCATAGTTCTCTTCTGCAAATTTGTGAGTTTATAAAGTCGCGGTGTAAATTTCAGTTGACTACCGCAGCTTAAATTTGAACTTTAGATCCTTCGTACTGATGTTAAACGTTTAATTCGTTTCAGGGTCTCATTCAAACAAAAGAAAAAAAACAGATAAAGGATCAAACAGATCAAAACGCCATCACACCATCCTGCCCTCTGATTGGCTCTCTGTTTCTGTCAATCATCTGTTTTTCTTTCACCGCTTTGAGGTGAAAACTGAAAACTGAAACCCCCCACCACCACTGAGAGGAGGTGAAGTGAGGGGAAAAGAGGGAGAGAAAAAAAAAGATTGCGTCACGCGACAGCCCTGCTTGTCTCTTCCGCTCACGCTCCAGACCACCGACAGATGAATCTAACACGCACGAGCTGACACATTTTCCACAACCCAGTAAATGTGCAGGTCCGGCCCGTCAGAAACTAGCAGGATTTTACGTTTCTGCGGCTGCAGACGAGAAGACAGTTTAGTTCTTTTTATCGTCTAAAGCTGCCACTGAGCTCCAGGACAAATATCACAGATGAGTCTGCGGGGAAAGACGGCAAAATAAGTTGAGGTGCTGTGGAAAATCTGAACAAAAAAAATTAGAAATCCACATTTTATTCAAATAGGACATAGAAAATGAGGAAATGTACCGCCTCGATGGCAGTGACACTTAAAAAAAAAAAAACAGTGTACCTTCTTCTTACAGCAACAGCCCACAGACAGGTGGAAACTGAGCAGGTGATGGAGTCTGAAGTGATGTGATCTTTTATAATGTACGCAGGATGTGGTCTGAAAGCTGCCAGGCCTTCCTTAAAGACGCTGTGTTCCCCTGAAGCCTGAACACGCCGCTCAGCGTTTGTCTGTCCAGATGTGCGAGCTGCCCGTTCTATCCGGACAAACGCAGAGCCTTCAGAGAAGCAGGTTCTGGGAGTGAACGCTGGTATCAACCCGGATGGTCCTCTCTGGTCCGGTGGAATTCAGCCATCAGGGCTTCAAAACAGAATTTAAAAATTCAGCAGGACAGTTTTACACTTCGCCTCAGTCCAGTTTAAACGAGCTTTTCTAGATCCTGTTCAAATGTAGCTTTTCAACACACAACATGGCTTTATACCTCCGTTCAATTTTCTCCAGTACAGTGATACATACGACGGAGTATTAGGGCCACACTGAGAAAATTAAATTGTGGGCAATGATTTTTTTTTTTCGTTCCTCACTTATGAGAAGAAAGTCAAAATGTCGAGAATAAAGTCAAAATGTCGAGAATAAAGTCGAAATGCGGTTTCCAGAATAAAGTTGTCTTAAAGATTTATTCAAACCAGCTTTACTCTACCAACATAATGTCTGTGTCTATGTGCTTTTATCACATAGTATTATAATAAGTATTCGTACTTTGAAGAGATTGTGTCAGAAATTGCGCCTATTCAGAAAAAGAAACTATACCGATTCTGGAAACTGCAATTCTACTTTATTCTCAACTATTTCGACGTTATTCACGATAATTTGACTTTTTTCTCAACATTTTGACTTTTTTCTCGTAAGTGAGGAATGAAAAAAAAATCATTGCTCACAATTTTTTTTTCTCAGTGTGGCCCTAATACTCCGTCGTAGATACCTCTACTTACGAACGTCTCTACATACGAAATTTTCAGGTTACAAAACGCCTCAAAGGGAAAATATTGCCTCTAGTTACGAAAGAAATTTCAGGACATGTTACGCAAAAATCCAGTAGCGCTGCTACTCGCAGCTCCCAGAGTTTACTGAACGTAAACATACTTGTCGGCTCTGTATCTCGGTTTGAAAGCGGTGCATCTGAGCTGCTCTGCCATTGGCTATCGCTTAGCATCTTCCTGGCATCCCATTGGCTAGGAGGGCCCCTTGTCTGTATGAGCGTAACCCAGCAACCAGGTAAACAAACAATTTTTAGCTCCGCCAAGGAGGTTATGTTTTTGCCGGCGTTTATCTGTCTGTCTGTGTTCAAGATAACTCAAAAAGTTATAGATGGATTCTAGATGAAATTTTCAGGAGTTGTCAGAAATGTGAAAAGGAAGAACTGATTTAATTTTGGGGTTGTGATCCGGAAGAAATCCTGGATTCTGGATCACTTTCAAATTTTCGATAATTGTTGCGTTTAGTGGAGGTCTGCGCTCCCTGAGTGCTTTTCTAGTTCTAACATGTATTTCTGACAGGTTTTCATGTCATTTCATGAAATATTTATAATTTATCAAAAAAAATGATGCTCAAATTTTGGGGGGCTTGGAACAGATTAGGGCATTTACATGGAAAACATGTCTCTACTTACGAAAGTTTCAGGTTACAAAACTACTTCCAGAACCAATTAATTTTGTAAGTAGAGGTGCCACTGTATTTACTTTAGATCAGTGATTCCCAAAATGTGGGCCGCGGCCCCCTGGTGGGCCATTGTGGGACTGCAGGTGGGCCATGAGAGATCATTAAAATTAAACAAATATGTTTTGAATTCCTCAATCTTTTTTAAATATGTGTTTAATTACTGTAAAATATTCATGAGATGATTTATAAAACATTAAGAACTAATAAAACAAACCAGTTAAGTGTTATTCTACTGCTGATTTTAACTTAATATGACAAGTGTCACCTTATTTGTTGACCCCTTACATTAATACAGTCCTTCTCAAATAGTGGGGCGTGACCCCTTGGGAGGGCGCTGTGCGATGCCAGGGGGGTCGCGTGTGACCCCAGGGAACATGTTTTTTTGTTTTTTTTTTGCCATACTGCAATAAAGTGTAATTGCACACATACTCCAGAATCAGAATCAGAATCAGATTTATTATTGTCACTGAGCCAGCGTCCCAACACAGTGAAATTTGTCTTCCCAGTACACCGTCCAAGAGAAACATACAGAAACAACAACAACAACATATGGACAGGAGTCAACGGTGCTTGGTTCAGCGCTATAAGAGCGCTTCTCCAGTAGGGGGCAGTGGCGCTCTCATTGTCCCAGTGGGTTCAGGGAGTTTTAGCTTTATTGTGTCGGGTTTTTTGCACGGACATGTGTGCACGCAGCACAGAGCAGGAGATATGAAGTGACACCACTCAAGACACAACAGGGAAAAATATTTAACAGGGATGAAAACAAAGACGGAGAGAGACGGAGATAATGAGACAAACGAAAGTCACCAGAAAGTTAAGACGAGGAAATATGACGATGCTGATGTAGCGCTGCTTCACTGTAACTACGGTGGGATTGATGCACTTTAAATCTTTACAGACTAAAAAACTATTTTCATAAAGTTAATCTTTGTTAGAAGTTGATCTATATTTCTTTTTTTTTTGTTTCCCTTAATGTTAATAAGGATATGCTGTTATGCAGAGGTGTACTTACAATAATTTTATAGATAAATTATACTATTTATAGTCGCGGTGGGGAGGCGCAAAATGTTTTCTTCTTCCTGGGGGGGGGGCGCAGCAGAAAATAAATGAGAAGCACTGCATTAATATCAGATCATGGTTCCTGGTCCTGTATGTTGATCACAGTTGTGATTAAAGGTTTCGGTGGGCCTGCTGGAGATTTTTCACATTTCAAATTGGGCCTTGGTGTTCTGAAGTTTGGGAATGGCTGCTCTAGATGATTAGATGTACAAAGTCTTCCACAGTTCTAGTGTTTTCTGTCTGTTGTTAGTTGTTTTTCAACAAAAAAAAAAAATGTGAAATCAACAACCAAAAAGTGGGATCAGACTGAACCATGTTGCTTGTCTTGTCCTGTTCAATCACCTGGAATCAGCTCATAGAAACAGCCAGACACAATATATGATACAATTATATAATAAATAACAGCAACAATGGTACATAACTTCATCACACACATGCAAAGTGATTTTTAATCATTTTACATTTTAATCATTTTTGGAATCCTGAAAAAGAACCAACTTAAATTTGTCATCAGGTTTGTTTTACAGTTTCACCCAGAAATGTTTAACATTTGTCCTGAATTTGTTTCAAACACAAACAGACCTCTTAACTGAAAATGTTCATCTCTTAATTTTAAGCAGGTTCGTACACTCAGAGGAACGCTCTTATTCCCGGCGTGAAATTAAATCTCCAGTGTTTATTAAATACACAATGTTCATAAAATTTAAAATGTTGGAATCTGTAAAGAACTGATTTGTGGGTGTCTGGTAATTATTATTTTTATTGCTCTTTTTTGAGGTTTAATTATTGGGTTTGTACATGCATTTCCGCAAATTTCAACAGTGTGTCACCGAAGGGAGAACAAGTGAAGAAAACGACACATGAAAACATTTCTTGTTTGATTAATCTCTAATTTTTCAAAGAACAGCAGCTGATTATTTTGATTGTATTCTTTATGTGGCTTCCAACAGTTCATGGTCAACTCTTTTCCAACCATCTGTTGGTTAACGCGACCAAACGTGTTTTTCATGAAAAGTTTAAATGTGTCAGTTTCAACATTCAGTTTGTTCTCCGTCTTCCGTCTGTTTTTATTGTGTATGATTTAAATAATAACATTTATTTCTTGATTTTCATAATTCCTCATTTAATTGGGTAAAATCTTGATTTATCATTTTTCTTTAAAATGTCTATGAAGGCTGTGCTTTTGCTTGGTTTGGTTTTTAATTGTAAGCAGGGTTATTCAAAAAGTCGTGGGCAGGTTTTCATGAAAATTTTACCAGCGGTACAGCGTGGTCCACCGTAGAAGAAATTAACTTTTAATGTCAACCTAGAACATGGGAACATACAGTTTTTCACATTTTTAAAAAATATTATTACATTATTAATGTCTTAATTTCATATTTAAAGGAAAGTCCCTAATCATTAAGATCCAGCTGATATGACTGATGAGCTGATGAGCAACACTGGAATTAAAAATGCCCCTGAACACACATAAATGATTATTCATAAAATGATAATGATAAATACATTTTAAACGATAAAACATTTTATTAAAACAAAAAACTTTTCAGAATCAATTTGGTCAAGTGTTATATTTATGTTTGGCACTAAATCTGAACATAAGAAGACCTGATTGGTAGAAATGTGAGTATAGTAGTTAAAGGTGGAGTAGGTGTTGTTTGAAAAACGGTTCCAGCAATCCAACTCAAGTGAGATTTTGAAAATATACACTCCCTCCGTCCTCCCAAAGGCTCCGCCTCCTCCTCTTCAGCTCACCCCTCGAAACCACGCCTTCACATGATTCACGACTGCATGAACCATAGGGAGGGAGGGAGGGGTGATATTTGATGGACGTATTAGGCAGCCAATCAAAATAGTGATGATCACTTTTTTGATTGGTCAGAGTTTTTCTCTGATTATACCTTCTAGACTGGACCAAAATGTTTAGTTTTTTTTGCAAACATTTTATTTCAGTGGGTGCAATGGAAATGTGAAAAGGTTTTCAGGCAATATTGTAAAAAGTGTTGCAAAAAAACAACACCCACCCCACCTTTAACTGAAACTACTTCCCAAAATACAGAGTACAAATAGTATGAAAGAAAAATGTGGTGGATAAAAAAATTAGTTTTGATTTGTTAGTGTGATTCATGCGAACTGAAATAACAGAAAATAACTGAAGGAATCGGCAACGGTAATCCTGTTTGGAGGGTTTTGGAGGCTTGAAAAGGTTCCTGGAAGATTACTGTCGGGAATTAAGAGGGTAAAAAGGATTATTTACAGTAAATTCCTGTGATACACGGCGGAGACAAACCTTGGGAGGTCTACAAGCAAGGAGAAGAAAATAAAACCCCATGGATATACGTATGAGGCATCAGATTATCAAACAGGGTTTGGTTTCAGCACCATGGACAGCTCCAGTCCGACGCCACAGCTGTAGTTTCAGCTGCTGTTTGATTCCAGCCGTGAATACTTCTACAACATCACTGTTATAGAAGTACTCGTCATATCCTTGATGAGCAGCCGTGAAAACTTCTACAACATCGTTGTTGAGAATTTTGAGGCTGAAATGTGTCCAGAACTGGAAAATAAATAGACTTTATTTTCTGAATCCAGGTCTCAGTTTTAGGGAACTGTGCCATTTGAAATCGTTTTGGGTTTTTTTTTTTTTTGCTGTTGTTTTTTTGACTGAACTGACATTTTCAGTCTGACACATCATAGTGGATCAATTTTTGACCCCTTCTTTTTGACAATATCGCTTCAGGGTTTTTCAACTTTCGCTCAATCGCTGCTCTCTGAAGATCCCACCAAAGAATTTTAATTGTGTTGACGTCTGAACTTTGACTAGAACATTCTAAAACCTTGATACATTTTTTTTTCTGTTAGTCATCTTGATGTAGGATTGCTGGAGAACTTTGCTGGATCTGGATTAGATGCCAGAACAGATGGACTCAGGTGTCCAGATTCTGTGGCTGCAAAACAAGCCCAGGTCATCACACTTCCACCACCGTGCTTGACAATTTGTGTGAGGTTATCCCTAACGTTGTATTTGGTTTTCCCCAAATGTGGCCAAACATCTCCACCATGGTCTCGCCTGTCCATCCAGGGTTGGGCAAAACTGTATTCTTTTCTTTCCATCCATGTCTCGATGATTAAATCTACATCTACAAACTTTCTAGATTTTAGAGAAGTTTCATTCAATTGCATAAAAGCGGGTCAGACAGAAAGTTCTAGTAGGATCAGGAAATTAGATTTAAGCACAAAGAGGAAGAGTTACAAGAGATGGGAGAGACCCAAAGGTCCAATAATATCTGACTGGTGCATGAAAAGACCTCGGAGCTGTAGGAGACATCTTGTCTCCCCATAACCAGATTTATGAATTTTCCTTATCAAAATCAGATAAAACATATCAATATAATTTTTTTTGTGGTCTGTTATGATGCAACTTTCTGACCCTGAGCTGTGTCTCTCCTGGAAAACCGTCCAAACAAGCAGTAGTTGTTTCTGTCATGAACTTTGACATTCATCGTGCCGGTTGTGGATTTAGCTTTTGGCTCTTATAGCTCTCTGGCTGTTTACAGTCTGGGCTGGTGGTGATCACTCCTGGAAGGATTGGCAGCTGCCGTTGTTTGGAAATGACCTCATATAACCCCACCCAGACTGACCGGCGGCTCCTCTAAGATCATAGCTGGTGTCCTTCCTGAACTGGTATTATGTGAACACACCTAAATGATTGAGACCAGTAAACTGCCAAAGCTTCAGCTTTATAAAGGCGCTTCATTTTGTTGATAACCAGTTGATCAAATTAATTTGATGAGCTGTTACGATACTAATTCATTTGGCAGATCTGCAGCTGACTTTTTGTAAAATAAATAATGACATGTTTGCATTTACGTAATTTAGACAAAATTAATTATTATAATGTTATATTAATTAAAATAATGTATTTACAGGTAAAATGTTAGAATTATATGTGCACTTTGTTCATGACTCTTTATGTACGACAGCAGAGATGTATGGAGCCCCGTTTGGGTCATAATTAAATGAATAAATGAGTCTATTATAATGAAATACAGGCATTTATTATTATGAAATATTTCCCATTATTATGATAATGGTTTCATTTTTCATAAGAATGAGCTTTTACATAATAATGGCTTTGTTTTTCATAAGAATGATTTGTGTGTCAATCACAGCAGAGAGGGCGGAGCCATTTATGTGATTGGCTGCTCTTCCATTCAGGCATAAGCAACAGAACAGTGAATATCGATAGAGGGCGAGAGGTGCAATGTATATACTCCAGGCCAGTAGGTGGCAGAATGCACCTCAGTTTAAAAGGTTAAAAGTTGACATCGACTAAGAAACGTAGCGTGAAATGTAGGGAAAACTTGATTTTGACGGCATGGTGACAGGAGAAAGATCCTTTTCTGACTTACTCTGAGAGGTAGCCAACAGGCTCGATGCGAGTCCCCCACTAACTAGTCAATGTCAGAGCGTAGAATGGAGAAGGATCAGCCAATGAGCGTGCAGGTCAACCACTGGTCCCACCCACTGGCAAAATGTCATTATTATGTAAAAGCTCATTCTTATAAAAAACGAAGCCATTATGTTAAAACTCATTCTTAGATTAAAAAGGCCATTCTGAAATAAACTGTTATGCATTAAACTAAGATTAAATAATAATAAAAATATATTTCATAATAATTACATTTTTTTTCATAATAATGGGACATATTTTATAATAATAAACATGTATTTCATAATAAAGGGAAACATTTCATAACAATAGATACGTATTTCATAATAATAAATGCCTGTATTTCATAATAGATTCAATTATTAATTGAATTTTGACCCAAACGGGGCTCCATAGAGATGTGCTTCATAGATTATTATTATGACAAAATGTCTGTAGCATAAAATTACAATTATTGTGTTTTTGTTCACAAAAAGGGAATTAATCAGTAAAAAAGCAACTGAGTTGTTTCTCCACATAAATATTAGATATCTTTGACTTCTGGACCACTTTTTGATCGCAAAACAATGAAATCTGAAGACACCAAAAAAACTTCTCAGCTTTTCTTTTAAATATTTATTTTAAAACTGTGTCAGTTCCCGTTAGCGCTGTGGATGGAGGGACCGTGAAGGAGGCAGACAGCTGCTAAAGGCCCTGTTAAGATCAAATAAACTGCAGCTGGATCAGCAGGAGCAGCAGCTGCTGAGCTCCGCTGTGAAAGGAAACTGACGAGCCGTGACTCCAACAGGAGGCTGTCGAGACTCACGTCCAGAACCGGGAAACTGACCACCTCGGTTCGAAAATAAGAAGAGCTCGGCTTCTTCCAGGAGGTCTGGATCTGAGGCCGATGAGGACACGAGGAAGGAGGAGGCATGTGGAAACCGTCTGTCTCTGTCTCCTCCATCTAATCCGCAAAATTTTAAACAGTTTAGGCGTAAAAGACGTTTGTATTGTTGATTTAGAAAAAGTGCATACGCGCCAGATTCATGGTGTTATTCTGGGTTTAATGTCAGTCGCTTCTATTTACTTTCGCAGCTCTGAAGCTGAGCCAGCGTGGCTCGGTTGGCAGAGCGCAGCGGTATTTCAGAGATGGTTTTCCTGGCGTTGTGCAGAAATCACATCGACAGATTAACACCTAACCGTCGCTGAGCATCCTCCTCGACCTGTTGAGTATCTTTTTTTTTTTTCATTATTCATCTGTATCCTTTCTCAGTACAGACGGGATGAAGCTAGCCTGGTAGCTAGCCCTGCGTCCAGCCGTACGTTTGTGGAGTATCAGGTTTGAACAAGCGTGTTAATTACAACTTAGCTATTAACTTCTGACAACAGGAATGTAACAGCTGGACAGAAAACTGTCTTGAATTATGAATAAAACAACTACCTTATTGGTCTGAATAAAGGACGACTCTGATTATAAGACGACCCCTATTTTTAAAATATCATTTTTTGGGAAAAAAAATATGATGAAAGACACTAAGGTTATTCATAAAACAACTTTTAATGTGTACAATTACTATAAAAAATCACACAGAGATAAGATTCTGCTGTATTGTTAAACATTTTAATGATTTCATCTTTTGTAGGAAGTCTGGTAGGTTTCCATCTTATTTTAGATCAAGGTATAGTACTATTTAATAAACTGTATTCTCTTAAAATCTGAGACTATTACTATAGGTGAGTATTGGCAAGGACCTCGCAATACGATGTGTATCACGATGCTTGGGTCACGATGCGGTATTATCACGATACCTGCGATATCACGATATATTGTGATATTCTACCCAGTTAATATCTAAATTAAAAGTAGAGATAAAAAATCAAATGAATGAAAATGAAAATGAAAAATACTCTATCAATCCCAGAAGGGAAATTCAACATTGTAGTTAGTTTTTTTTTTTTCAACAATAAATAAATGACAGCAATAATAATATTGAATTAATAATAGTAGGATGTCTTGTTGTGGAGGCTGATGGCTGCTGGCAGGAATGATCTTCTGGATCTTTCTGTCTTGCAACAGACCTGAAGAAGCCTCTCACTGAACACACGGTGCTTGGGTCACAATACGATATTATCACGATATTGTGATATCACAATATATTGCGATATTCTACCCAGTTAATATCAAAATTAAAAGTAGAGATGAAAAATCAAGTCGCTGTATATGTTCATCAGATGATATTCATCATTCAGAGGACAAATTGAGTCAAAACTATTTGCTTCAAAACAATCTATTTAATGTTTATTATTAATGTTTTTGAAAAAAATCGGAAAAATCAATATTATGAGCTGAAAAATCAATATTATATTGGGCGGCCGAAAATCGCGATATATTGCCATATCAATTTTTTTTTTCACACCCCTAACTATGACTCAGTGAATCAGCAACAACCATGTGGTTCAATAACTGCAGAACCATCAAAGTCGAATTATATTAAGTTTCAAAAACAACATTAACAATTCAGCCTGTAAAAAACAAAATTCTGGACTGTAACAAAATTTTTGAGCCCCTTTTATTCAGCACGGTTGCATGGTTCTTCAATTTAACATCAGATCCTGCTGCATGCGTTCACTGTGATGCTCCATTCACTTACAGGCTACTTCGGTGCGGCTCCATCTAGTGGCGCGGATGTGTAACTACAGTTGAAAAGTCTAGACCTTGATTATAAGACGACCCACATTTTTGAAAATATGATTTCTAGAATAAAATATCGTCCTATATTCGGGCCAATACAGTATATTTTTCTACCTACTTGGTAATTTTGACATGAATGTTATCATGCAGGTCTTCTTTCACCGTCATCTGTTCCCTTCAGAGGTGATCGGAGCCAATCATCTGCCTCCATCTATCTCCATACTCTACATCTTCTTCTCTCCCATTAACTAACTTCATGTCATCTTTCCATAAATCTCCTCTCTGGTCTTCCTCCAGACCTCCAGTTCCAGTTCCAGCCTCATCATCCTTCTCCAGATATCTTCACTATCCCTCCTCTGTTCATGTCCAAACCATCTGACATGTTCTGTCTGTCAGATGTTCTCGTTCCTGATCTTCTCCATCCTGGTCTCCCACTGAGAACCTGAACATTTAGACCTCTGCCTCCTCCATCGCTGCCTCCCATCTTCAACACCTCAACACCTTCAACACCTCATGTTACAAGCTGACTCGGTCAGGGAAAAAGAGAAGGGACATCAATAAACCAGATGGAACTGGTTAAAAGAAAAATCATCGAAAACAACCAGAAAACTGGCTTCGGCTCCAGCAGGCAGGAAAATTAACTGGAATTAAAAGAAATTTTTGTACATTCAATTTAGCATTCAACTTTGAAATCCGTTTTCCTTCCTCGCCATTGTTTTTTTCCTCATGCCAGGTCAGCTCGTCTTCTCCCTCGTCCAGCTCTGCTTTTCGTTTTTTCCTTCATGTAACCGAAGACCACAGGTCTGCAGTCAGCCCGGCCCGTGAGCTGAGCCCAGAAACAGCTTCTGTGGGACCTTTTAACAGCCGGATTCTCCGATTTCCCAGCAGCTCCAAACACATATTAATGTGATGAAATGAAATAATTACTGAACTCCTTTAGACTAATCGGATGTTTTTGCACACAGCAGATTAGCATAAATAGAGCTACGGTTAAGATTTAACTGCAGCCACGTGAGGGGAATTAATTCATCAACTGACTCCTCAGTGATCGGAGATGATTTTGCATCTTTCAGCTTGTCAGCGTCGGACGTTTAATGGCTGAACTGTTACATCACAGGCCCCAGCAACCACGTTGAAATCTTAACAACGTTCTTCATTTAATAGACACTGTAGGCTTTTCTGTTTCAATTAGACCAACTGAGATTCTGGGCCAGTTTGGATCCACCTGCCCGGCCAACACTTGTATCTGGGACTCATCTGAGACATAAACGGGCTGCAGAACACGTCTGTCTGCCGAGTGTCATTTCAGCTGGACTGACATTTTTATTAGGGCTGGGCAAGATAACGCGTTATTATCGCGTTAACGCATTAATTTATTAATGCTGACATTTATTTTATCGCACGTTAACACATGTTGCTCACATGCTTTTGTTTTGAAAAGTCTGTTACTGGCTGCTGAGGAACTGGAAGAGATTTGGCAGGTAAACAGGAAAAGCTAAAACAGACATGGAGAACGGTAAAAATCCGTGAACTTTACAGTTCAGGTAGCAACTCAGGTAGCAATATTAACAATTCTGTCTAAAAACAAAAATTCTGTACTGCAACAAAACTTTGTCGTCATTCCTCCATGTTCCATCAGATCTGCTCCATGTGTTCACTGTCCTGCTGTTCTCTAGCTGGTTACTGCAGTGTGGCTCCATCTAGTGGCACAGATGTGTAATGACAATAGAAAGTCCAGTCCTCCATTATAAAACAAATTCAGTTCTGTGGCCCATTTTTTAATTTTGTATTTTGTGACTCTAAAATTGAAATATAAAAAAACAGGCATTTTTTTGTGTTAGATTAAAAAACAAAAAACGTAATAAAATGTCACTTTTTAATTTTTTTTTAAATTTCTGATTGAAAATTGAAAATGGAAAGAATGAATGATTCACAGATTGGTAAAGTTACTGAACTTTAACATGGACATTTTCATTTTAAAGTTCTCCCAGACAGAGGATTCAACAGAAACAAGGTTATTTGTAACAACTGACAAGTTGAACTCCCCGTTAAAAGTTTCTGCTGTTACCTCAGAAATTACCTGTTTTAATGTTCTGATTGTGCTGAGACACAATCATTTTGTTGGATTTTGTTTGTAGACTTTTTTTTTTTTAATTTTTCATAAAAACAGGATGACATTAATACCCTGGCAGTGGCAATAAGCTTTATTTTATTTTACATTTTTTAAGATGAGATTTACGCTAAATATGTGTTACTGACAAGTGCTGATGTTAAAAGTGTTTGAACAACAAATGTTATGATACTTTAGTTCATATGGCAGCAGAACATTTAAATAAAAGTGACCTTTACACTACTTTTGAATACATTATTTTATTTTTGGGTTATACAATGCGATTAATCGTGATAAATCAGGGAAATCGTGCGATTAATCGTGATAAAAAAAATTTAATCGTTGCACAGCCCTAATTTTAACACATTTATTCAAAAGACTGGTTTTAGTCGGACGAACACAATGATCAGATCCGCCAGATATTAAACATCTTGGTGGATCTGCTTGTTTTCCCTCCACATGTTACAGATGTGCTTCAGCAGGGAATCAAGTCTCATGTTCTGCTGCTGACAGACTTTATCAAGGGAATCATAAGTGATGGATTTCAAAACCTTCCGCCTCGAGGATGACTGACGCTTGGACTGCAGAGATGGACTGACTGATTCACTGCCAGAGAAGATTTTTCTGGGAGCAAAAAAACAGAAGGTTTAAGCTCTTCAAAAGACATGCTGTCGTTTCCAGGGTGACCCAGGTTTTTCTCACATTCCTCACTAGGTTCCTCTCAAAGATTGAAGCACGTTGAAACAAAAAAAAAAAACGTATCCCCCTGTTAGGATTAAAATTATCTGAGCACTGTTTAACTGTTAAAACTAAACTTTATTGCATGTAAGAATGCAGTCTTCTTTTATGACCGTGAGTTCCTTTGTTTTAGGTTATATGACTTAAATGACTGTAACATCGTCCCCGACCCCGTAAACAGTCTGTGACAGCATAGATAAACACATTTAGGGACGTCCCATTCCTGGACTGTGGACTGAAGAGCTGTTTACCTTCTGGACTCGAAGACAAAGAGCCATAAAACTCAGAAGAACAAGGATACGCCTTTTCTGTGGCTATAAGAAACGGACACCTCTTGACATCCAGTGTGCATTTGTCCATGGCAGCATCTCGGTGGTGGTGTGGACAAGTGTACCATCGGCCGATTAAAATATTCTGCATGGCATATTTAATTAGGGATGCATGATAACTGTTTTCTAAAACCGATACTGATACCGATACCGATAACTTCCAGCTCCTAAAGGCCGATACCAATAACCGATAACACACATACCTAAGATCATTACATCAATACTATGAACAAAACCAAAAATAGTTTTGACTTTTTAAATGAACAGATATTTATTTTTTCCAATGAAAAACTATTGGCAAGCCTCTCAAACATTTTCATAAAGCTATCAAACAAACCTATTTGATATCTCACATTAACTTAAATAAGGTTCATTACTGACTGATATAAAAAAATAAAGGCTCCTTGAACTGATGGAAATACATGCATCAAAATTACAAACTGAAAAAGATTAACATTTAAAGAATTTTGATTTGTGGTTCCATTTAAATTAATACCTTTAATTAAAGAAAATGAGGTTCAGTAGTTTTTATTTTTTAATCTCATGGAAGCTTTAGATGAGAGGAATGAGGGAGAGGAGAGGGGAGACTGCTGCTGGCTTCCGCACGTTAGCATTAGCTTCCGTTAGCTCACATTAGCACGATTTCAAAACTCCATGGAAGTGATTGTTATGTTGTAGGTGGCTGATCAGGTTTTACGTATTAAAGCTTGTGCTTCCCTCCTCGTAGAATTCACTCGGAGGATTCATCACAAATAACCACCAAACTATCTTCTTCTGGAACTTTAACAAAGTTCCACACCGCCATGTTTGTTGTGATCAGTACGCCGTGCTGCAGGCTGCATTCAAGGTGTAACGTAAATTCCCACGTTCCCTCGTTTGCTAGTCGTTCTTTCAGCCTTTTTCTATTTTTTCTTTTTTTATGTGTAACGTGGGAAAATACTGCGAATATCAATTAAAGTCAGCAACTACCAAAATTATGACCGAGTTAATGAGTTGTTTTCTGGCATGAGGGGGTATTCTTGATTTTCCTTATTGAGTAATCGTTTTTCTGATTATGCCGACGTTACTTGAACATAACATTCACTGTCGGTCATTCAAGGCTCGCGGCAATGTGTCGCCGTCAGCTTGTCGCAGAGATGCCGCTGACACTTTTGATTTATACTAGCGCGGTCTCCGCTATGTTATTCCACGCCACAACGCGAAAGGGACAATCACGAACTAGCTAAACTTACTAAACGTATCTCTTGCGTTTTTCCACTTCCTCACCGTCTCGGCCGTATCCAGACCCACATTCATCGCTATCTCCCTCCATGAATTACTAGAATATGTGCTGTCTTTGTAGTGTGGAGAATGAAAATCGTACAGATGTGGGTACTTCTTCATTTCTTCAATGACGCGCTCTTTTCTACGCGGATGTAGAATTGACCAATCGGAGGCCTCCTTTCTCTCCTCTCTGCGACACTGTTTACGTCAACCTACAATTTTGGGGAGGTGCACCGGAGTGTCTGCCTAGGGCGGGGGGGCATCTCTGCGTCGTTGGCGTTCGAGTATAATTCAGGCCTCAGAGGGAGCGAGGCACTGCCGTGTTGACAAAAATATATGTTATCTGGGCTATTCGTCATGATATCGGAGTTATTGTGATGACATCATTATTTCCTGTTGTCGGCCCGATAGTTATTGTGCACCCCAATGTTGAATCTTTGTATTTCATGATTGTAATAAACTCTTTAACTGACCTTTGTTTCTAGTCTCGTCAATGGCACCAGATAAAAGAACACCTAAAATTACTTTCATCCACCTTCACATGAGCTGGTAGAAAGTGTGACTTGCCTCTTCTGAAAAAGACGCGTAGGTGAAGTTTTGACTCGGTGGCTGGAAGAAGGTGCAGCTTCTTCGTAGATATGAACTGAATGACAGGAAATGTGGCTCTCACTGTGTCTCTCTCTGCTCTTCAGGAACCTACCAAGGCCAGTGGCTGGCGGGGATGCGTCACGGCTACGGCGTCCGGCAGAGCGTACCGTACGGCATGGCAGCCGTCATCCTCTTCCCTTTGCGCACATCCATAAACTCCCTGCGCTCCGAGCACAGCCACGGCCCTCCGGCGGCCCTGGAGGACAGCGCCGCCACCACGCCCTCGGACGGGGTGGTGGCCGGGCTGGCGGGCAGCCCGGTGGGCCGGGGCGGCTTCGCCCTGACGGCTCCGAGCGAGGCGGAGCGGCAGAGGAAGAGAAAAGGGCCGCTTCCGGCAGTCCATCCTCAGCGGCCTGAAGCTCCGGCGCTCCGAGTCCAAAAGCTCGCTGGCCAGCCAGCTCAGCAAGCAGAGCTCCTTCTGCAGCGAGGCCGGCATGAGCACGGTCAGCTCCGCCGCCTCCGACATCCACTCCAACGCCAGCGAGGGAGAGCAGGGCGCGCCCGTGGACGCCACCGTCACCGAAATGTACGCCGGGGAGTGGCGGAGCGACCACAGGGCCGGCTGGGGCGTGAGCCGGCGCTCGGACGGCCTCCATTACGCGGGCGAGTGGGCGGGGAACAAGAGGCACGGGTACGGATGCACCACCTTCCCCGATGGCACCAAGGAGGAAGGGAAGTACAAGCAGAACGTGCTGGTGAGCGGGAAACGCAAGAACCTGATCCCACTGAGGGCCAGTAAGATCAGAGAGAAGGTGGACCGGGCCGTGGAGGCCGCTGAGAAGGCGGCCGACACCGCCAAGCAGAAAGCAGAGATCGCCATGTCACGGTAAGATGTCCCCACGTGAGAGAGGTGTTTTAATCTGTGGAGACGTCTCAGAGGGCTGGAGCAGGCAGTGGTACCTGGATGAAGCTCGTGCCGTTTACCTGTTAGTATTAAAGCCTTGTTAATTACCCGACCCAGATGTCATTTAAGAATTAGGACATTTTAAATGTCTGAAGTCACCAGCTCTGCAAACGTAGAGCCATGAGGGGGTCACTGGGGGCCCGCTGTCACTTTTTACCCACAAACCCCAAAGGGCAGAGAATGTTTGGCCCAAACCTGGCTTGTATCTGCAGTTTAGTTGGGCCCTCGCTGGGTTTTGACTAGGGATGGGAATTGATAAGATTTTACCGATTCCATTATCGATACTCTTTAACGATTCAATTCTTTATCAATTCTCTTATCGATTCTAATTTGGGGAAAAAGGAGAACAAACAGTTTTATTAGCATCAATTTTTTTTTACTTAGAAGTCACGACCTTACAAACTCAACAGCGAGGTCAAAAGAGGCCCAAAGCCTGGATAACGTGTTAACTGTTGTAATATGTAACTGTGCAAATACACAAGAATGTGTTACATTTTACTAACAGATTTTTCTTAATAGAAATTAAAAATAAATCTCCCTTTTAAAAGGATGTATGAGCTCACTAAGCACTCAAAAATAATAATAAAGAAAGATAAATACTATCAAATACAACGGAACAGTGCATAGTACAAATCTGCAAATACTATGAAGAATTAACAATTCTTTTGCAGAAAAATAATCATGTCTTCCAGCCTCTGAACCAGCCAGACTCTCTCTCTCTCTCGTCACGGTCATCTTCTAAATGTAATGCAGAAGGACATTCGTTTAATAGCATAGCGTTAATGTTATAGCGTGTTTTACAAAGAAGCACATAGGCAGTGGGATAGCTACTTAACCAGAGTTACCAGAGGTGATCTTAGCTTGGCTACTGCTGCTGGGTTGAGATCCATCAGTCCGAAGCGTCAAAAACACGACACTTGTTATCGCATGTTGTGTGTTCAAATGTTTCTGCATGTTAGCCATGTTCCCTCCCGACGCTGTTATCTCCACTTTACAATGACTGCTAGTTGCCTTGTTGCCATCTTTCTTTGGTGAAGTGAAGCCAAACTTTGGAGCGTTTGAACCTGGTGGAGGCCATTGTTGTTTACAACTGCAATGCGCGTGCTAAACCAACGTAACTTAATCACGTAAGTGCTTTCTGGAATTGACTGTGCGTAACTTGCGTAAATTACGTGAGATTCGTGCTGGTTGGAATCGATAAGAGAATCGCTATATAAACTGCCAAACGATTCCATGGGATTGAAACACATGGAACCGGTTCTCTACAGGAACCGGTTCTCGATTCCCAACCCTAGTTTTGAATAGGGGTGTGAAAAAAAATCGCTATGGCAATATATCACGATTTTTCGGCCACCCAATATAATATCGATTTTTTGCGATTTTTTTTTCAAAAACACTGACAATAAACAATAAATAGGTTGTTTTGAAGCAAATAGTTTTGACTCAATTTGTCCTCTGAATGATCAATATCATCTGATGAACATATACAGCAACTTGATTTTTCATCTCTACTTTTAATTTTGATATTAACTGGGTAGAATATCGCAATATATTGTAATATCACGATATTGTGATAATATCGTATCGTGACCCAAGCATCGTGATACATATCGTATTGCGAGGCCCTTGCCAATACTAACCCCTAGCTTTGACCCACAGCAGGTGAGTGCGGCAGCCTAAACCCGGCCACATGTCCACCAGACCCAGGTCCCCAAGGTCTCGGTGCTCTGTGGGCCCTCTGGACCTCACAACACCTCCCGTGTCAAAACTGGATTATGATTTGGCTCAGTTCATTAACTTTGGGTCAGAACTGAGCCAAATGATGCCAAAAGTAGCCCAGATTAGGCTTAGGTGTGTGCTATCTGGAACATGTTTACCTGGGTTTTTTTTTTCTTTTAAACATTTAGTTTGGTTATTTAATCCAAAATATTTAACATCAAATACAATTGATTCTAAGTATGTGATCAGCTTCTGTTCAGTCTTTAAGAAATGGCCAAAGGTTAGTAAAAATGAATAGCTGATTATTTACAGGCCCAGTGACTGTATGTTGTCTACCTGCTCAGGATGAGCCACGCTCGTGGGAAGGCGGAGGCCGCCGAAGGGGTGGCGCAGAAAGCCACGGAGGAGTGTCGGCAAGCCCGGATAACTGCCAAAGAGCTCTCACCCTCCTTCCACATCTACGGCAACGGTGAGAAGGAAGCAGACACACAACGGTGTCCAGTTAAAACTGCAGTGACCACACACACTTTTTTCCCACTGAAGCACATACGTAAAACAAATATATCTGTTATGTACACTGTAAAAAAAAATGTAAAAAAAAATGTAATTTTCCGGCAGCTGGGGCACCACAAAAATAACAGAAAATTACTTTCTCATAAAAATGCATTTTTTTTCCATAATTAAAATACAGTTTGTAGTTATAATTTTAACAAGATTTTACCTTATTTTCTGGTTGTTTTTAACATTTAATTAGAAACGTTTTCATATTTTAAAACAATTAAATTACCTAGAAGTAAGCAAATGCTGTATTACGAATAATAATGCTTCCATTTACAGAAATGTGCTGTTATTAATTGGTTTCAATGACATTATTTTATGTAAAGAAGTTGTATTACAATTTGTGTTTGATGTAATATAACAGTATATGACACAAAAAATAATGTGATTCATCTTTTAAAACATGTCAAAAAACTGTTGAAAAACTAGATATTGGGTTTAAAATAGCTACAATTTTAAGTACTATAGCTTTTGTATTGTAGTGGATCCTGGTCTGCAACACCTGACAGAGACATGGCACTAGCAAAAGAAGTATTTTATCAACTTCCTGTTTTTGCACAGTACAAGTTTTGTATTACACACTTAATAAACAAACTCACGGGTACTGATTCGAACACAGACAGACTTAACTCAGGGTGACACAAATGAACATGTTAAATGTAAGAGGTATGAATCAACAGGGGGTCAAACCACCAACAGACTTTACATGGCAGCATTAAATCAAATAGCTAACAAATAAACACAGATAAGCACCTAAACAACCAGGGCTGCAAAGGATGCTGGGAAATGACCCAAAATGACCTGCCAGATCACTAGCAGCATATCTATCAGAGAAATGCTTTATTGAAAGCATTTAATTGCAGCTCCCTTGGTAGAGCTGATGCTCCATAAGCAGAGGCAGCAGCCCGAAGTTCAAGTCCAACTCTTTATTATTCACTCTCTCAAGCTTCACCTTTCCCTATGTCTCTTTAGATGTCCTTTCAAAATAAATATAATAATTTATTAATATAATGTTAATAAATGTTACCATTTAGAAATGAGAGTAATTGTAGTTATTTTCAATGAAAATATTAGTCAATTAACAAAGAAATTATAGTAAAATTACAAATTTTTACTATTAATTCCTCAGTAATTTTAAATGATTTTTTTAAGTTGAATTTTACAGTTTATTCCCTTAAATAACAGACAAATATTTCTGAAATTACGATATATTTGTATATATTTGAAATTACATATTTTAACAATAAATATATGTATTTCTAATGTTTTTTTTTGTAAAAGAACAGAAATATTGTGTGTTTTCACAGTTATAGTGATTTAATGTTATTTTACATTTGACATGTAAAATCACAGTCTATTTTTGTAAATTAAATGGTATTTTAAATATACAGAAAATAATCTGTAAAATAGACAGTAAAATTCTGTTATATTACAATTTTTTTTTACAGTGTATAAACATGGTACCATTTTTTTTTACACTGTTGTCACATTTTGTCTTAATTCTTTTGTTATAAAGGCGACGCAGTGTAACGTGCTGTAGATTATTTTTGTGGTAAATTTTGAAAACTCAAAGGATTTGGCTGGAAGAAATTCTAATAAAACCAGCCGGTTCATCTCCGTAAACCCACCTAAACCAGCAGTTCTCCTGTTCTTTTGTTTCGCTGCGAGCCTGCAACACTCCGACACTCCGACACCGTCACGCTGTGGGGTTTTTCTGTGGACGGGGGCCAAACCACTTCACTCCCGCTGCTCTCCTGTTTTCCTAGGGCTTGAGTGTCAGAGGCCCAAACGCCAGGACGCCAAGGACAAAGACCATGAGGTCATCTCCACGGGAACCGACAGTCCGGAGCTGTGCACGCCGGACACCACGCCGCCCGTGATCACGCCTGATCTGAGCCCCGTGCTGAGCGTTCCCACCTCGCCCCCTCACAGCCCGCCCAAACACCCCCACCGCCCCAGAAATGCCTGCTTCAGGCGGCAGAGCGCCGTGGACGACCAGGGTGGCGCTGAGATCCAGGTGCTGGTGGAGGGGCGGGGGATGGACCTGCCGAGGGGCGGGGCCAACAGTTGGACTGACGACATGTATCCGGACCGAGGGGGCAGCAGCCGCTCGACCACGCCCTCCCTTCTGGAGGAGCAGGAGGCCCAGATCAACGGCTACGAGCCGGCGCCTTTGTCCAACCACAAACCGCGGGAGAAGCCCTCGTCCCACCACAAGTCCCGGGAACACGCCTCTTTCTACAGAGCGTGGGAACACTCCTCGTCCAGCCAAAAGCCGTCCAAGCATGTCGCCTCCAATCACAAGTCAAGGGAGTACTCGTCGTCCAATCACAAAACACGGGATCATTCTTCCAGCAACCACAAAGCCTGCGAGCACGCCTCTTCCAACTACAAGCCGCAGGTCAACACGTCGTCCAATCACAAGGCCTTGGAACATAACGCATCCAATCACAAGACTTTTGAGCATGCTTCTTCCAATCACAACTCTGAAGATTATATCTCCGCTAACCACAATGCAAAGGACCACATCTCTTCCAGTTACAACCCGCGAGCATGTCTACTCCAACCACCATCCGAAGCAGCACAACCCTCCCAACCACAAACTTAACGAGCATGCTGTAATCGACCAAAGGCTAGACGGCCTCACCGGAGGGTGGACCGCCGAGAGCACCCTCAGGTGGAGCCCCGCCCACTCACGCCTCACGGAGCAGGACGAGGAGAGGATGAACGACTACACGGTGGACCTGAGGCTTCACTGCCCGGACTCGCAGACGACTCTGGGGTTGGGTCAGGACTCCCCGGCCCCCAAAAACAACAGACTGCGCTCCCGAGGCCTTCGGCCGGTCCGGGAAGGATCCGTGGACTCGGTGCAGATGCTGGACAACCTGAATGTGGGGGCGGAGTTGGAGGAGTGGCCACTGCACAGGGACCTCACCCTCTCCCCGCCCCTAAAGTCTCAGCCCATCACTCTGGAGCAGGAAGGAGACCACCTCACCCTCAAATCAAACTCAGTGAGTCCTCATTAACCCCCGTTTGCCTGCAGCTCATCCAAACAGATAACAGCATTCGATTTGGGGTTTGCATTTTGGGGTAACAACGGTGGGATGCGTGTCCAAATATTTTACATACATGCATGTGTTAAAGATACACACTGAAAAACACCTCTTGATCAATGAGTCACAGTTGATGAAACCCAACTCTCTGTGCTAAATCTTCACAATAAAAGCCTTGCAGGAAGTAAAACGTTTGGGACTGGAGACGGAGAAATTGTTAAATTTTGACACAACAAATTGTGTAAAAATATTGCAAAAATAGAGGAAGAGTGTGATTTGCGATTTGAAGGTATGAGACAGCTGACAGTTACTAGAACTGCCATAAAACCCTCACAGTCGAATCATCGAATAGGAAAGATGTTTCTGAAATGACGAAGTCGAAGGTTCAAACCTGTTCTCAAAGCTGCATCAGTATGAACGTACATTACAATCAACATACTTTTACCCTTGAGACAAAAAAAAAAAAAAGAGTAAACAGTATGATGTATTCTAGTATTTTCCCTCTGGTTTTTTTTGCATTGGAAGATAACATTATCTAATTTTAATAATAAATATGAGGACAACTTCCTGCACTACGATGACTTTTACAGAGAAATCTCCCTAAAGGTAGGGTAGGTGATTTCTTGGTGATGTCACATCAGTTGATATTTGGAACAAAACATCCACAAACCACCACTTCAGGTGCACGAGCACAAACCCCGCCCCCTGTTGGTGATTGGCTGAAGCAATATGTGCTGTAGTTTGGGGGGCAGGTTGCCCTTAGTTTCAATTTGAGACACTAACATCTATAGATGTCAATGTCAAGCCAGTGAGTTAATGCCCCCCACCCCCCCAACACTACACATGCTGTTATCCAACAACAGTAAATACTTCTTATTTGACCTTGTCCGAAATTGTAGTTTGGATCATTCACATTATTCCTTCTATTCTGTCTCCCAACAACATAACACGATAGCATTTTATGACTTATTCGATTTGTAGCCTTCTATCCTGTAGTGGAGATTCCTGTTTCAACCAAGTTTCCCCCTTTTTATTTTCTTAAATTTTCCCTTTTTGCCCCCAGCTATGACCATTACTGTGATGTCAGACGTTAAAGGATCCATATGAAACAGACAAACAGGTTCATGGGGCCCCTTTGTTCTTGTTTATTATTAGTTCATTTGGGGAGTTAATGGTCACAAAGCAGCTGCAAAAATCAGAAAATTACTATAAATCTGACACAAAACATCTGCTTAAAAATACAAAACATCCCAAAAGATTAAAGAGAGATAAAAAAAATAAATAAATAAAAAAGCTGCATGGAGTCTGAGTTTAAACATCATTGAAGAAATCCTGAACACAGACGGCATGGTAACCGCGACTACTGATTACTGGGATTTGTGACGGGTTAACGGGGATTAATGGTCCTCAGAGCTGAGCGGGTTGTTTCAGACCCCAGGGGTGTCTTCAGAGAAAATCAAAGGGCTCGTCGCTTTGAAAGTTACAGAAACCGACAGAAATATAGTTACGTTTGAATTATCTTTGTGTATGGCGAGGCGTGTGGGCGTCAAAGACGAATATTCAACGTCATTTCATATCGTTTTTCATTTAGAGCGGGTGACGTCATCTCGATTCTGGTCGGTAAAATCCTAAAACCTAAACTGTGATTTCTCAGAGCCCATAAACGTGATCGAAACACAAATTCAGTGCGTTGTAGTCCAAAGTCTCGCGGCCTGATTAGTGGTCGAATTGTGTTTTTAAGATGCGCTACAGCAAAACCCTGTTACTTCCTGTGGGACTTTCACTGCAGTTATTTGTGAATTCCATAAATAACTGTACAATAAACTTCCACCAATCTTGTAGGGATTCTTGTAGAAGAAGTTTAAACGTTTTGAATATCATAAAAAAAAAACATTATTCTACCCGTATTGGCCCCTTGCAGCAGCAAGGGAAAATTTTTATCTCACCTCTCAATTTAAAACAGATGACTCAAACTCGAGGCCCGGGGGCCAAATCTGGCCCTCATTTTATCTGGAACGTGCAAAGATAATTATAAACTTACAATACAATTCTGTACCGTGGCTCAAGACTACACGTCCCACAATCCATCTTGATTTCATTGCCGTTGCCACTGTGGCATCGAGCTCTAGTCAGGCCGTTCCCTACAACAGTTTTGTGGACATGAAAGTCAGAGGAAAGAGGAAGAAAAGTGTCTGCGACGCATCTTTAAGAGTAATTAATGTATGGCTCTTATTTATCTAAATACAGAGGCGGTTATGGCTGGATGTGGACGTTCAGGCCCACAGACGTGTACGTCTGACTTTTTTCTTTATCCAAGAGATTGATGTTTTTAAACTATTTCAAACCTCTTGATGTTTTTAATGTGTTTTTTTTTTTTTAGTTTGGAGAACAATAACATCCATCTGGCCGCTCATATCTGTCAGAAATGTGTCACAGAGCAGCTGAGAGGGTCACAAAAATCAAACCTGAAAGTAATTAGCCTGTAAAAATGGCTACGTGCTAATGCACAAAGGATAAAAATAAAAGAAAATAACCTGCAGGAACCAAGTCCTGATCATATTAAAATGAGCATCTGTCTTCATTCGGCCTAATCAGCTGCTCAGTTGCTCACATTTCCGTCCTGTGTTTCCTCTCTGATCATTTGTGCAACAATTGGACTAATTGTTTCTTTTCTCTCCTCTTTTTTTTTGTCTCCTAGGGCTCCAGCTCTGTACTGGTGGTTATGGTCATTTTACTCAATATTGGAGTAGCCATTCTTTTCATTCACTTCTTTATTTAAGCCTATGAAGGTATGATCTATTAAGACTTATTGATAACTACGGTATATTATATTATTACTCACTCAGACGGACATCCTGCCGATTCGACTGGAGCCCGAAGCCCGAGTGACGGACACAGCAGAGCCTTTCTATTGTTGCTACTGATCTTTTTCGTCTCTGTTGAAGCCCGTTTCTGTTTCTACGAAACCGCCCCTTCCTTTTTAAACGCGCGGTTTCAAGCTCGCGGACCATGTGCTCGCAGATGGTCGAGCGAGATACGCGCCGAAAGGTAAAGAGAGTATGGCTAGCCACTGGGGCCAAATATCGCCACATTAAGGGCGCGTGAATTATAAAACGCCGTAAAAAGCGGTGTTCTCTGTGGTCCTTAAATGCACTTTTGACAAAAGCGTGTTTAAGAACCACAGAGAACGTCGTTTTTTTACAGCATTTAGTGAGGATCAAGGAAACGGCGTCTTTTGCGCCTTTTTGGCATGCAAAACAGCGGTTTTAACGGTGTTTTCCCTTCAAAAACGCCACTTTTTACAGCATTTTATAATTCACGTGCCCTTAATGTGGCGATATTTGGCTCTAGTGGCTTGCCATAAGAGAGCAGCTTTAATCGGGACACGCGTGCATGGGTGTCCGTCGCTGACGAGCCTGGAACGTGGAGGTGGCCCGGACGGTGTTGCCCGTTTTCCCACCGGTCCAGGCGGGAAAATATAGCAACTAGTGCTGGGCGGTATGTCCAAAAATTTATATCACGGTATTTTTCAAAATTATATCGGTTTCATGGTATATCACTGTATTTTTTTTTTTTGAAGGCACAACTGGGTGTTAACCACATTTTCTAATCATTTAGAGGAATTGCTGCAGTAAATTGTCTTAGAATGACCTATTTTACTGTCACGAGGAGTAAATATTGTAGAAAAACATTCATATCTACACTAGTATTAATACAGGTTTGCATGGCCTCACAAAATGATACTATTTACAAAGAGGTGGCACTCGTTGATTCTAATTAAGTGAAGGAATCAGAATGCATCAACATTAATGTAAACAACGTTCTAAAGTTGTAGCCACGGGAGGCAACACCAGCCTGGTGTAGCCTCCCGCGGCTACAACTTTAGCTACAACTTTAGCTCGGCAACGTTTGCAGATTATTGTAGTTTGTTGGACGTTGTCTTTTTTAAATCCAAAGAACTTCCACACGACAGACACGGCTCCTCGTTTAGGAAGAAGTTCCTCAGTCTCATGTTGCCGTTCTGGAGCTTCCACTTCGGGACTTTCGCTGTCCCGAACTAGTAGCGTGTTGTGCCTCCAGTGCAACTGCAAAACAGTCCCCTGTTAAACAATGTTCCGCCGCACGGCGTTCCCAACGTTGTGTACGCTACAGTACATACTCACCGCTATTACGGTAAATGAAAAATTCATATCATAAGTAAAATAAACACCTGGTATTCGCTATGAACCGGTATACCGCCCAGCACTAATAGCAACCCCTTCGTTTCCTGGTTGTCGTTAGAAACATGCAAACCGACTCTTTCCACCCTGAACCGCATTTTCTGCCCCTTCCTCCTCCCCGTCCCTCTTCGCACTATGCGCTACATACAAAACTATGCTGCAAGAGTAGATCAGTTTTAAAGGGCTTCGTCATAACTTCTTTCCGTTTTGGCCCCCCTCCCCGTCCCGCCCTTTGACCAGTTACACGATCGCACGCAACCATTGCATGAGGCTGTGTGAGGGTTTTAAAAAGTGCATTTTTCTATCCCTTTAACATCACGGCTTTGTCCTCATTTGCGTGCGAACCCATCCGGACCGTTGGCTCGGTAACTGGCGCCGCCCCGCCTCACCTCACCTCCGGCCAGATCGGGGAGGGGGGGTGGGGGTGGGGACCCAACGTAAACGTTTTTTTTTTTTTTTAAACGTCCGACCGCGCGAACACACGAGGCGCCCGCGGTGAACGAGACCAGACGCTGACGTGCCGATGAGGATTTAGCCCCGCCCCCTTTGTACAGCCTTGAGACTGTTATGTTATAACCACTAATTCTACTATATATGTCTATGTGTCATTATTATTCAAGTTTGTTACTTTTTTTGCAGTTTGCAAGACAGAGAGAATGATGAGTGCCTCGTATTTACTCATTTTCTTTTTCTTTTGCCACTCAAATACTTTATTTGAACCCCGACCTGAGACAAAAGCTCCTCACGCGGGCAGGACAAGAGGAGACGAAAATAAATTATTAACGCTGCCGCCCATCCATCCCTCCCTGCTCCATACAATCAAACCCCCCCCCCCCGAAATGGCATGCACTGTTTTGTCTCTCTCCTCGCCCCCTTTTGAACCAGTCACAAAGGGGAAGGTGGGTTTATATGGTTTCCAGGCGCTTTTTGGGCCGAATAAGAATTTATTTATTTATTTATTTATTTTTAATCCATTTAAATTAATTTTTTTCCAGCATGTTTGTTAAGCCTGCTCAATCTGGTGTCAGTTTGTGAGATTCTCCCTCTCGTCTCTCTTATCCGGCAACACAAGGCTACGTGAGACACGGAGAGCAGTGTAAAATAAACGCTAGCTTTTAACTCTCAGTGGATACCGAAACGTCCCCGAGTTTCTGAATGATATATTTAAGAAAAAGACAAAACCAAAAAAAAAAAAAAACAAACAAAAAACAAACTACAAACTCTCTCTGCTACTGTATGTTTTATACTTCGCACCCAGTGGCATCATCATGTTGTGACATCATTGCATGCCCGAGCATGCTCTTTCTTACTCTTTGGTTTAAATGAGGTTGTTTCGAAGTTAATGTGGAGAAAAATAATGAAATGTTTGAAATGAAGGAGTTTGGTGTGGTTATTCCTGCTTTTGAAGATGATGCCAGATCATAAAGGCGGTGACGTCAATGACGGCAAAGACCCGAACATCTGGGGACCTTCTGAGATACACGTTAAAGGCACATTTAGCAATTTCTGGATGATGTCACGCCTGTTGATATTTGAAACAAAACACCAACAAAAACAAAGAGATAACTCCTCCCCCCCTCCAGTGCTCGCCAAGAAAACACGCCCCATCATGAATTCCGCCTACCCTCCCTTTGAGCGCCGCTTTATACAGATTGGCACAATTAAAGGACGTCCTATCAGCCTCAGTTCACGCTCCGTTTTTATTGATGTTTTGTTTCAAATATCAACAGAAGTGACGTCATCCAAAAAATCACTTACCCCACCTTTAATTCAGAGGCCATAAACTGCGATAGCCTTAGATTAGAGTAAATATCAGCTAAAGAACTTGTGTTTAAGATGAGGCATGGTTTATTATGTTAAAGAAATGACTCAGACTCGTTAAAACCTACCTGTGTCAGGGTTTAATTATTGACTGTGGGGTTTAGGTCTGTCTACGTCTCTCATACGAGCACAAAAGAAAATCACTTTACGTCACTTTCTAAGATTAAAAATATTTATTAATGTCCTGTGATTTGATTTGGTTTTGGTAAAGTTTTATTTACACAGTTCCTGCAGATATTACGAGTGATTACTGATTATTGTACCAGTGGTTGAAAATAAAGGAAAAAGGGTCCAGAGGAAAAGATCAGGTAAGATTACACAGCAGAAAGAGAGATACTCGTCCTGCTTCAGTGCCTTTAAGTTGATGCCAATTTAACAAAACATGGGAACAAATGCGTCCTCTAACCTGCACGTGTCACAGACGAGGCCCGCGGGCCGAATCCAGCTCACCTCTTCCTTTCGACTGGAGCAGCCAGGAGGCAGCTGAACAGCTGGCGAAGGACGGAAAGGAGCAATTTTACATCAGAAAGTAAAGATTTTACAATGTTGTGTTTTTACAACAAAAATTTGCACATTTTTGTCAAAATGTTTTTACAACAATTCACAATTTTAGGACAAAAAGTTGCAAATTAACAAAATTTTCAATTTTACAATAAAGCCATAGTGTACGAAAAAAAAGGTGATTGTAAAATTTTTGGTTTTAGGACAAAAAGTTTCCATTTTCCAAAATCTACACTAACAACAAAAAGTCACGATTTTCTTTTTTTTCTTTTTCTTTTTTTTTTTTTTTTTTTTACAATTTTTTAAGAAAAATTATGATTTTAGGACAGAAATTCAATTTCACGATAAAAGGTTGCAATTTTGGGGGAATCTAAGATTTTATGACCAAAATTGACTTGTTTTTTTCCTTTTTTTTTAAACAACAAAAAGTTGCAATATTGCAAAGCTCTCCATTCTGGAACAAAAATGGATGATTTAAAGACAAAAAATTACAGTTATGATTAGGGGTGAGTATTGGCAAGGACCTAGCAATGTATCACGATACTTGGGTCACAATGCGATATTATCACAATACTGCAATATCACGATGTATTGCAATATTTTACCCAGTTAATATCAAAATTAAAAGTAGAGATGAAAAATCAAGTTGCTGTATATGTTCATCAGATGATATTGATCATTCAGAGGACAAATTGAGTCAAAACTATTTGCTTCAAAACAACCTATTTATTGTTTATTGTTAGTGTTTTTGAAAAAATTCCAAAAAAATCAACATTAGGAGCTGAAAAATTGATATTATATTGTGCGGCCGAAAATCGCGATATATTGCCATATCGATTTCTTTTCACAACCCTAGCTATGATACCCAAACATTGCTGCTGCACTTTGACACCAAACAAGGAGCTAAGTCAGCTAATTTTAGCCTCCAAGAAAAGCAACAAAAGGACCAAGAATCCCAAGTTCAGGACTCCAAGTGCCTTTAAGAAGATACACTTTTATATGTGATGAAACACCATCACAGACTGAGAACTAGCAGGAGATCTGGCAACACGGCTGCTTCAGAAAGCAAAGAACGAGCATCCCTTTGACGGTAACTGTGGTGACCATGTGGACCGGGATGAAATGGGGTCCGAGCCCTAAAATAATCATCTCTGTTTCTGAATACTACTGCATTTTCAGCATTGCTTCCAGATGAGCATTAAAGCCATTTCTGACAACACGTTTACTTTAAGTTGAGTGTATAACATAGGATTCGTGTGTCATACGTCCTCTTTTGCTTATAGACATAAAAATGTCTGAGCAGTAAGTCCATGCAGCCCAAAACAAAAATCAAGAAATTCATCTGCCTTTTATAGATTCTAGTGACACAACCTGCAAGTTGCAACCAACTGAGTTTCTCCATATTCCCCTAAATATTGGGTGTCCATTCCAGGCTATTTAGTTAAAATATTTTATTATACAATACTTAGAATATTCTTAGCTCAAATTTAAAAAGTTGAGAAACTGAAAAAATGTCAATAAAAACCGAATGTTTTGTAAATTTAGATCATGTCATTTTATTCACAGTAGAACAAAAACATGCTAAAAGCTTAAAGTGAGAAACTGTACCATCTAATTTTGAATTTGATGGCAGGAACACATCTTAAAAATGTTTACCGCTTCCTTTAACAACTGGCTGTGAAAACATCTGGGAAGTGAGGGGACCAGCTGCTGGAGTTTTAGGAGAGGAATGTTGTCCCGTCCTGGTTCGACAGTCCTGAGCCTTCGTTGATGGACTTCTCCAGACGTTTTCTACTGGTGAACGGTCTGGAATGCAGGCAGACCAGTTCAGCAGCTGGACTCCTCTGTGAAGCCATGCTGCTGTGATGGATGCGGCATCTGGTTCAGCATCGTCTTGCTGAAATATGGAAGGTCTTCTCTGAAAGAGACGTTGTCTGGATGGGAGCAGATGTTGCTCTAAAACCTGTTCATACCTTTTAGCTTTGTTTCCTCTCCAGATGTGGAATCTTCCCCTTCCATAGACCCTAGTGCTCTCCGATACCATCAGAGATGCAGGCTTTTATACTGAGCACTCATTCAAGTTGGACCGTCCCCCTCCCCCTGAGCTCAGCGGATGCAGCGTCTGTGGTCTCCAAAAAGAATGGACCTTTATAACTGAGCCCAGAGAAGATGGCGGCGTCCCTAGGTCATGTTCACATATGGCTTCCTCTTTTCATGGCAGCGCTTCAACCTGCATTTGTGGATGAAACAGTGAATTGTGTTCTTGGACAACGATTTCCTGAAGTTCTGGTGGAAATCATTTCATGGGCTCAGGAATGCAACGAAGCTGGAGAACCTGAAGATGACGCGCATCCCAAGGTTATTATCGTTAACGAAAACGAACGAAATAACGAAAACTAGAATTGAAAAAACATTTTTGTTAACTGAAATAAAATAAAAACGAGTTTAAAAAAAAAACGATAACTAACTGAAACTGTATTATGTGTTTATAAAACAAACTAAAATTAACTGTAATAATGTCAAGAACGTCCTTCTGTTACGTGTTTGTATTTTTTTTTTCCTCATAAACTTTTGAAATCTATTAACTTCGCTCCACCGCACAACAACAACCGCAAAAAAAAAAGCGATCAGCAGTGATGGCTGCGGCAAAAGTTGGGAGTAAGCGGCACAGTCCTATTTGGGATTTCTTTGACTATGACTGCGTTAACGATAAAAATAAGTGCCTTGTTGTAGAAGCAGGTGATACAATGTGTGGAATACTTCTAAAGGAGAAAAAAACCCACGAATCTGAAAGTTGAAAAGCTTGCACAAGAAGGCTAACCAAGACTAGCTGGATAAGCTAGCCTAAGCTAGCCCCCTGGAAAGAAGGCTAACCAAGACTAGCTGGATAAGCTAGCCTAAGCTAGCCCCCTGGAAAGAAGGCTAACCAAGACTAGCTGGATAAGCTAGCCTAAGCTAGCCCCCTGGAAAGAAGGCTAACCAAGACTACCTGGATAAGCTAGCCTAAGCTAGCCCCCTGGAAAGAAGGCTAACCAAGACTAGCTGGATTAGCTAGCCTAAGCTAGCCCCCTGGAAAGAAGCTACAGCTGCAGGCCAGTCAGCGTTGGGAAGGAACGGGAGAAACCAGCAACTATAATGGACTGTTTCCACATGGAGACCAGATAGCTGCTGGTCAGTAAATACGCAGGAACACCACAAGAGGGAAGACGCATTGATAAATATGTTTATTGAGACCGGAATGTAAACACGACTATGTGATTCGATAGCCTTCAAAAAGTTCAGTGCTTCACTCCAACCAAAATTACAACCCTAATTTACAAAATAAAACTAAAACTAACACTGAAACTAATAAAAACTAAACTAAGTATTTTTAAAAAAACAACGAATAAAAACTAGCAAAACTGCTCTAAAAATGAATTTAAACTAACTGAATTTGGAAAAACTAAACTAAAAACTAAATAAAAACTAAAACTAATGGAAAATCCAAAACTATTATAACCCTGGTGCATCCGACATCGACTGTTGGTCTTGTTCCAGTTGCAGAGATTTCTCTACATTCCAAGAATCTTCTGAGGATATCATGTTCTGTAGATGACGAGATGTTCTAAGCCTTTGCAATTTTACGCTGGAATATTATTCTGAAATTGTTCCACCAGTTGATGATGCAGATTCTTCACTAATTAGAGAACCAATGCCCGTCTTTATTTCTGAGAGACTCTGGGTCTCTAAGATGTTTTTGTTTTTTTAAATATCCAGTTATGTCACTGACCTGTTAACCCAATTAGTTGCAAGATGTTCCTCCAGGTGTTTCTTTGTAGAACCACTTACGTTTCCAGTCCTGTGTCATCCATGTCCCAACTGTTTTGACACATGTTGCTGCTACAAAATTCAAAATGTGCTCAGTTTTCAACATTTGATATATTTTCTGTGTCATGTTGTGAATAAAATACAGGTTAATCAGATTTACAAAGCATATCTGTCGGTTTTTAATTACATCTGACAGTGTCTTTCTTGGCATTGTGATTTTATTTATTTATTTATTTAAGCATTACTGAGCCACAAAAAAAAACCTATTTGAGATTAGAAAGCAGACTAGTTCTTAGAAGGTTTGCAGACTGATCCACCTTTGACCTGGGACACTCTCAAGCACGACCGCATCGCTCAGGCGTTCAAGCCACCTCGGTTCAGTTTACATTAGGGATGGTTACCAGTATTACGGTGAAGCGTGGTAAAATTTTACGCAATAACGATTACCGTTTATGTTTGACTTCATCTCATCATCGCGGCTGATTACCAGGATATGTAATATCAGCCTCATTCAAGTCTGTGAGCGACTCGTGACTGTGTCTTGCATGAATATGTAGCTTGTAACATCGGCATCGTAACGTTAGCATGGTGGAAAGTGGTGATAGCACGCAGGACATTTACCAACCCACTAAAATGACGAAATCTGAAGTCTGGGCATATTTCTTTTTTTTTTTAAGAATCCAGAGGGACAACTGGTGGAGGACAGTTATTCTGTCTGCAGAGCACTTGTTTACATTTTATTGTAATTTGTAGAAGCAACTTGAAGGAGCTAAGGCTAATGCTTCAAGCTACTGAGATGTTTGACCAAGAGTAACCTGGTAGACGCGCTTCGCTAACTCACATTTCGTAAACATTACCGTTGCGTGTTGATCGAAAAATGCTAAAATATTCATTTATTCCATTAACTGATCCGACAACCATAACGCCGGCAGTTAGAGCCACAGCGGTCAAAAACCTTTTGCCCTTCCGGGTCCAACACCTAACCAATAACAGGCAGCTACCTTTATACCTGACCCTCAGGTAACAACACAGCGACACCCACAGACACACAGAGTGAACTACAATTCATAACAAAATATTTGGCTCCTTTACAACTGTTTCTTTATTTACACATTTATACGTATTTAAGGTTCAGCTTAAAGTCCAAACTTTATTTCATTTGAACTTGCACTATAATTTTTGTTCCTGATAATTGTTTGCATATTTTGACCTACTATGGTTGTTAATGTGTTTATTTAAATTTGTACCAGACAAATAAGCTTTGTTCCTGTTATTTATTTTGTTAATTTAAAATTAAACCTCTTTCTGTGCCAGTTGTTTGCCCTTTTAATGTGAAAGTTTCATTTTGATGAGATTTTGGCTTCTGATGTTTTAGCATGACAAGAAAATCGCAATAATATCGTAAACAGTGATAATTTCGTCACTATAATCGAGATATCAAATTTTTCATATCGTTACATCCCTAGTTTACATACAATGAAACCATGAAACCAAACGACGGCAACAACGAAAAGAAGAGCACAGTGGGAAAATCAACTTTGAAAGCAGGACAATTAACGAATGCTTCACAGACCACAGTTAGAAACCTGGAGCTCCCGCAGCCACTCATCTACTGAAAACGCCTCCAGGTGAAGCCACATCGTGGTCTCGGACCAGCGTGAGTAAATGAATTATGCTCATGTTCTTTAATGAAAATACTAAATATTTGAACCAAGCAGAGAATGCACTGTACTGGTGTATATTCTCAGTCATCCAGGTCATGGCAATCCTAAAAAGCTTGAGCATAAGGAAACCGTTCTTCTTTTCTTCTGGCTCTTGAAGACAGTCGCACAAGAACAAATGTCCCAACAACAGCTTATAGACCTCAGACTCTAGTTAGTCAGTTAGAGCTGAGAAGGCTTCAGGAGGAGAGGGGAAATGTCTTCAAGAACCAACACAAGAATTTCAGTTCCGTTTTATTCAAGACTTTTAGGATTATGGGATGAGCTCATCCAGATTGAGATAACAATGTCAGAATCAGAAAATGTAAACAGAAACATCAGGGATTTATTGTGTTTATCTGGTTCTGTCAAAAATGACCAAAAGGCAAAAATATAAAGACAATATTCTTTGTAAAACAGAGTCTATCCTGCATGTGCTGCAGATGCTTCTGAAGGAGTCTTGGTGGTGTTTTTTTGTGACCGAGGAAAGGTGCCGAAATCTTTTACCACATCATTAAAAAAAGAAATCTGTCAAACCACCAAGGATAATACTGTCACACACTTAAAATAAAATACATAAAAAATGCAGAGGGGGGGACATTTCCAAAAGATCAGCTTAGTTCTTTCACTTTTCTAGGTAATCCTGCTGCATCCCATTTACCTTGACCTGGGAATGATGTCACGGCCATTTTCCAGTTGCATATCTGGAGAGAAAAAAGCAAAACACGGACAGTTACGCTACGAAGCAACGTCTAAAATGAAGGAGGCCAACTGGACAGTTGGTCAGTCTGTCACCTGCAGAGACGGACCACCACCATCAGCCCGTAAGTCTCAGCATGATTGACTTCAGGTCCCAGCTTACGTCCGTTTGGAAGGGTCCAAAAATGATCTGATGTGGCTCCCAGCTCCTTCAGCTATCTACCAACAATCTACCAAACACAAATTTCCTTAGTTTTTGTGCTTAGTTTACACATTTCCCTTCCGTTTCAATGTGGTTGTGAGGTGTTTAATGGCAGTCGGAACATTGTGTTCTAAAAGCCTGGATTTACAGAGAAATTTCCCATATATTTAGAAAAGGTTGACTGAACCAGGGGCAGCACGGTGGCTTAGTGGTCAGCACTGTGGCTTAGTGGTCAGCACTGTTGCCTCACAGCTAGAAGGTTCCTGGTTTGAACCTCGGGGTCTTTCTGTGTGGAGTTTGCATGTTCTCCCCGTGCTTGCGTTGGTTTCCTCCGGGTACTCCGGCTTCCTCCCACAGTCCAAAGACATGCATGTTGGGTTAATTGGTGGTTCTAAATTGCCCGTAGGAGTGGTTGTTTGTCTGCATGTGGCCCTGCGATACCCCTGCCTTTCGCCTGTAGACGGCTGGGATAGGCTCCAGATCCCTGTGACCCCGTGACCCTTCAGAGGATGAAACGGGTATAGAAAATGGATGGATAGATGGATGACTGAACCAGTGAGAGATATTTGACCGTAAGATGCTGAAATCTTGTTGCGAGTAGAGGTGGGCGGACCGATCCAAATATTGATAATATCGATACCAACTTTGGTATTGGTATCGAATGATACTGGTGTAAAAAGATTGATCCTCAAGCTTGTTACTTAAGTCATATGCGACTGGAGCAAACTCAAAAAATATAATTAAGACCTTGAAATAACCCAGTACATGTCATGTATCCCATTGAAAGGTGTTATCTAAGATAAAATAACATTAGATAATCCTTATCCCACAATGGGGAAATTTATAGAGTTAAAGCAACAGGAAAGGGCACACAGTGCAAACAAAATTACACAAGTGTTGAAAGATATAATATCATAAGAGGCGGACTAGAAAAAAACATTATGAACAGAATAATTCAACTTCAAGGACTATTTAATAGGGATGTTCCTGGCGACTAATTTCCCTGTCGACTAAACGAAAATTTTAATTAAGACTAGTCGACTAGTCTAAAAAAAAGGAAAACACTCAGAAAACAGTGAAAATTTAGCACAATTTATTGAAACATCGAAACAGAATTTGAAACAAAGTTAAGTGGAAGCATATCTTGTGAAGTCCTTATCGTGATGAACTCCTGCGTTATCCTCTCAGACCGGACGGGAGAACACGTCTCCAGGTAAACAATGTCAAATCGGCCTGAGTGTGGCTAGCACCGCTAGCATCAGCAGCCGTCGTCTCGTTCAGATTAACATTCAAATGCTTGAGTCGAATGTGGTTGCGCATTGCTCCAGTCGAGTGATTGTATGCCAGTTGTTTCTGACACAGTCTACATACTACCTTGTTTTCATTTTCTAGATTAAAGTACCGCCAAACCGCGCTGGTTTTGCGAGAGGCCATCTTCCCACCGTGTCATTTTAAAACTCCAGTCTACTCGAGCATTGCTGTGGAGAGGAGGCTGCTGTCTGACGGCTCTGTAGCCCCGACTAGTGGCGGGCGGCTGTATGACAGTTAAGCGGCCTTGTACATGAATAAAAGACAAATTGGTTTAAACGACTAATATTTCTGGTGCCGACTAGTAAGTGGGCGGACGTTTAATTGTTTAGATGACTAATCTCTAATACTTACACAAAAATGTTAATAGTGATAAAGGGCCAATTCCAATTCCTCCCTTAACCCTCAATCTCAACCCTTACCCTTAATCCTCAATTTTTGGCCCTCAATCTTAACCCTCGAAAGTAAGTGTCAGGGTTATCTTGTGACATAGAAATGGGACACCCCTCGAGTGCAGTTACGTCTTCAGACTGAAATGTATCAGAGCCCGTGTTGTCTCTGTATTTCCTGAAATGACACAGGGATAACATTGAAAAGAGCGTTGTATATTCTCCTAATAATATTAGTAAATAACACAATAGAGGATTCATTATTCAGTCCTCCATCGCTACACAACAAGGTATACAAGTAACGTGAAGCCGACCCGGACCCGTCGGCCGCTGGCGACTGGGACCGGGACCCGCCGGCCGCAAGGACCCGCCGGTGACCGGGACCCGCTGGCCACCAGGACCCGCCGACGGCAAACATCGTAAAGTAAAAAAATAAATGTTACGGAACAACGATGTTAATCCATGAAAAAAGTCTCAAACAAAGACAATAAGATGGTTTTGTAACATTTATATCTTTAAGATATACGAAGATACTTACATTTGTAGCTAGCTTTTTTTGTCACCATCCTTTTCGAAGATGTCTTGGCTAAATTACCCAGTGCCTTCTGGGTAGTCCTTACTTCCAAGGGTGGTGCCGGAGAATCTCAACTTTGAGGGCGATACAGCCCTCAAAGTTGTCCCTCAATTTGACTTGCTAAGAATCGGGACAGCACTTGCACTTAGCGGGAGCACGCATTTTTGAGATTGAGGGTTGAGATTGAGGGTTAAGGGAGGAATTGGAATTCACCCAAAGTATTTTGAAGTCACCTATAAAGTTTGCTGAAATTCTATCCTAGGTTTTAACAAACAAATTAGGGATGTCCCGATCCCGATCCCCTGATCGGATCGGCCTTCGATCTTAAAAATTTAAGGTGGATCGGATCGGCCGATCAACCTTATTATAACACGCCGATCTTTTTTTCATTATTTTTTTCCTCAAAAAGTGATCCTGATTAACACAAATTAATAAAGTAATCATATTACACAAACAACAATATTTTTTAAACTATATACATTTAATAATTTGCACTGAAATGAGGTTTCCCAGCAGCGCTGTCTTGTATCCACCTTAAAAGTTTAGACCGGCGGCGTCAGGATAAACTTTAGCAAAAATGTCAGCAGTGTGGCAGCGCTATAAAATTACAAAGACCGACGCTTCGACTGCGACTTGAAACGTGTGGAAGGCTGAGATATCATGATGGGTAAGTAAGAAGAGAGTTTACAACACCACCAATTTAATCAGACACTTACAAAAGCACGCAGCACCGATCACGCAGCCGACGGAACCAGCTTTGGTGCCGTCTGCTGCGGTCACTGTTCTGCCGACGGCAGCGGCTTCAGCAGCAAACGCTCTGTGAAACTTTTAAAAGAAAGACAAACTCCCGAAATACTCGGAGAAATACAGAAAAATCACCGAGCTAATCACTGAATGTATTACTGAGGACGACCAGCACATTTACAAGGCATTTAACCGGCTCATTAATTACCTCGAGCCTCGTTCCCGTCATTACATGAATGACAAAGGACACAAAGGTGCGCGAACATGTGCAGCGGGTCTTGAAAGAAGTGAAGTTAATATTTTATGTTATTTTTATTCTGATGTGATTTCATTGATTGCAAAGACTTCTGCTAGTGTTTTCATTGCCTTAAACTGCTAGCCAAGTTCACCTGCTGCTATTTAAATGTTCTTTAGTACTGAGACTGTTGAACAGTCACTGTTCTGTAACTAAATGTGTTTTATAATAATTCTCCCAAACAAATAAGAAAGAAAGAAGAGTGTTTAAATAAGTTATTGTTTATTTTTTGAGATGATAAAAGCTATTAATCTCAGCTTGGATGCAGGCCTATTTATTAATGTACACAGGAAATAAAATGCACAGGAAATTAAACTCTGTTTGCCCACTCAAAAGAAGTGAAATCGGATCGGAAAAAATCGGAAATCGGCCGATCATCAAAATTAAAGATCGGAAATCGGATCGGGACCCAAAAAACGTGATCGGGACATCTCTAAAACAAATCCAAAGACAAAAATCACAAAAACACCAAAAGATCAGCAGTTTCATGATAGATCAAGGTTAATATGAAAAAGTATCAGTATCGGTATCGGCAATACTGGCCCTGTATTTACTTGGATTCCCGGTATCGCCCCGCTCTAGCTGCGAGGATGAGGCCTGTGTTTATGTGAAACGCCGCCCCCTGCTGTCACAGCGTGGAACTGCAGTTTCAAACATCTCAACGAGCCCCTGATCGCCTTTGTGTTCGTATGAAAGCTCTTCGAGCAAACTTTACGAGCCGCTTATCGCCGCCGGGTCCGGTTCCGGGCTCCCCGGTGTTCCTCCGGCATGGAGCGGTTGTAGCAGCTGCGGCACGGCGGCAGCAGGTCGCTGCGTGGCGGTTTCCGGTGTCCGTCCGTCTGCTGGAGGATGGCGTCCGGCTTCCACCGCATCCCCTCCACCGCCGGTCCTCGGAGTCCCGAAAACACCCTCGGTTGTCGAGCCCAGGCGTCCACGCGGCTGCGGAGAGCGTCGACGGTCAGCTCCGGTGAGTCCCCGCGGGTCGTTTTTTTTAAATTCTGCAGATGTGCGAGGCTCGGGTGCGAGCGGCGGATTTCCCCCCGCAGCTTCGGGGAGGCCTGCTCCGGTGCGGGGTCTCCGCTCCGCAGCGCAGCCTCGCATCAGACGTTAGACCGACCGCCGTGGCCTTTCAAAAAAGCGGCATTTTAAGACGAAGCTGCGTCTATTCGTGCATCCTCCCCCAGATTAACCAGACCCCGTGTGTTTTGTTTGCGTTTTTTTTACGGAGATATTGTCAATTTTAGCGGTTTGAAACGAGGCAACCGGCGTAATTTTTCAAAAGCAGCTCCAGTTGTTTAGCATCGTTAGCCGCAGCTAACGATGCTAACATCGAGCTACGTCCAGGAACAGAAACTAATTTACGTCTTTCCCTGTAGGAAATACCTTTTTATCTGATCGGAGGAAACAAACAGTGTTACAAACGCCACATCCCGATCCAATTTAAATCCTTTCAGTAAAGCATTTAACCTAAATTTCACATTACTGCCCCGTTTGCGTTTCAGGAAATAGACCGAGCCCATTAATTCTGTTTTTTTTTTCCTCTTTTCTTCTTCTTTTGTGAATGTGACTCGAAGCTGGTTAAAATACCAGTTATTCTCGTGGGATTTCTTTTCATATGAATGCATTGAATACGTAAATGTTACATTATGGAGTTTGTCTTACTGGAAATGCTATGAAAACAGTATTTAGATGTGTTTCCTTAATAATGGAGGTTTCAGTTTGGGGCCTCCAGAGCTGGGTGGTTCTCAGCTGTATTATCGTCACAAGCAGGACTTTAAATGTAAATGTGCTCACTTCCTGCTGCCTCTGGTGTCCTTCTTTCCTTTCCTTTCTTAATTTGAAGACACAAACATGAAGCCTTATAATGGTGATAATTTACATTATTCATTCTATGTTCAGCGTCATCTCAAGCTCTTGTTTAATGCAGTTTCTTCTTTATTCTGCTTCCCTCCAGATTTTCGCCCTGATTTCATGGGACGTATCCAGGTGCAGGTTTAAAACACTGCAACACCTCAAAGACCCGGTTACCATTACTAAGACTACATCTTCCCTCCTGTCAGATTAAGGAGTAAAATTTAAAATTTTATGAACTCTTGAGCTCCATACGTTCAGAGCAGAAGGATGACGGAGGCGTGGCAGCAGCAACATGCCGTGGCGCCGCCCGCCGTTGTGCACACAATCCCCCAGGGGGCCGACAACCCTCTGGGGTGCACGGTGTACGGCGTCGTCCTGCAGCCGGATACCTCCCTGCAGCAGCCGCAGCATCCCCAGCAGCACGCCGTTCAAACCCAGCAGCCCTCCATGCAGGTAGGGGGCGACAGAGGGCACAAGTGCGGCGCCTGCGGCCATGACATCTCTCACCTGGCCAACCCTCACGAGCACCAGTGCATGGTGACCCAGGATCGGTCGTTCCAGTGCACCCAGTGCATGAAGATCTTCAGCCAGGCGACGGACCTACTGGAGCACCAGTGCGTGCAGGTGGAGCAGAAGCCGTTTGTGTGCGGGGTTTGTAAGATGGGCTTCTCGCTGCTCACCTCCCTGGCTCAGCACCACAACTCCCACGGCAACGGGAACAACCCGATGAAGTGCTCCATCTGTGAGAAGACCTACCGGCCAGGGTCCGGGAACGTCACCCCGACCTCGTCGGCCGCCAACCCCCAGCAGCCCTCCACCGGGGAGACGTCGGGCGGGGGCGCGGTGATCAGCGCCTCGTCGCCCCCCACCTTCGAGGCGTCTGCGCCGGACAGGCCGTACAAGTGCTCGGTGTGCCACAAGTCCTTCCGGCACCTGTCGGAGCTGACCCGCCACGAGAGGATACACACCGGCGAAAAGCCATACAAGTGCGACACGTGCGAGAAAAGCTTCAGCCAGTCCTCGCACCTGGCGCACCACCAGCGCACGCACAGCTCGGAGCGGCCGTACAAATGCGCCGTGTGCGAGAAGACCTTCAAGCACCGCTCCCACCTGGTGCGGCACATGTACGCCCACTCGGGCGAGCACCTCTTCAAATGCAACTTGTGCGAGATGCACTTCAAAGAGTCGTCGGAGCTCCTGCACCACCAGTGCCAGCCCGAGGGCGAGAGGCCTTTCCGCTGCGGCTCGTGCGGCAAGAGCTTTAAGCGGCCGTCGGACCTGCGGCAGCACGAGCGCACCCACTCCGAGGAGCGGCCCTTCCAGTGCGAGGAGTGCCAGATGAGCTTCAAGCAGCAGTACGCCCTGGTGCGCCACCGCCGCACCCACAAAAACCCCGCCGATCGGCCGTTCAAGTGTAACCTCTGCGACAAGGGCTTCCTCCAGCCGTCCCACCTGCTCTACCACCAGCAGGTCCACGGCATGGAGAGTCTCTTCAAGTGCGCTTCCTGCCAGAAGTCCTTCAGCCAGTCGGGGGAGCTCCTGCGGCACAAATGCGGAGGCGAAGTGGAGAAACCCTACAAGTGCGACGTGTGCGGCAAAGGCTACAAGAAGAACTCGACGCTGCAGCGCCACCAAAACACGCACTGCACAGAGAAGCCGCTGAAGTGCTCCCTGTGCGACAAGCGCTTCGTGTCGTCGTCCGAGTTCGTCCAGCACCGCTGCGACCCGACGAGGGAGAAGCCGCTGAAATGCCCCGACTGCGAGAAACGCTTCAGGTACTCGTCGGAGCTGCAGCGCCACCGCCGGGTCCACACGGGCGAGAAGCCCTTCAAGTGCGCCAACTGCGACAAGAGCTTCAAGCAGCGCGAGCACCTGGCCAAGCACCAGAGCGTGCACTCGCGGGAGACGCAGTTCAAGTGCGTGTGGTGCGGCGAGCGGTTCGTCGACCTCGCGGCCCTGCAGGAACACACGGTCCAGCACACCGCCGAGAGCGAGAGCTTCCCCGAAGCGCCCTGCATCCCGTGAACTTTGACCTAGAAGGAAACCACCCTCGCCTCTCCCTGTTTTACTTCATAACACGCTCCCGTTTATTCTCATTTTTAGTATCAGAAACATTAAGACTCACCCTTCCTTTCTTTTTTTTTTTTTTGGAGTAAACCAGGAAAAAAAAAAGGAAAAAAAGACTGAAGTGAAAAGATGTGTAAAGTAGAACGTGGGAAGATCCAGATTTTTGTTTAGAGTGTGGGACTTTAGTCTGTGGTTGCATGTGCTCGTGCGTTTTGTAACCGTTGTTGAGAAAGATGGCCAGAACGTCGAGACAGTCGTCCAGTTTGTGAGTTGTCTTTGTGTAGGCTCCTCTGCAGTCAGTCCACGTGCCTTTTTTTTTTTTTTTTTTTTGGTTTGTTTTATTTTATTTTTTTTTTTTTTACCAGTCGCTCAGTTTGTGTTCTTGCCTAATTTAAAGTCCGGTAAAGCTGAAAGAAAACTCTCCTCTCCGGCGGCTGGCATGTGCAGCAGTATCTTCTCACATACTAGATCTTAGGTAGTACCATCTGTTCGTGCATGAATATTTATCACACTTTTAATATCATTGTTGTATTATAGGTTCAGTTCATTTAGGAAAGCATCCTAAGAGGAAGAAGAAGCAAAAAAAACAAAAAAAAAAAACAAGTGGATTTGTGAAAATGTATAGCAGTGTCCTATGAGAAATGTGTTGTTGCAACTTTGTATTAAAACAAATGACATGTAGGTAACTAACTCATACCTATCCTGTCATATGAACACTTGACTTGTGCAATAGAACATGCACAGTGTAATATTTATGACTACTGATTAATGGAATAGTCTACTCTGTTATATTATAGATTGTGTGTATACGCTATGTAAACATCGAAAACTGTATAGTGCTTATGTTACCCGTTTTTTGTTTTTTTTTATTCACCATGAATGAGCTTGCTGTATTTTTCAAGCAGCTTAGTTTCATTTCCAGCAGGATTATCCCGACATTTAACCCGACAACACTTCAAAAGTATTATGTTGCTCACTTGCCACAGACTAGCTGCGTTAGTTACTGTAATAGATCTAACAAATTTATGTTATTATTATTATTATTATTAATATTATTATTATTATTATTATTTGTCTATTATGAACTGGCCTTGTATTTTCACAATATTGTAGTCACCTCCTCGTCCAAATCAGACTGAAATGATCCGAGTAGCCTCAACGTTGCCACTTATAATGTTGGTTTATACCAGGGATAAAGTTAAAAAAGAAGAAAAAAATAATAAGATGTGTGTACTTTAGTTTACGGTGTGGATTTCTATATTCCGTACAATCTTTGCAGTATATTTAAAGGGTATTTGGGGTTTAAAAAAAGAAGAAAAAAAAACACGGTCAAAAGGGAATTTCAGGAATGGGTGGGGGGTGGGGGGGTTGACTGTGTGCCACGGTTTAAATCCTGGTGAGTCTGCTTCAGAAGCTCCTGTTGGAGTTGGAGGGCACTGAGTGTATTGAAGCGTATGGATATCATTATAGACTCCTGTTCATACTGTATATTAAAATAAACCACCCTTATAATAAGTGAGGTGTTGTGTTTCTGTCACTCCAAACGTCATCAGATCCTCGGAAATGCATCAGTTACTGATCGACGGGAAAACAGCCTCGCTGGCGGAGCTGAAGTTACATAGTCAACACAGTTGACAGGAATGAGCGAAAGTTAGTGAACCCCAACTTTTAATCCCATGTTTTTAACATGAAAACATCTTATTGCACTGGGTCAAAGTCATAGACGAATATATGAGACCAAAATAAAGTCACGTGGGCAACACTAAGTACCCCCATGATTCAGACCCTTGTTGATTCACTTTAAGCAGCAGTGACTTAGACGTAGTTGCTTCATGCGTGTTTTTTTTTAAATCTGTCTTTCATGCCAAAACTTCATCCTAAAATAGTTTCAGTTCATTGAGGTTTTTAAACATTAATCCAGCCATTCCCAAACTTCAGAATATCAAGGCCCAATTTGAAATGTGAAAAATCTACGGCCCACCCAAACCTTTAATCACAACTGTGATCAACATCCAGGACTAGAAGCTATGATCTGACATTAATGTGAGGGGTCAACAAATAAGGTGACACTTGTCATATTAAGTTAAGATGACAGTAGAATAACACTTAACTGGTTTGTTTTATTAGTTCTTAATGTTTTATAAATCATCTCACGAATATTTTACAGTCATTAAAAACATATTTAAAAAAGATCGAGGATTTAAAACACATTTGTTTTAATTTTAATGACCTCTCACGGCCCACCTGCAGTACCACGACAGCCCATCAGGGGGCCGCGGCCACACTTTGGGAATCAATGCATTAACCCAGTGATTTTCAACCCTGGTCCTCGAGGCACACTATCCAGCAGGTTTTAGATGTTTCCCCTTCTTCTTCACACCGTGATACAAGTGGCTGTGTCATCAACAGATGTGTTCAGACTTTGAGGACAACCTGATAATGACCATTAATTAAAATCAGGTGTGTTGAAGCTGGGAAACCTCTAAAACCTGCTGGATAGTGTGCCTCGAGGACCAGGGTTGAAAATCACTGCATTAACCTATGAAAAACTTTAAGGTCCCACCAGTTCAGCATTTCCCTCACTGGACCAGTATTACCAGTGGACGTGCAGTAATATGTCCTCGTTGTGGACGGCGTCTCCAATAATAATCCAGTGTAAATGTTTTTTTGAAATTTATTTTTATCTTTTAGTCATCTCTTCTTCCTTGTTCCAGGTGTAATTAGGCAGCTGTGGGTGATATAATGATGCACTATTATATCCACTACACCAGTGATTCCCAAAGTGGGCCGCGGCCCCCTGGTGGGCCGTCATGGTACTGCAGGTGGGCCCTGAGAGATCAATAAAATTAAATATTTTAAATCCTCAATCTTTTTCAATTATGTTTTTAATTACTGTAAAATATTCATGACATGATTTAAAAGTGTCAAGAAATCAGTCACCATTAAGATGACAAATTAATTATTGGCCTATAAAAAGTGCAGAGCAGCAGAAGAGCGACCATGACACGACAGCCTGATGTGCAGCAGCGTCTGATTAGAAACTTTATTGCTCCTCAGGCTCAGACAGTCTGACAGTGGGGAGGTTTTACTAAAACAGAAGCTTCAGTCCAGTCCAGTATTTCTCCATAATCGTGCACATACAAACCAAGGATTCACACGATTAACATTCACATAAAATGTTTAAGACGCAGTTTAAAAGATTCCCAGACTTAGCACCGTTAAAATACCACTTTTATGTGATAGTTTTGTGTTGAATTTTTCCAAATTGGTAAAATGCCTCTGAATTTAACCTTGAAGTGTCGTGTGAACTTGTGCTGCTCAGTTTCAACGATGGAAGATGCTCATCAGCAATCATGATGGAAGATAAAGGTCAGCAGAGATTTATAAAGACGTGTTAATCTGAGAAATTAATGACAAAAACTGACATTCAGTTGATACCAGAAGTTTACAGACACTATAAAAAGTCAGCCTTATTTTCTCACTGACATTTTATCAGACTAAACCTTTCCTGTTTTAGGTCTGTTAGTCCATTCTTCAGAGTCAGACATTTACACACATTAAGATTACTGTGCCTTTAGACAATTTTGAAAAGCTCAGATGAGAGTGATGTGGGTTTTGAAGCTTCTGGTAGGTTAATTGACAACATTTGAGTTAATTGGAGGTACACCTGTGGATGCATATCAATGCTTCCTTGTGTGACAACATGAAAAAATCAAAAGAAGATCTCAGGAAGAAAACTGTGGACCTCCACCCGTCTGCAATTTCAAGATGCCTGAAGGAGCCACGTTCATCATTCCAACAACTCTACACCAGTCTAACCACTGCGGGAATGTCCAGTCGGAGAGATTAGCGTTTGCAACATAAGATAAATGCTGCTGCAGGCAGCTTCAAGCTCGGCTGCTGGACCTCCTGGCAACACTTGCTTCGATCCAGCAGCGACATCTGGACTGCAGATGTTCAGACAGAGTGAATATAAATTAATGCGCAGCTTCACCCTGGGTTAGCATGACCTAAACCAGCTAAACTAAAACAGAACTGGTCGCCATGTTCATAGGGGTGATTATTGGCAAGGACCTTGCAATATGATATGTATCATGATACTTGGGTCACGGTACGATATTATCACGATCTATTGCGATATTCTACCCAGTTAATATCAAAATTAAAAGTAGAAATAAAAAAATCAAGTTGCTGTATATGTTCAGCAGATGATATTGATCATTCAGAGGACAAATTGAGTCAAAACTATTTGCTTCAAAACAATCTATTTATTGTTTATTATTAATGTTTTTGAAAACAAATCAATATTAGGAGCTGAAAAATCGATACTGGGTGGCCGAAAATCACGATATTTTGCCAAATTTATTTTTTTTCCCACCCCTACCAGTACAGCTGGTTCTGTTTCTGTAAATATGTCGACTTCTGTCACAAAGTGAGGCATTTCAACATAGGAGTCAATACTATGTTAAAATGTCAATACTTTGGTGTTCACCTGGACAGCAGACTGGACTGGAGAAGCAACACTGGTGCTGTTTATAAGTAGAGACAGAGCAGAAGCTTAGGTCCTTCACTGTTTGCGGCAACATGCTGCCTATCTTCTACAAGTCTGTTGTTGGAGAGTTGGAGAGTTCAGTCCTTTCTTCAGTCATCTGCTGGGGGAGCAGCACCAGGGCCAGAGACTTTAAAAGACTGAACAAACCAATACAGAAAGCTGGATCTGTTCTGGGGAACATTCTGGAGCCGACGGCACAACGGAGGATACCTTATAAAATGAAGAACATCTTGGACAACCCTGAACATCCTATAAACAACGCAGTGATTCAGCAAAGGAGTGTCTTTAGATCCGCTGCCAAACAGATCCTTTCTAGATTGCCCACAGGTATGAGTGTGATTGTCTACATGTGACTCTGCGATCGACAGGTGACCTGTCCAGGTGGACCCCTGCCTTTCGCCCTAAGAGAGCTGGGATAGGCTCCATCAGATCCCCGTGACCCTGCATAGGACTGAACGGGCATAGATGATGGATGGATGGATGGAGTCAGCAACACTGGTCGGCTGAGGAACTGGAACAAACTCTACTTCCTCGTTGGCTTCAACCCGATAGCGTGATGATTGCTGCTTGGTCCGCACTACCTGCATTGGTACGGTCGTTTTGGCACATAACCATGTATCAGCTTTCGCCGACTCGCTAACCCACAACGCTACCAAGTACAACCCTAATTTCAGCCGCAGAAGAACCGAACTGCATCCTCCCATTCTCCAAAGTTCATTCTCACGAGTCATTAGGGTTGGGAATCAAGAACCGGTTCCTGTAGAGAACTGGTTCCTGTAGAGGAACCGGTTCCGTGGGTTTCAATTCCATGGAATCGTTTGGCAGTTTATCCAGCGATTCTCTTATCGATTCCAACCAGCACGAATCTCACGTAATTTACCCAAGTTACGCACAGTCAATTCCAGAAAGCACTTACGTGATTAAGTTACGTCGGTTTAGCACGCGCATTGCAGTTGTAAACAACAATGGCGCCAACCAGGTTCAAACGCTCCAAAGTTTGGCTTCACTTCACCAAAGAAAGATGGCAACAAGGCAACTAGCAGTTATTGTAAAGTGGAGATAACAGCGTCGGGAGGGAACACGGCTAACATGCAGAAACATTTGAACACACAACATGAGATAACGAGTGTCGTGTTTTTGACGCTTCGGACTGATGGATCTCAACCCAGCAGCAGTAGCCAAGCTAAGATCACCTCTGGTAACTCTGGTAAGTAGCTATCCCACTGCCTATGTGCTTCTTTGTAAAACACGCTATAACATTAACACTATGCTATTAAACGAATGCCTTCTGCATTACATTTAGAAGATGACCGTGACGAGAGAGAGAGTCTGGCTGGTTCAGAGGCTGGAAGACATGATTATTTTTCTGAAAAAGAATTGTTAATTCTTCATAGTATTTGCAGATTTGCACTATGCACTGTTCCGTTGTATTTGATAGTATTTATCTTTATTATTATTTTTGAGTGCTTAGTGAGCTCATATATCCTGTTAAAAGGGAGATTTTTTTCATTTCTATTAGGAAAAATCCATCCATTTTCTATACCCGTTTCATCCTTGAAGGGTCACAGGGATCTGCTGGAGTCTATCCCAGCCGTCTACGGGCGAAAGGCAGGGGTTCACCCTGGACAGGTCGCCAGTCCATCGCAGTATTAGGAAAAATCTGTTAGTAAAATGTTAACACATTCTTGTGTATTTGCACAGTTACATATTACAACAGTTAACACGTTATCCAGGCTTTGGGCCTCTTTTGCAGGGGCGGTTCAAGACCAATTTCACTGAGGGGGCCTGGCTGGGGCCAGGGGTTTTGATAGAGGGGCACATTAAACCCGTGGCAAAAAAGACAAAGATTCAAAATCTTATTTTACTTTTTATTTTCATATAACTTTCCTATAACATTGCAGTCATAACGTTACAGTGACAATGAACAACAGTATAATAGTCACAGTATTTATGAATTAAGTGCTGATAAAAGATTCATATAGTTGCAGATCTTGTGGGATAGTCTTAAACTGTCTGCAAGCGTAACAATACGCCGAGTCCAACTGTTTTGAATATTCAAGCCAGGGGTGGATGTGGTACCAGGCTGCCTTGAAGCTCCTCCTCCTGTCCCCCATCAGGGTCCTTGGAAACATCTTTAGGTCCGGCTGAATTAGTGGGTCTTCTTTACATTTGCTGATGTCTGTGGAGAAAGATAAACCGAATATATATAAACATAAATTCTGCATGGACACAGCATATAGACTAAACTGCTACACTTAACACTGCTTAGGCACTCAGACACACACAATTGTCTAAACTGTATTTATTTATTAATGCTATTTATTAATTGTAATTAATTAATTCGTTTTTTATTGCATTCAGTAAATATAAAATAATATACTTTAAAGCCTGACCAGGGACTAAAATTGCAAACACGCTGAAGCTTATGTGTTTTTAAAAAGAGGCTCAAGACCTTCCTTTTTAATTTAGCTTTTAACTGAATTTTATTTTATCTCAATTTTTATTTTTATTCATTTATTATGTATTTATCTATTTCATTTATTGACTGCTTTATTTTATTAAATCTTTTATGTGCATTTTTACTATTGCTATTTATCTTAAGGTAATTTGATCTTTGTTTTGAATCTTTTATTTTATTGTACTTATTTTCATTTTGTTCATTTAATAATTACTCCAGTGTTTACCTCAATGGGGATCTTTCACACTAGGGGCTATGCCTGCTCTGTCTGGGGGGCTGTTGCCGTGGTAATCACCCTTGTCTGGGTGGCTGGGGTCCTGTACTGCAGTCTAACGACTGTGGTCTGGACCCTGGCCTGCCCTGGGTGGTTGCCGCAGTGATGGCCTCTCTGGATGTGGGTGGGCTGGTTCCTGGGGTGAATAGATCCCCAAGTTATCGTTACTTCACAGCAGTGCCAGGCCAGGTGTTTTGGTGTTTTGATATTTGATATTTGGTATTTAGATATTTATTCATTTAAATAGAAGTACTTCATCCTTTTTTTTTTTTTTTTTTTTTTTTTTTTTTTTTTTTGACAAGAAGAAAAAAAAAAAAAAAAAAAAAAAAAGAAGAAGTTTTGTTTTGTTTGGGGTGCATGGGGGGGGTGAGGGGTAATGGGAGGATGGCTTTGTGACTGGGGTGTGTGACGGCTTTTATTTTGTTTTAATGTTTTTAATTTTTATCTTTTTTTTTTTTTTTTTTTTATGTAAAGCACTTTGTGTTGCCTGAGGGCATGAAAAGCGCTGTATAAATAAAGTTTGATTTGATTTGATTTGATTTGTTGTTTAACATGCATCTAATTTTCCCAATTTTAAAAGGCAATGTCTTATATATTGTTCCTGTTAAATAAACATTAATATAATAAGGGATATATAAAAAAGTTACACACAAAACATATAGTGTTCTTTTCAACATCACATACCTGATGGTCCAGTGCTTGTAGATGCACAAATATTCTCTGTCTGCGTCTCACACTCCGCCTGTATCTCAGTCTCAGCTTCCTCATCCTCAGAATCTTCATCTGTATCTCTTTGCTGCTCTGTGTCCTCTCTCTGACAATCACTGTCTCCCATGTCCTCTGACTGTCCCTCTCTGGTGCTGTCAAAAGAGTCTTTTGACCTCGCTGTTGAGTTTGTAAGGTTGTGACTTCTAAGTAAAAAAAAAAATAGATGCTAATAAAACTGTTTGTTCTCCTTTTTCCCCAAATTAGAATCGATAAGAGAATAGTTAAACAGTATCGATAATGGAATCGGAAAATTCTTTTCTTATCTTAAAAAATAATTGTATGGAGTTGCTGGACAATTTACTGCAATACCAATTAAATAACATAAATATGGATATGTATGCCATTACCGGCCTACTCATTCTAATTGGCGCTATCTGAAACTAGCGCATTCCATGAAACAGATAAAAAAAATCAATTTGAAGTTCGTTATTATAATTTTACCATATAGTCATGCCGCTTTTCACAGCAGTGAAATGCACATTATCAGCCTAGACTACAAAATTTGTAGTCTAGGCTAGTCTTGTAGTTCTATTTGCACGAGCTCAATCTCAGCCGCTTTACGCTTCCACAGATAGCGCTCCATTTTGATGTCACTTTTCTAAAGGCCCGGTTTTTTTTTTCCCCAAGCTGACTTGTGTGACCCCTGCAGGCCAGCTCTCGCGAGACGAGTCTCTCTCTCTCTCTCATCGTTTTTAATTGTCTTCCTTTTACAGAAATTTTAATTTTTTTTTTTATTTAAAACAAAAACACATGAAATCAATTTTAAATTAAATTGTCGCCATTTTTATTTTATTTAACACAATTAAGATTTTTTTCATTTTTAACAAGTCTCCATTCTTGGGGTTGCTTTGAGGTTGCTAAGCCATATTTTGGGGTTGCTATAGCAACTGCAAGCTAACCCCCCAGCGCCGCCCCTGCGGTCATACTTAACGAGTATGAACTTTTTAGTGTACTAGGAATTGAGAAACGGCCAGAAGCTTCAAAACCACTGTGGAAAAAGGAAAACCTCTGGGCGACGTCTTGGAGGATTTATCCGGTATTTTTACAGTCTATAGTTAGTTAGGATTTACGCACATTGGAAAGAATTCCAAGTTTTTGTTTTTATTTTTGTACATTGGCTTTAAATTTATTTCTGAATGGTTTTAAGCGAACTAAAAACTCTGGTGTGTTACTAAAGCGATTTTAAAAGCAGCCAAAGCGAGTTATATATCTTTCGCGGGGCCATGGAGATTCGGCGGCGGTTCACTTCCGGGTGACGCGTTAACGAAGAGGGGGAGACCGTCCCGGTTCTGCTAGCGAACCGCTGCGCGTCTGTCAAAGTCATCAAGTTTTACTCTCGCTGCGACGTTTCGCCGGTCGGCCGCCGCGCACCCGGCGGAAGCCGCCTCCGTTCGACGGACCCCCGAAGCGCTGCCGGTGCTCGCGAGACAGCGACCGTTGATGACGGGCGGACTTCCTCCGAGCTCGAGCCTTCCGACGACGAGGTTAGCTCGGCTAACTTTAGCCTCGCTGTTTATTTCCGTTAAACAAAACACGACTATGTCGACTCATAACGTGCTCTATATATGTTACATGTTATCTGAGATTATTCTAGTTTGTCTCTGTAATGCTTTGGAGGGGTTTAGGTTTTAAATTAGTCGTTTGAGGAGAAAAAAAAGAAACCGCTAACCGCTGTTACCAGTTAGCCTGGTGACCGTTATATGCGTTTATCACCGGTGATGCTCGATAATCACGACTCAGGTTGGAGCCGGAGGAGCGCAGGTAACGGCTTTGGTTCCCGAACAGCCCTCGGGTCTGTGAGGAAAGGCGTAGTGGGCTCCGAGCACCTTGTTCGGAACCAGAACAGACGCCGATGGGGGGTTTTAAAAACGGGCCTACTCGATTTAAACCGAGAAAATAAACGGGACGTCAAAAATTATTTTATTGAGCTCTCAAAAAAAAAAAAAAAATCAGAGGTGCGAAACAACCGAAAGAATAAACGTGGTCGGATAAAAGAGAGGATAGAAAAGAAGACAGAAAGGCGTCAGAAACTTGGTACAGTTATAACAAAATGTACAAACTGGTTACCTAAAAAGGAGGGGAGGGGGTGTAACGGTTACATATATCACATGTATCAACCCTCATTTACTCTGCTGATAATGAGATTAATATTCAGATTTGGGTTGAGTCTTGATGGGGTGTAAATCATGATCGGGATGATCAAAGATCAAACCGTCTAACGGTACCTTCACGAGCCCCCGGAGGAATCCTCATATACCTGATGAATATTTTAAGATCGTCCAAACTAGCGACGACACAATCTTATATTCTCAAAATACAAATTTGTAACGTGAGTTTTAAACAAACTGGGGCGTGTAACCAGCCAGATTGAATAAAAAAAATAGGGCTGGGCAACGATTAAAAATTTTAATCGGATTATTTCCCTGATTAATCACGAGTAATCGCATTCTATACGCAGAATCACATAATGAATTCAAAAGTAGTGTAAAATGCACTTTTATTTAAATGCCAAATGAACTAAAGTGTCATAACATTTGTTGTTCAAACACTTTTAACATCAGCACTTGTCAGTTACACATATTTAGTGTAAATCTCATCTTAAAAAATGTCAAATAAAATAAAGCTTATTGCCACTGCCAGGGCATTAATGTCATCCTGCTTTTATAAAAAATTAAAAACAAAGTCTACAAACAAAATCCAACAAAATGATTGTGTCTCAGCACAATCAGAACATTAAAACAGGTAATTTCTGAGGTAACAGCAGAAACTTTTAACGGGGAGTTCAACTTGTCAGTTGTTACAAATAACCTTGTTTCTGTTGAATCCTCCGTCTGGGAGAACTTTAAAATGAAAATGTCCATGTTAAAGTTCAGTAACTTTACCAATCTGTGTATCATTCATTCTTTCCAGTTTCAATTGTCAATCAAAAATTTAAAAAAAATATTAAAAAGTGACATTTTACTACGTTTTTCGATTTTTTAATCCAACAAAAAAAAGCCTGTTTTTTTATATTTCAATTTTAGACTTGGATCAGAAATACGTAATTAAAAAACGGGCCACAGAACTGAATTTGTTTTATAATGGAGGACTGGACTTCCTGTTGTCATTACACATCTGTGCCACTAGATGGAGCTGCACTGCAGTAACCAGCTAGAGAACAGCAGGACAGTGAACACATGGAGCAGATCTGATGGAACATGGAGGAATGACGCCAAAGTTTAGTTGCAGTCCAGAATTTTTGTTTTTAGACAGAATTGTTAATATTGCTACCTGAGTTGCTACTTGAACTGTAAAGTTCACAGATTTGTACCGTTCTCCATGTCTGTTTTAGCTTTTCCCCATGTTTACCGGCCAATTCTCTTCTGGTTCCGCAGCAGCCAGTAACAGACTTTTCAAAACAAAAGCATGTGAGCAACACGCGTTAATGCGTGATAAAATAAATGTCGGCGTTATTAAATTAATGCGTTAATGCGATAGTAATGCGTTAACTTGCCCAGCCCTAATAAAAACTTTACAACAGTAACAGGGTGTTCATATACAAAGCAAGCGGCTCTTTGTCACTGCCGTTTACATTAATTTGACCAATTTACTTATTAGAGCGAATTATTCCTTTAGGTATTCCTAGAAATCAAATAACTAACTATTATAGTTAATGTAAATGAAACTTAGGTGGGAGTTAGTATTACCAGTAGGTGTCAACAACATGTTGAGGAAAAAAATAGACGATAACACATTACTAAGCACTGGGTAGCACTCACACTCAGTGACTCCCATTCATGTAGACTTAGGGTCAGTAGCTGAAATATCATTTCACGTTTAAATTTCTGGGTTAAATTAGACAGTTAAATGATGAACAATCTGTTCCCCTAAAATAAACTACAGAGGGCCATCTGATAACATAATGTTGACAATCACAAGTAGTGATACCTGATTGATAGTTTGATTTTGTATCAATGTTATTGGATTGTTCATCATTAAATTGATGTACAACCCCAGTTCCAAATAAGTTAGGAAACTATGTAAAATGTAAATAAATACACAATGGAAGAAATCTGCAAATGTCTTAAACTATTATTTCATCACTCAGTAGAACATAAATAACATCAGATGTTGAAACAGACATTTTCCCATTTAGATGGAAAATATTAGCTCATTTTCACTTTGATGGCAGCAACGCGTCTCTAAAAGGCTGGAACAGGGTGATGTTTATCTCCTCTTCCAACAGCTGTCTGTGAAAACATCTGGGACGTGAGGAGACCAGCTGCTGGAGTTTTAGTTTTAGTCCCATTCTTGTCTGATGCAGGATTCTAGCTGCTCAACAGTCCTGGAGCTTCATTGCCAGAGTTTTTGCTGTATCAATGTCAAATGTTTTCTGTTGGTGAAAAGTCTGGACTGCAGGCAGGTGAAGCCATGTTGTTTTGATGGGTGCAGCATGTGGTTTAGCATCGTCTTGCTGAAATACTCGAGGTTTTCCCTGAAAGAGACCTTGTCTGGATGGCAGCAAATGTTGCTCTAAAATCTCTCTGTACTATTTGTCATTGATGGTGTCCTGCCAGACATGGAAGCTGCCCCCATAGACATTAATGAACACCCCACCATCAGAGATGCAGGCTTTTATACTGTCCTCTGATAACAAGCTGGATGGTCCCTCTCCTCTTTATTCTGCAGGACACCGCGTCCGTGGTTTCCAGAAACAATTTCAGTTTCTGATTTATCTGACGACAGAACAGTTTTCCATTTTGCATCAGATTATTTTAGATCAACTTTGGCCCAGAAAAGACGGCCAATAGCGAGCTGGATACACAGCATTGAAACATCCAGGTTTCTTGGTGCGCATGTACACTTGTTTCTAATTTATTCTCAACTTCACTAGCAGAGAAATTAACATGCCGCAGTATCCTGATTCCTGTAGGAGAACTCCAGTTTGGAGATCCAGGCCACTCCAAGCAAATTTAAGATGTTTACAAATGCAACTATTACCCACGATATTCAGGAAAAAAATTATTGTCAGCCTTGGGTGAAGGTAAACACTAGTGCTGGGCAATATGACGATACATATCGTGGGGACAATATAAAAGTGTATATCGTGCCATTTCTCTTCTATCGTTTCTATCGTTTCTATCGTTTCTAACCTAATTTTATCAATTATTACAGCAAATATGCAATTAAATAACCTGCAACGATAAATTTGATAGAATCATATCTACTTCTACAAAGTAGCCTTTTATGTTTGCACTTTTATTCATGGTTAATGCCTTAAACAGAGTTCTCTTCAACCCTGATGTTTACTTTAGACACTTTATATTGGTTTGCAAACTTTGCACTACAAGGTTACAGATTTCAGAAAGTTGAAAAATAATTTGTGTTTATTTTTTTATAGCTGAACTTCAGTGCAAAAATGTGTTTTTCCTCTCAGAAGCTGTTGTGCACTTTAAAAAAAATGTGAAAGCTACTGTACCTCTGTACCTACCTGTTTTTGCTGCACTAAAATGTATGTTTGTGACAATTCAGCTAAATGTCCTTTCAAAATAAAGTTGAAAAGTAGGCAATGAAATTTTTGTCAAACTTTTCAGAGAATAACTGAAAACATACTTTATTATTGTATATCGTGATATATATCGTTATCGTGATATAAAATAGTCCATATTGTGATATATGATTTTTTCCATATCGCCCAGCACTAGTAAACACAGTCACATAAATTAAACCTGAAGATAGAAAAATGATTTTATAATTTTGTTTTTAAGTGCCCGTCTCTTGGGACATTCACATTTCTGCCAACTTGGATACCGAATCAGATTCGACACTGAGAGTTTTCCCATTAATCTGTTCCAGGTTAAACAAGTCCAAGTTCGTTGCATTTTGATTTGGCACTGCTGTTCTTATTTGGTCCAGAGGGAAGAAACGCAATGAAACTAGGTGTGTAAATCACAAGTTCCATCACCACATTGCATCGATTAACTAGATGACGATTCAGTATTTACCGACAGCACAAAGTCTTCCAAGATTCGGTTTTGATTCGATTTGATTCAGGAGCTACTGATTAATGCAGCCTTTCTCAACCTTTTTTCAGTCACGACACCTTTCAAAAGTGAATAAAATCTCATGACACCCCAGAGTAAAATATAATCCAAAGCCACACTGCATCGCTACGACTGTAAATGCATACGTCCCGTTTATTTAGTTTAAATAACCTGAACAGGATAACTGCACCAGAGTAGGCCTCAGCAGGAAAGCTTCTTTTCATCCGTGATATGCTTGCTTCCATCCATCATCCTTGTATTGGCCTCTTTTTAGCCTTATCGCTAGCAGCTAGCTTTGGTACCTATGGAGCAGATTCAGAGCTGGTGGATGAAGGCTTGATGAAGAAGTCGGCTCCTCTGTGATGTTCCGTTCCTGTGGGGCTTTTCTTTTTAGAAAACCATCCATGATGCTGCTAAAAAGTTCTCTTTGCTATCTGTGAAATAAAATTCCAGCGGTTAAATGATATTACGACAGGTAAGCTAACTGGGCAGTCACGTTGACCTTACGCTGACCCCGTACTGACGTTGTTAACATTGGGAAATGGGCATGTGAGACATAATTTTTATTCATTCATTTTCATGTCCAATTATGTATCTTATTTATTTATTTAACTATTCATTCATAGGCAAAAAGTATGTATTTATGTGTGCATTCATGTATTCATACAGTACTACCTCTACTTATGAAATTAATTGGTTCTGGAAGTAGTTTCGTGACCTGAAAATTTCTTAAGTAGAGACGTGTTTTCCATGTAAATGCTCTAATTTGTTCCAAGCCCCCCAAAATTCAAACATTATTATTTTTTATAAGATATAAATAATGCATAAAATGACATAAAAACCTGTCAGAAATACATGTTAGAACTAGAAAAGCACTCAGAGAGCGCAGACCTCCACTAAACACAACAATTATCGAAAATTTGAAAGTGATCCAGAATCCAGGATTTCTTCCAGATCAGAACCAAAATGAAATCAGTTCTTCCTTTTCGCATTTCTGACAACTCCTGAAAATTTCATCAAAATCCATCCATAACTTTGAGTTATCTTGGACACAGACAGACAGACAGACGGATAAACGCCGGCAAAAACATAACCTCCTTGGTGGAGGTAAAAATTGTTCGTTTACCTGGTTGCTGGGTTACGCTCATACAGACAAGGGGCCCTCCTAGCCAATGGGATGCCAGGAAGATGCTAAGCGATAGCCAATGGCAGAGCAGCTACAAGTATGTTTACGTTCAGTAAACTCTGGGAGCTGCCAGTAGCAGCGCTACTGTATTTTTGCCTTTTGTATCCTGAAATTTATTTCGTAACTAGAGGCAATATTTTCCTTTGGAGGCGTTTAATTTCGTATGTAGAAACGTTCGTAAGTAGAGGTACCACTGTATATAAAAATGTCAGAATAGGTCATTTTTTTGACGACACCCCTGAAGCAGCCAGACGACACCCCGGTTGAGAAAGGCTGGATTAATGTGAAACAATATCATATTATGATTGAACACATATACTTTTATTCATATCAAATCATGGTAAATAAGTAAAATATAATTTCGCACTTGTATTGCTCTCTTAGCTCTACTGAGCTAAGAGAGCATCCGGCCGTCCGATTTCCGTTTTGAAATAAACGGAAATCAGATGGCTGCGACGTACCTGGACCTTCCTCTCCCCAGCCGCCTCCTTCAGCTCCTCCAGGAGGATCCTGAGGTGTCCTCAGGCCAGTCGAGAATATCATCAGGAAAACAATCTACAGATAAATCACTTGTTATAGCCACATCAGATGAGAAATAACTCTCTCCTGCCTCCCTGCAGCTGGCGGTTCTTCATCCCATCCTGCCCAACATCCTGCTCAGGGGCTTCGCTCGTTCATTCATCTTAGCTCTGTCAGTCTGCACAGCCGCTGCATCGGACCAGCCTGGCGCCTTTCATCACAGAGCACAAGCAGCCAAAAGCCGATGGTAAGCACAGCACAGGGATTTTAGAGCCACGAACCCTGCATGGTCGCTGCGCTGCCTTCCAGTATCGAACCAACAAGTATCCAGAGGGGGGTAAGGGTTCCCCGCACGGAGCCTCAAAGCTAGCGATGCCCGGATCCACGCCGGCCAGCAGCAAGGCTCGGGTGTACACCGACGTCAACACACAGAAGAACAGAGAGTACTGGGACTACGACGCACACGTGCCAAACTGGAGGTAACAGGGCTGTGAGCTAAAACCACCTATGCATCACTTAGACGATATAGCGTTTACTCACTTCTGCTTGTTTTTACCTTCTTCAGCAATCAGGACAACTATCAGCTGGTGCGTAAACTGGGCAGAGGGAAATACAGCGAAGTATTTGAGGCCATAAATGTGACCAACAATGAAAAAGTGGTGGTGAAAATCCTCAAGGTGAGACTCATGTGCCTTTCCTGACTTTTATTATATGAATGTCTTTTTTTTTTTTTTAAACCCTGGCCCCCAGTCTAGGGCCTCCCACTACTTCTACTTAGGGATGCACGATAACTGTTTTTTTAAACCGATAACCAATAACTTTCAGCTCCTAAAGGCCGAAACTGATAACCGATAACACTCACATATACCTAAGATCATTACATCAATACTATGAACAAAACCAAAAATAGTTTTCACTCTTTAAATGAACAGATATTTATTTTTTCCAATGAAAAACTATTGGTCAAGCCTCTCAAACATTTTCATAAAGCTATCAAACAAACCTATTTGATATCTCACATTAACTTAAATAAGGTTCATTACTGACTGATATAAAAAATAAAGGCTCCTTGAACTGATGGAAATACATGCATCAGAATTACTAACTGAAAAAAAAAATTAATTCCTCAATGACAATAAAAAGATAATTCACAGGTCATAATGGACTGACACAAGTTAGACTTGTCCGTGTAAATAAACTGAAAAAGTTCACTGCATAGTAACAAAGAAATTACATTTAAAGGATTTTGGCTTGTGATTCCATTCAAATTAATACCTTTAATTAAAGTAAATGAGGTTCAGTAGTTTTTTGTTGTGTTTTTTTTTTTTTTATCTCATGGAAGCTTTAGATGAGAGAGAAGAGGGGAGGGAGACTGCTGTTGGCTTGCGCACGTTAGCATTAGCTTGCGTTAGCGCGATTTCAAAACTCCATGGAAGCGATTGTTATGTTGTAGGTGGCTGATCAGGTTTTACGTATTAAAGCTTGTGCTTCCCTCCTCGTAGAATTCACTCGGAGGATTTGTCACAAATAACCACCAAACTATCTTCTTCTGAAACTTTAACGAAGTTCCACGCCGCCATGTTTGTTGTGATCAGTACGCTGTGCTGCATGCTGCATTCAAGGTGTAACGTAAATTCCCACGTTCCCTCGTTTGCTAGTCGTTCTTTCAGCCTTTTTTTTTTTTTTCTTTTTTTATGTGTAACATGAGGGGAAATACTGCGAATATCAATTCAAGTCAGCAACTACTAAAATTATGACCGACTTAACGAGTTGTTTTCTGGCATGAGGGGGTATTCTTGATTTTCCTTACTGAGAAATCGTTTTTCTGATTATGCCAATGTTACTTGAACATAACATTCACTGCCGGTCATTTAAGACTCAGAGGGAGTGAGGCACTGCTGTGTTGACAAAAATATATATGATATCGGGGCATTTTGTCGTGATATCGGACTTATCGGAATGACGTCATAATTTCCTGTTATCAGCCCGATAGTTATCGTGCACCCCAAATTTCCTTCATGACTTTTATTTTCCCTTTAAAGCATTTTTTTTTTTTTTGATTGAATCTTTCTGAATGGCTTTCACCCTTTAGCCAGTCAAGAAGAAGAAGATCAAACGGGAAATCAAAATTCTTGAAAACCTGCGTGGAGGAACCAACATCATCCGGCTGGTGGACACAGTTAAAGACCCGGTGGTGAGTGAGGAGCCTGCAGCTGCACGTCTGCATGTCAGCGTTGTTAATCCATTCATGCTAATGGTCTCCACCCTCCTGCTACTGTCCTCAGTTAAGCCGTGTGTTGTCCTCTCTTTGCAGTCCAGAACACCAGCGCTTGTCTTTGAGTACATCAATAACACAGATTTTAAGGTACTTGAGTTTGGCTGGCATACATGCACAACTACCATCCACGCAAAAAAAAAGGCATTGATATCCATTACTTATTAACATAACTTCCAGTTAATGTTGTAGATGTACAGAGGTCACCGATGGAGCTGTTGACTCCTCTAAACATTTTATTCTTGGTTGTGTTTCATCTGGTCGACAGGAGCTTTACCAGAAGCTGACGGACTACGACATCCGTTACTACATGTATGAGCTTCTTAAGGTAAGCGTTTATTATCCCTTGTCTTGAGTGAAATCATCATAGTTAATTATACTACATTTTATTTTAGGTGCTTTTCGGAACACTCAAGGTCACCTTGCAAGGTCAAATAAGGACAGAGTGAAAATGATGAAACACAAAACCTTATTTACAGAGACGAAAATCAGAAGTTTTAGCATGAGTTAGGAGTGAAATCAGAATATTCAAGTTTAAACAAATGGGTTTAACCCTTTAAACGACAAAGTCGCAATATTGCGACAAGCAACATTGCTGACTATAACAGACTGTATCTATAAATGTGATGCTGAATATTGTTACTACTTTTCACCAGGAGATGGCGGACATGTGCGCCTGTAATCTGAGAACCATTTTTGGAGGTGGCGCTATTCAAAGTTTTAGAGTAAAATGAGTTTGAAAAACATCCTCCAGCACAGAGACGTGCAGGGCAGTAGTGGTAGTAATGCTAGAACACAGAACATAGCAAGAGCAGAACAGAGCGAAAGAGTGTTTTTTCATTTACTCACGATGTCAAGAGGTCGGTTTACCGTCCACGAAGTACTTTATCAGGTTCTGGCTAACTCCGATTCAGAGGAGGAAGACATGCAGTTGTCCAGTGAAGCAGAAACTGACATCAGTAGTGATGTAGCGGGGTTGAAAACAATCACGGTTGTCCTGGCAACGCGGGAGAAGCCGCGGGAAAAAAACACACCGCTAATGGCACACCGGAAATCGCGGTGATGATGATGGTGGCTGAGAGTTCTTGAGAGAAGAGGAAGAGGATAGAAAGTGGAGCCTAAATTTTGAAGCCTGTTGTTTTTTATGGCAGACGATCTGACAAACTCTGAGCCCATTGATTTCATCCCATTTCCAAATGATGAATTCTGGAGCCTCATCACCAATCAAACAAATAGAAAAGGCCACCAGTTCTTTGAAAGGGAAATATTAAAACCAAACTCCAGATTTCATGATTTTATGATGTGATTGTCCCTGAAATGAAAGCTTTCATTGTGCATGTGGTTTGAGGAAAAATCTGAAAATGAGGACTACCAGGGAGGTTTGGGCAGGTGATGTCACAAAAATCAAATTAGATGACAAATCTACTTCCATTCCAAATTTTGGTTCATACTGAAGAAAGTTCTCATTTACAGTATGCCTTTATCTCAAACCACTTTAAAATTATAGCCTTTTGAAACCTTGATATCAAAATTGAACATTTTCCAATATGGCCGCCACCTTGTGATGTCATAATATGCAAATTAAATGCATAATTTCACTCCCATCACAGACTTTGAGTCATACTGAACAATTTTCTCATTGACAGTATAACTTTATATCAAATTGCTTTCAAGTTATAGCCTTTTGAAATCTTGATATCAAAATTGTATATTTTCTTGAAAAAACTCAGGTGCCTAAAGGGTTAAGATGGGTTTTGGATGGATGGATGGATAGATAGAAACTTTATTTATCCCAACAAGAAATTGACAAATTAGTAAAAAGTAATGAGGAAAATTCAAAAAGTTTTTATTTTTTCAGAAAATAAACAGTACTCTTTATTTTATTTTTTAAAGTTTGGTGAAAGACAGAGTATTTATCATAAGGTGCCTTGTGTACAGTCAGTGGTGAGTGGTGCAGTCAGACCACTGAGGATTGTCAGCGTTGGCTCCTCCTCCCCAGGTGGAGTTAAAGAGTGGTGCTCACGTACGCAATGCTGGGCTGGTGCTGGAACCAGTTCAGAGCAGGTTTAGCTTTGGAACCTTTTAAGAACTGGTTTGCTTTTCCACAAACACACAAAGCCACTATAGAGCCACAATATGACATCATCATGTCATGTTATGTTGAACTTCCCTTTAATTTATTTCTATAGCGTCTATTACAATACAAGTAGTCTCCAGGCACTTTTCAGAGACCCAGATCATGACACCTGAGGGGTGTACTACGAAGCAAGTTCGACACAGCCAGGCTTTCTTTGGGTGAGCTGGCTTAACAAACCTGAAACTCGCCATCAGAGATAATTGTTACCACGAAGGTGGTTATCAACTATCTTTGTTAACCGCGGCTTTCTGCTTTCTGCTCTGTGCACGTTCACATAAAAGGGGGAGTTTGACGCGTCATTTGACGTCTATTCCGGATCAAATGGATAGATGGCGGTCCGTATATTTCAGTCAGGAGGAGCAGGTTTTAATAATGCAGGGCTATGAGGATTTCAAAGAAATCTTTACGGCCAAAAGCAACACTGTAGGTGCGAATAAAGCCAGAGAGGAGTGCTGGCAAAAAATTGCAGATTGTGTAAATTCATAAGTTATATTTATTTCACCACTTAATGCATTTTAATTCATCTCCCTCCTCTTTTAGAGCGCTTAAACTTTAAACTTAATGCAGCAGATTTAAACATTATGTAGGTCTGACTGTCCCATTATGAATGATAAATGACAATCACTTAATTTTTTTCTTAATCTATGTGAAATTTATTTAAGATTTAATATTATCTGTGATACCAATCGCTCACCGGCCACTTTAATAGGTACCCTATCACCCTGGGGAATCCTATGAATTAATTATATTAAAACATTTCACATGAAATTCCACGTCACACTGATTATCAATATAATGGACTATTAATTTATGTTACCTGCGATTTTGTAAAACGCTTCTTTTATTTGAAGCGTGGGCAGATGGCCAGGGAATACTACAAACATATTCAGCAGTTCAGTAAGAGCAAGTACAACCTTGCGAATAGCGCGACAATACAGTATTCTGGCTCAGATTTTCTGCATCACCAACTGAATGCATGTAGGTTCCCGTGGCAAAGAAACGCACACCGTTTGCGCTACTGTGAGCGTACGGCTGCGTTTGGTGGCGCTGCCAATATATGGCTCTAGCAGATTACAAATGTAACATATTCCCTCAGATGGAAATCTATAGCGTTCATAGAGAATATGGTCATGGGAAGCCAGCGGATCAGTCCGGTCTCTGAATACTCTCCCTCCATTGCACAATCCTGGCGCTCAGGTCAACGGGATTGGGTGAAAGTGAAAGGGTGGCGCTTGTTTATAGCCGATTTGAGCCTAAACTCTGCACATAACCTGCTCCAGGTTAAGCTTGCAGAGTAAGTTACCATGGTGATCTAGCCAGGTTAAAAGAGAGCCACCTTCGTAGTACTGGAAATCCTGGTTTTAGACTCAACATACCTCGCTAACCCTCTAATCTCGCTTCGTAGTTCACCCCTCAGAGCAAATATTATTATTATTTTTTTTGTTTTTTAAGATTTTTTTGGCTCTAGTGGCCTTTATTGGTAGTAGAGAGACAGGAAGGGGGGCAGAGAGAATGGGGAAGACACATGGCAAAGGGTCGCTGAGCCGGGAATTGAACTCACGACCAGCCGCACGAGGACTGCAGCCTCTGTATATGGGCCGCCTGCCCTAACCAATGCGCCACCGGGGCGGCCCTCTGAGCAAATATTAATAACTATACATCTTTTCGACTTAAAAATTGTGGACATGCGCCCCCTAGTGGCCCCGCCATAACTGGACTGTGCGGTGCTCCACCTAAGTAACCCAAACACAGCAGCGTGGAGCATTTGTTACGGATAACGCAGACGTGTCTTGGATTGATGATGTTAGGCAGTGGCCTCCAGTTACAGATGAAGGTAGTTTATCGCTTTTTTAATGATTGGTTATGGAAATAGCATGATTTCAGGGCTCGACAATAGCATTTCCCCGATGGCCCGAGCGTTTTTTTCGCCTGTCTCGGGCCAGTACGGGCCAGTAAACTTTATTAAACACTGGCCCGTCCAGGCCACCACATTTTGAGGCAATTTCAGATTTTTCTTATGTATATATTCGTCATAATCTCCAAGAAATGACTTGTATTTTATCGGAACATGAAGATGGTCCGCCATGTGAAGAACGTAATTTCGCTGCAGGAGTGTGTCGCGTCTTCGTGCATTTCCGGAACTGTTCGGGAATGTTCGGCAGCAGCATCTTTAAATGCGCGCGCCATCCTGATAACTTTAAAGCTGAACAGGCCGTTCAGCGTTGGTGGTCAGAAACAGGCAAGAGAGCCAGACGCCCAGGCTAGGGTAGAAACTTCCTGGGAAAATGGCCAGGAGGCAGGAGTCAGCAGCCAACAGATGCAGAGTTGGAAGAAGAGTTGCTGCAGTTGGAGGAAGAACTGACTACAGACTGCTTTAGCACCTCCTATGGGTCTGAGGAGATAATGGTTTCTTTAGGCTGTGACAGGGTGGAGAAGGAAACTGATGGCTGTGACAGGGTGGAGAAGGAAACTGATGGCTGGTGAAACTGGGTGACAGGGTGGAGAAGGAAACTGATGGAAACTGGCTGTGACAGGGTGGAGAAGGAAAACTGATGGCTGTGACAGGGTGGAGAAGGAAACTGATGGCTATGAAGTGGTGGCACAGGAAACACAAATTACAAAACTATAAACAGTTAAATATGAAATAAATACTGAACAAAATGTACCTAGTCAAATATATACTCAGGAAGATGCCATGTGATAAATACCAATTTGAAAAAGTCTCATAAAGCATCTGTGATGAGAATTTATTTAGTCAATGCCAAATATAGCATAAAATCAAAATAATTACTTCAAAGGAAGGACTTGTGATGTCAGAGACTGTCAAACACTTAATATGTGTAAGTTTTTCATACATGATGGTTATTGCTTGATAGTAAGTATCAAGACATGAGAAAGTATTCTGTGCTTTTCAGATATCATCTAATATCACATTGTGAAAACAGTGAATAAAATTTCTACTTTGATATGTAAAATGCAGTTTGATTATTTTAGTGCCAAAAACAACTTACCACATACTCACCTGCTGCCTCCCTCACACTTTTATCCCAGACTTGGGACTGGGCTTGTGTGTTGTATGTTAGGTGTGTAATCATTTCATTAATTAAAGATTATATAAAAGTATATTATAAGGAGGAGTGCATAATGTATTAAACCATCACCAAAGCATGAATGATTAATTTTGATAAATCTAACAGGTTATGGACCAAAAAGCTCCATGCTACAAAGAAGGTATTTTAGAAGTTTATACTAAAAGCAACAAAGCATCACACCACATTAACAACACAGAAGGTGTTTTACGACAGTAATACTATGTGCATCTACAATGCAGGCAGGAAAATCTACGGGGTTATTCTTCAAGATTATATGTGCATGCTACCTGCAAACAGAAAAAAAGTTATTCAACAAAAATGTTGTGTCAGATAACATAATATTGCCTTTTTATTACTTCATTTCAGTGTCAGAATGCACCAAATTATCATTTTTTCAAAATTCCTTCGGCGGCCGCTGTTCCGCGCGCCTGCAAATAGTTGGGCCACTGATTTATGAATCAGGGCCAGTACATTCCAAATTTTACTGGCCCTGTGGGCCAGTGCTCTAAAATGCTTATTGTCAAGCCCTGGATTTATTCCCTTAATCAAACACTAAAAACTGTGGGAATACGTGAAAAATGCAACGCTGGCTATAACTAACATCAACAAGCCATAAAGATTATGCTACTGTAACGTTAATGCTAGCGGTAAATTAGGCTATGTGTTAATGTTATATTTAATTTATTTTATCATTCTCCTAATTCATTCATTCATTCATTGTTTTATAGGCTTGTGCTAGTGCCGAGGGCTACAGTAGCCTCATACTGCTGGTCCTTCGGCCAGAATCGTCCGGGACTCTCAGCGAGACTATGAGTAGTACGAGATTGAATGTTAACGAAAACTCACCCGGCTGTATTTATTTGGAACAAAGTCCTTTCTGTTGATATTTTTCACCCACGTCTTCCTAACTTCTTGTTCTGCAAACAAGGCAGTCTTCGTGCAGTAAAGGCTTGTGTATTTCACATACTTTCTTCTTCCATTGTTGAATTTTCATGCCATTGTTGGCACAGTTTTTGACGGAACATGTATTCCCACTCGACCGACTCGACATTTTAAAAATATATATTTGTAGAAAGAGAAAAACACTGGTTAATCTGCGAGCCGGTTAAAGTGTCCCTCTGTAGCACAACCCAGCAATGGCGGACGGGGTACTTCCGGGGGGCCGGCCCGAAAAGGTCTATAAAGGATATTATTAAATCTTGATTAAAGAAACAATGGCAAGTAAAAAAAAAAAAAAAAAAACCTCCCGTAGTGGAAGCAAAACCTTTAAGGCTTTTCTGCACTCAGAATTTCTGAAGAAGCAGAGAATCACAAAGGACAGAGAGAAGTGTTTTATTTCAAAACAGTGTCTTTAGAAAGGCTTCATAAGGTTCTTGTGGTTGCAGAGACAGATGTAACCACTGCAGGAGTCACAGTCTTCATGTCTTTCTTTTAATGGCAGCAGCGCTAGTCGATATAATACAGCATATCTATTTGACACCACTCATCCTTTTTAAATGCATAATTCTAGAAAGCCCAAGAAATGGCGAGATACGCGTCTTTAAATGAGCAGACTCCCGCGCAACTGTCGTGTGATCTCAGTAGCTTCGAGGTAAACTCGTAATATCTCACAAATCCAGCCAAGCGGCCGGTGCTTCCTGGCGCTCCACTCTGAATCGCTGCCTTTAAGACCTGCGTCTTAGAGCCAGCCTCTAAGAGTCGCGTTGAGGACGATGCAAAACTGAACTGTGGCTCTTTCCACATTCTGTGGGACTTCGGCTTTAGGCTTTAATAGCGATAGCTTAAATGCAGATAATTTTGTCTGCTCTCAGGTGGTTGAACGCGACGTATGTTCCAGCTAGCGCCGTCTGTCCGCTGGTGGACGTGTGCTCACCAGGCTGTTTGTGTTTTATATAGTGCTGGGCGGTATGACCAAAAATTTATATCACGGTATTTTTCAAAATTATATCGGTTTCACGGTATATCACAGTATTTTTTTTGAAGGCACAGCTGGGTGTTAACTACATTTTCTAATCATTTAGAGAGGAATTGCTGCAGTGAATTGTCTTAGAATGACCTATTTTAGTGTCACGAGGAGTGAATATTGTAGAAAAACATTCATATCTACACTAGTATTAATACAGGTTTGCATGGCCTCACAAAATGATACTATTTACAAAGAGGTGGCTCTGGTGATTCTAATTAAGTGAAGGAATCAGAATGGATGATAGTTGCAGTTAAAATACAGAACCCTTTTATTTTTCAAATTTTGCAAACAACTTAAAAAAACATTTTGTAAAAAAATCAACATTAACTACACAATGTAAACTACGTTCTAAAGTTGTAGCCGCGGGAGGCAACACTAGCCTGGTGTTGCCTCCCTGCGGCTACAACTTTAGCTCGGCAACATTTGCAGATTATTGTAGTTTGTTGGACGTCGTCTTTTTTAAGTCCAAAGAACTTCCACACGACAGACCCAGCTCCTCGTTTAGGAAGAAGTTCCTCAGTCTCATGTTGCTGTTCTGGAGCTTCCACTTCGGGACTTTCGTTGTTTGCAGCCATCACCGTTTAACCAGAAACTAGTAGCGTGTCGTGCCTCCAGTGCAACTGCAAAACAGTCCCCTGTCAAACAATGTTCTGCGGCACCTACGTTCCGCTGCATGGCGTTCCCAACGTTGTGTACGCTATAGTACATACTCACCGGTATTACGGTATATGAAAAATTCATATCATAAGAAAAATAAACACCGGTATTCGGTATGAACCAATATACCACCCAGCACTAGTTTTATATATAAAAGAACAAGGTATAGACCTGTAACCTTAAATGACTTCTGTTGGGATCTGGCTCTATCTAGAAAATAAAATGAAATAAAATTACTTGATTTTCTCTGTGGGGGAAAGTTGGGCTCTAACTGTCTTTGATGTAGGGTTGTAGCGATACACTAATCTCGCGATACGATACATTTTGCTCACGATACGATATTATATCGATATTTTTCTAACAATACATTTACATCATTTTCTGAAAGATTTTAACGGGACAAAATGATTTTGGTGACATCTTGTGAGTGTTCCAATTTGTTTGAATTAACTGAACTGAGAGGTAGGTGACTGCAGACAGAGAGGAGAGAAAGGAGGCCTCTGATTGGTCAATTCTACATCCACGTCATCAAAGAAATGAGGAAGTACCCACATCTGTACGATTCTGGTTCTCCTCACTACAAAGACAGCACATATTCTAGTAATTCATGGAGGGAGATAGCGATGAATGTGGGTCTGGATACGGCAGAGACGGTGAGGAAGTGGAAAAACGCAAGAGATAGGTTTAGTAAGTTTAGCTAGTTCATGATTGTCCCTCTCTGTTGTGGCGTTGAATAACATAGCGCAGACGCGCTTTAAAAATCAATCAAAAGTAACTGCGACACATTGCCGCAAGAGTAAACGATATTACTCCCTTAAAGCCGGCATTTTCCACCACTGAATACGGTCTAAAATCCTGACAAATAAAGTTGGCTAGCTCTCAATTAGCTTGTCCTTACCTTGTCCGGGAGGTTACGTTTCAGGTGGGCTCGCCTCGCAGGTTGGTGGTATTTCCAGAGAACTTCACGTTTGAGTGACACAGCTTGCGAACCGCCTACACTTCTGTCTAAATCTTCCCTTTCCTTTTTCTTTTTAAACCCGAACTGCTCCCACACATCTGCTTTTAAGCACGCAAGCGCTGGATTTATACCCGCCGCCATCCTCCTGACTGGCTCAGCTGAAGAAGATAACTTCTTCTGCTTCTGGATAGCTGGTTAGAAATGCTCTACAGCGACACTAGCGGCTGGAGGACCTAATGGTGTGCAGGACACGGGGGTTTTGAAGGGAGCTTAGAATATCGATACCCGCGGCTGAAAAATCGATACTCTCTGGGAAATAAAATATCGATTTATATCTCAGAATCGATCAAATCGCCCAGCCCTACTTTGGTGGTGAGTAACTGAAGCATAATTGCATCTCCTTGCAGATGTAGGAATCCCTTTAAGAGAGACTTTCTGACTGCCATCTAAACCTGCCCCCACAAGCATCATATTTTCACTTTCAGAACTTCATTGAACTTCATAGATTGAGTCTTTGACAAGCTCATTTACAACTGGCTCAATCTGTGCATGAGAGAGAGAAGGGTGTGCGTTGCAGAGCTAGGGAGAAAACAGCTTGGACTGTTAAGGGGATAATGACGTTGTGTTGCTGTGGCTCTGGTTCAGGTGACTGGAGATTTACTGTCGACTACTTACTGTTTGTCTTCAGGTTCACCTCCAGTAGCTGAGCAACTAAGATGAGATAAAACTTTATTAATCCCAAAGGAAATTGTGCTGACTACAGATATCAAGATTTCACTAATCTGCCTCTCATGAGATCAGACGAGATATTTCTTTTATTAGTCCCACAGTGGGGAAATTCATTCATGCCAGTCATTTAGTTTGAAAGCCAGACAGCATAACTTTGGCCACGTGTTAAAAAAAGTGAAGCTAAATAACTTTTATTGGATTTGCATTAAAAAAAAAAAAAAGTGATGGTCAGAGGTGTTAAAACAGCTGCAGATGATGTCCTTACAAAACCTCAAGCATAAAGGCCCATGTTTCCTATTTAAATTGTTATTGGGATTATTATGAAAGGCATAACAATGAACATTGACAGAGACATATTAAAGTGTCAGAAGTGAAATTTCTCCTTTAGAGTAGTTTCAGACGGTTAAATGCAGTTACTAGTGTGACAGTAATTGATCAACTACAGTTTGATGATCACGGCAGTCGTGTGCACATCTTCATAAGTACAAAAACATCGCTGAATTATTGGCTGTAAAGAGTCCTAGAGCTTAAAGTGTTTAATGCTTATACTGGTGGTCGTTAGAGCCGAACATTAATTACTGCTCTTCCTATGGCAGAATTTGTTTGACGTTGCTTTAACCTGTTGAAGTTGTCACCACATCCTTCCTGAACAAAGGTGAAGCCAGAATATGACAGAAGTGATCAGTGATGTCTCAGACAGCAAACTGGCACAATAATTAAATACATTTACTCACTAATCTAACTATAAATCAAACAAACAGTGATGACAGACTTCAGATATTGATCATGACATTGCTTTAGTCTCTACAAATTTTCAGTTTTTTTGATTATATCGGTGTCCTTACAAAAGAAACCATGAAAACTTTTAAAAGGTCTTGAATTCAGTTTTGTGAGCATTTGTGAGACCGAACAGGAGGCATATTTGCTCATTTTTATGAAGTTTCCACTAACTGCAGTGATCATCCATACGTCCTACTTCCTGATCCTGACTTCCTGCCCATAGAGGGACCCAAAGAGCTATGAATTGCAAAAGTAACCTGTGCTGCTTTATGCCCCTAAACACTGCAGGGATGTGTTTCATCAGAATCAGCTGTCTCACAATGACGACCGTCACTCTGGACTCGCAACCAAAGACTAGCTGATCTAATTTTCTGACAATGCCAGAAATCCTGCCAGTCTGTCTGCATACTAGCCAATTAAATAGCAGCTTGAAATGACTCCTTTATTATTGTGACCTTCCAAGGAAAAATAAAAATCCCAAGCTGTCCTCTTGTCCCTAACCAAGACCAGGAACACATTCTTCTTTTTGATGCTTCTTTTTTTTTTTTTTTTTTTTTTTACCATTTTCTGCACATAAAAGCTTCAACAGAGCAGTTTATTTTCAGGTGTTGTTGTTGTATTGATGATGCACTACTACATCCATCCGCATCACTCCTAGCCTACGATTGAAGAGGGCTCATCATCCTACCGTCTGTGTGGACCATTCTGGTTCCCATTAGGAGCCTTAAAGGAGAAAATTAGCTTATTTAATGTAATGATAGGAGACCAGTATCTACCTGGGCCATCTAAGACTCTTGATGAATGCATTGATTTTCACAAGGATGGGTTAGTTTGTTTTCGCCGCCTTGTTGAGATGCTCTTGCATCGACTTTGACCACATCTTTTTGCTTTGTATAGAAAATGAATGGGATCTTTTGGTAGATTAGCCATATTGTTTTAAAAAGATCCACAGATGATTGAAATCGGCCTGGTTGACTTTACGGTTTCCTCTTTTGTACTGGTACCACACAGTGATGTTAAAATGAATGTACATGAGGCCGTTTATGCAGTTATGAAGTCATAGAGGCCACAGACATCAGAAGAACTGTATCACTGGTGTCTTCTTTTCTTTCAGGCTCTGGACTACTGTCACAGCATGGGCATCATGCACAGGGACGTGAAGCCTCACAACGTGATGATCGACCACCAGCTAAGGAAGGTACTGCTCATATGCTTTTAATGTCTATTTTTTTGCTTTTACGATTAAACAGTCAAATTTACCAAATCAATAAGGCTGCTCTGCACCAGCACATTAATGTTGTAGCTTCTGTTTGTCTGATTTCGTAGTCCCTCCGTCCCCATCTTTACTGCCCACCATTCTTTAACATGGCCATTTCATTTTTCTGAGTGCAAAAAGGTTCATGAATTAAAGTGGAATAGCGTTAAAAATAAGAGAAAATTACAGCTGGTGTATTGGAGCCATGCCAAATGACTTTTTTTAATGTTCATTTTAGATTATAACCTTGAGAATAAACTAATAAAAGTGACAGGTCTCCATTATGTTGGTGTAATATTTAATAAAGTTTCAGAAAGTGTAGAAGAATTATTTTGGCCGACCAGACTCATCCTAAAACCAATTAAAGCATGTTTTCTTGTGTCACAGCTTCGTCTCATAGATTGGGGTTTGGCTGAATTTTACCACCCCGCTCAGGAATACAACGTCAGGGTGGCCTCTCGTTATTTCAAGGGCCCCGAGCTGCTAGTGGACTATCAGGTACGCACTCCTTCATTCAGAGACAAACCCAACCTCCTGAGATCACGTGTACATTCCTCACTCCTCTGCTCTGTCTGCAGATGTACGATTATAGTTTGGACATGTGGAGTTTAGGCTGCATGTTGGCCAGCATGATCTTCCTGAAGGAGCCGTTTTTTCACGGCCAAGACAACTACGACCAGGTATGAGGCCAGAACACCAGCTGGAGTCAACAAGCGAAGCCTCACACTGGCTTTGATGGGTTGTTATTTCATGGCTGTGTTAAAATATGAGCCAAGTGCATTAAAAATGAACGGTACTGCTTTTATCCATAGTCTTCATCAGCGAGGACTTAACAAATATATTTAACTTGTCTTAGTATCCACTTGAATATTTTTTCCTTAGTGGCAGTGAAATACAGTCATGGAAGAAATTATTAGACCACCATTTTTTCTTCACTTTCTTGTTCATTTTAATACCTGGTACCACTAAACGTCATCATGTGACTAAAAGAGACAGAAAAGAAAACACTGAATGCATAAAAGCAGTGTTTTTGGCAGTACAACGCCATAGCTATTGATGTAAAACTTAAGTGATTTAGGTTATAATCAAGAAAACCATGGAAAATAGTAAGATATCAGCTCTTAAATAAAACTCTTATGAGCAATCTTTGTGGTTATCGTTATGTTTGTCCAAACAAATGTACCTTTAGTTGTACCAGGCATTAAAATGAACAAGAAACTGAAGAAAACAAGGGTGGTCTAATAATTTTTTCCATGACTGTACCTCTACAGATGCCTCTACAGCGCCCCCTGCTGTGTGCATGAATGCACTTAACCAATACTGAAGTCTGGATCATATAAATGCAGTTCTCAGAATTATCAGCAACTTGGTCATGTGCAAAAGTTAGTGCCTCCTCTTTTAAATCATATTTTTTACTTAAAATAATCCTATTGAAAATCATCCTCTTATAGTGGGTCTTAATGAGACAAACAACCTCAGATGAACAACAGCTGCAGAACAAACCAGGAAGGACCTGAGCGACTGGACCATTGTCAGATCTTTGTCTGGTTCGGTTGGTTTCTGATGATCTGCCTTAAGTCCAGGTGCCAGCCAGGTCTCTGCTTATAGAGAAGTCTTAACCGCTTAAAGAGAAGAGAAAAGATGTAGCTCAGGAAACTTCAGTGATCACCATTAGCACTGAAAAACCAATCAAACATTCAAAAATCATTCAAAATACATCCCCACGGGCCGCCCCGGTAGCGCAGTGGTTAGGGCAGGCAGCCCATGTACAGAGGCTACAGTCCTCGTGCGGCTGGTCGCGAGTTCAATTCCCGGCTCAGCAACCCTTTGCCGCGTGTCTTCCCCGTTCTCTCTGCCCCCCTTCCTGTCTCTCTACTATCAATAAAGACCACTAGAGCCAAAAAAAAAATCTTTAAAAAAAAAAAAAAAAAAGAATCCCCACAGTCCTGACAGCCTCAGAAAGAGAAGATCAATCCAGGAAGGAGAGACTCCAGGTTTTATCTGTGACATCAGCAACCGACAGGAACACAGACAGACAAAACTCAGTCGATTATCTTTGGAGCAACAGCTGGCTTCGGTTCTGGGTGAATCACCACCGTAACGAAGGAAAGTCTACTGTTATAGGACATACTGTCAAAAAGACACCGCAGACGGACCAACACACTCATAACTGCACATCAAATAGTAGAGCAGTGGTTTCACTGACAAGATATCAAAATTAAGTATCAAATGACAAAATTTTAATAAATACCAAGAAGATACACATTTTCAATACTCAGCCTTATTAATATTTCTGAGTCAAAGCAACCGTGTACCTTCACCACAGGTGTGAACTCTGCCTGAAGCTCCTCCGAAACCTGACATGCACTTCTCTCCAAATGTAACTACGCGTTTAGTCAATGCAGACCGCAAGAAATGTGATTGATCGACTTAGTAGAGTTGTTCCTCTTTTTATTTCCGGTTGTTTTGAGTCAGCTAGAACACCAGTTGGCTGCAGTGTCTGTAAAAATGATGCTCACCATTATTTATCATCAGCTCACATAAGATCTAATTGATTTGGTCTATTATACAGAGCAAATAAAGTCGCTCTGTTTTCTATGGAGCCCCGTTTGGGTCATAATTCAATGAATAAATGAGTCTATTATTATGAAATACAGGCATTTATTATTATGAAATATTTCCCATTATTATGATAATGGTTTCGTTTTTCATAAGATTGATTTGTGTGTCAATCACAGCAGAGAGGGCGGAGCCATTTATGTGATTGGCTGCTCTTTCATTCAGGCATAAGCAACAGAACAGTGAATATCGATAGTGGGCGAGAGGTGCAATGTATATACTCCAGGCCAGTAGGTGGCAGAATGCATCTCAGTTTACGGTTAAAAGTTGACATCGACTAAAAAACGTAGCGCGAAATGTAGGGAAAACTTGATTTTGACGGCATGGTGACAGGAGAAAGATCCTTTTCTGACTTACTCAGAGAGGTAGCCAACAGGCTCGATGTGAGTCCCCCACCAACTAGTTGATGTCAGAGCGTAGAATGGAGAAGGATCAGCCAATGAGCATGCAGGTCAACCACTGGTCCCGCCCACTGGCAAAATGTCATTATGTAAAAGAAAAGTAATTATGAAAAAACTCATTCTAAGATAAAATAATATAATAAAATATTGAAAATATATTTCATAATAATTACATTTTTTTCATAACTGCAGCATCTGGTGTACTTGAGACTTGAATTTTCCCCTTAGGGGATCAATAAAGTATATTTGATTTGATTTGATAATAATGAGAAATATTTCATAATAATACACATATATTTCATAATAATGGGAACCATTTCATATTAATGGATACGTATTTCATAATAATACACGCCTGTATTTCATAATAATAGACTCATTTATTCATTGAATTATGACCCAAATGGGGCTCCATAGTTTTCACTATAAAAAGGATGAAAACAAACATGAGCTCATCACTGCCAGCTACAGTCCTGCAGGAACAAGCTCACACTGCCCTCTGGTGGTCGGTGCTGTGATAACAAAGCAAACAACAATGCATAAGCGTGTTGCCTACATATGCGCTGCACAGAATCATAAATCAGGCTTTAGTGTTGGTTCAGATGACCAACCAAACTTCTAAAACATCTGCTCTTATAGAGGAGGCCTGCATAGCGCCACCTGGCTGCAGCTGACTCTTAAATGCTGTGGATGCTGTCCATATAATTTATTTTCACCATGAACAAAAGGTTGTGTGGTGGTGTTAATCTGAGGTTGTATTTCCCAAATACCACAACCAACTATGACCAGACACCTAAGCAGTTTGTTAAATTAGAAATAAATGAACACTGCAGGTTGCAATTAAGTGATTATATAATGACCGGATGCACCAGGTGTGAATCAAAGGACAATTTAAAGACTGAACATTTACTCTCAACTCTGTCTATTCAGTATATATAATCCATCCAGCTTCTTTGTTTCTTATTTTTGTACAAGATAAATGGATGAAATAATTAGTTCTTGGTGTTAAGGTCATGCGTTTTGATGCTGTGATGTTTACAGGAGTTCTTTAAATATAAAATAGCAGGAGGCCCAAACCAGCTTCTGCAGAAAGGGGTTAATCTGGGTTTAACAGACACCTTTAGTGGCCTCAGGCTCGAAAACACAAGTCCACAAACCATCTGCTGCTTTTTTTTTTTCGTTCAGAGATAAATATCTGATCCGGTGTGAAAGTATAGTGGTCAACTGGGACCTTTTAAACCAGTGGGGGCTAAAACTAGTCTCTCTGTGCATCTGTCCCGCTCCCCAGCTGGTCCGCATCGCAAAGGTTCTCGGCACCGACGAGCTCTTCGGCTACCTGCACAAGTACCACATAGAACTGGACACTCGCTTCAAAGACCTGCTGGGACAGTGAGTGTCAGCATGTGACGGTTCGGGCCGTCCGGACGGGTTGGATGACGGTTCTGTATCATTATCACATCTGTGTTTCCAGGCAAACACGGAAGCGCTGGGAGCAGTTCATCCAGTCAGAGAATCAGCACCTGGTGAGTCCGGAGGCTCTGGACCTGCTGGACCAGCTGCTGCGCTACGACCACCAGCAGAGGCTGACGGCCGCTGAGGCCATGCGGCACCCTTACTTCTGTTAGTAGAGCAACACGTCAGCATCCAGACCAAACCAAGACAAAGAGTTGATTCATTAACAACAAATACTCAAAAACAATATTGAATTAATAGAACGGACCATGAACAAACAAGTGTGTTAAGCCTGGTTGAATTTCAGTAGTGGAACAGGAAACCTTAAATGATTAAATACAGCTCAGTTGGCTGATCTTCTGCTCCACTGTTCCAGGATCAGGTGATGAGTCACCTCAGTGTAAACATCTGCACATCCTATTTATTTAACCTTTCTGTCGTGTTCAGGTCAAATCTGACCGATTTCCTACTTTCATCAATCATAAATATTGTGTTTTACATTTGATTGTCTCAGGGCCTTATGATATCCTCCACACTAGCCATTTGAACATCTATAATTGCTGATCACCACTTTCATTGAATCTTGAGTAGTTTATTACTACACTTTGTGACACCTGTGGTGTTCCCGGTCAAAAATGACCGCCATAGGAAATTAATGGGTGACCCTAGATTGTGTTCATCCATCAGATAGTACACAACCACAAATACACCACCACACACACACACACACACACCTACACACACCCACACACACCACCCCACATAAACCCTTTCAGACTGAACAAATAGGTGTCTCCTCTTCCCACCTCATGTGCCCATCCCCCACACGAACTACAGCTTCCAAACTAAATAACACTTGTTCCACATTTCAAAGTAAGAATTTGGTGTTTGTTATGGGAACATTGTGTTTCAAGAGAGAGACTCCTTCTGGCAGAGCTTGGGAAATGAAATGAAAAATACTTATTTATCCCATAAAGGGAAATTCAATACTGTAGTAATACTGTAGTAAGGGCTTTTTTTTTTAATTTTTTTTTTTTTTTTTTTTATAAACAACAGACAAACAACAGCAATAATAATAATAATAATAATAATAATAACTAATGAATAATAATAGGTGTTAAGTCTGATTGTTTGGGAGGCTGATGGCTGCTGGCAGGAATGATCTTCTGTATCTTTCCGTCTTGCAACGGACCTGAAGAAGCCTCTCACTGAACACACTCTGTTGTTTGATCACTGTGAAAGCTTTAGTGACTCCTCTGATTCAGCGGTGCCAGCACCTTCCCCATGCACTAGAGGTCTTCGGAACAACCCGAAAACCTGAGGTTCCGACCTGACCTGAATCGGGTCTCGGGTCCATTCAAAAGACGTGACTCTGGGTTCTGGTCTGAATCGGTACAGTTAGTCTCGGGTCCGGTCGGTGCTCTCTGACAGGCTGGGTCCGCGTTTACTCCAGAGAGGTAAAAATATTGGTGGTGGCAGCCAATGTCAGGACTCGGGGCAGTTTAATTAATTATTCATTAACGTGGCGTGTTTGTCATGAAACAATCGTGTTGCCGTAGCGTGTTATTAGCGGTTTGCCCGGCAGCTGTAAAGCACAACGGATCACCAACATGATCAACGCTGGATGATAGAACATATTCATGACACGTCCTGACCGGTGTAGGCTATTAGCGTTAGCAGTTGCTACCAATAGCATCTGTATCCACAAAGAAAATAACAACGTGGATTTATTGTTTACATCATGTAGCCTATGTAGCAACTGAACCGGTAGAAGAAGACAACTTTAGGTAAGAAAATCAAGTTTTATTCAAAGATAGACAACTTTAACATGAGAAACTATGGATTGTCTCGGTTCTATTCGGGTAACTCGGTTCGGTTCATGGTCGGAAACTAAAGACTCGGGTCGGGTCGGTTCCGGGTCCAAAAATTGTGGGTCCATTCGGGTTTGGACTTCTGAACTTATGATAATAGCTCGGGTCGGGACGGTTTCGGGTCGAATTTTCACGGGTCCATTTGGGTTCGGGTCCATGAAAGTGGACCTCTATCATGCACCAGCCTCTGCCAGTCTGGTGAGGAGTTTGCAGCCCCAGCCACTGCCCTGCTGCTTTCCCCCCAAAACAGGGGCAGAAATGGAAGAGATGCCACCTCTGTGCCCTTAGAGACAATAAAACAAGTCTTATATGTTTCAAATGTGATGCCTTTGCAAGGCACACTACAATCTGATTGCAAAATGCCACTCCTGTGTGTGAAGACACATGCCCCCCCCCCTTGTATTTTTGTATATTCACTGCAATTATTCATGTAAACCACTAGTTTGAGACATTGTTTACATCTTAAAAGGGAGTTAGATAAAATTTGGAGATGATCAGTGTTTTTTTTGTTAATGTAGGAGCAGTTAAAACAGGCCGGTCAAATTTGACTGGGAACACTAAAGTAAGGGGGGAGAAACGAACACGACACAAAGGTTAAGGCTCATGTCTGAATTGACTCCATGTGTCTACAGCAGTTTTGTTGGACCCGGTGGTTCTGCAGAAGCTCTGACGGTGTGTGTTTGTCCCTCAGATCCTGTGGTGAAAGAACAGGTGAACGCCAACACAGACGGCACAAAGGCAATAAGCAACTCCAATGCAACATGATAACGAGAGCAGGTAAAGGACACGGCTGCTGATCCAGGATCAGGCTGGGATACATACACGTCATTAAAAACAGAATGCAGTCATTTGCAAATCTCAAAACCAGATTTTATTCACAATTGAACATAGAAAACGGATCAAATATTTATACCAGTAAAATGAACCAACTCACAGCTGCATCACCTGCACCGCTGGGCTCTGCAACAGCGGGTTGCAGCTCCTCATTTTCACCACAGCATCGCTGCTCCAGAAACCTGTTCCTCAACATGGATCACGTTCACGCGCGGCCTCTTGTTCCCGTAATGGAGCTTTAACCAGTTAACTGTGCTCTTAGACGCTGGTTCTTCTGGTTTCCAGGAACATCATTCTGAGTTTAGTTTCACAATTTGTGTGTTATTGAACCTCTGGCCATGTTTACAGGCAAGATACTCTTTTTATATCCAGTCACGCCACTGATCAGTTAAAAATTAACCTAATTAGTTGTAAGATATTCTCCCTGGTGTTTTTTAGTACCACCTACTTTTCCAGCCTTATTCTGCCCGCGTCCCAATGCCCACTGAGCTAATATGCCTCTTTTTGAACGTTTAATATGCTCTGTGTTCTATTTAAAGTCTTCATTTGAGATTTGATAATTATTGCATTCAGTTTTATTTATATTCCAATATTTATTTGGAATAACTACAATTATGTTTTCTCACAGGACTGTGAAAATATGTTAAAAGAAATGTAACTAACACAAAAAATAAAATATACAGTAATCCCCCACACTTGGTGATCTCAGTACATCACAGAAGTTTAAAAAATATTAATGGAAAAAAAGTATTCGAAAAAATCTCCCATCTCTTGCTCTTGTCAGCTACGCACAGAGGAGAGATCGTCAAAGTGAGTGTACCTTCCGTAGATTTTGCGTTATACACATGTATGTATATACATGTACATCCACATCGTGGTTTTCACCATTCGCAGGGGGGGGGGGTCACAGCCCCCATTAACCGCAAAGTGTGGGGGATTACTGTAGTAGTATAAGTAAAATAAATATATAAGTGGACTTGCTTGGTTTTAGTACTTTAATGAGTTCAGAGAAAATAAAGTGCCCTTAAAGCCACACTATGTAGTAAAACCACTTCTGACCACATGGGGCAGCATATAAGAACTGCAGCGAAAAGAACCGTGACACCACCCAGAATCAGAAACTGACAGATCCACAGATGTCCTCAGATCCCTCCAGGCCAAAGACTGACAGTCACAGCGATCAATAACAATGACCGTCCACCGTTTGGTCTTTATATGTAGAAATCTGTCCACACAGAGGTGTGTCGTGATTCTAACTGTGGGTGGGAACACAGGAAACCCTTAAATCAGCCATTCCCAAACTTCAGAATGCCCAGGCCCAATTTGAAATGTGAAAAATCTCCAGGACCGACCCAAACCTTTAATCACAACTGTGATCAACATACAGGACCAGGAACCATGATCCGATATTGTGAGGGGTCAACAAATAAGGTGACACTTGTCATATTAAGTTAAGATGACAGTAGAATAACACTTAACTGCTTTGTTTTATAACTTCTTAATGTTTTTTTAAATAATGTCATGAATATTTTACAGTCATTAAAAACATTTAAAAAAGTTTGAGGATTTAAAACACATTAGTTTAATTTTAATGACCTCTCACGCCCCACCTGCAGTCCCACGACGGCCCACCAGGGGGCTGCGGCCCACACTTTGGGAATCACTGCCTTAAGGGATGAAAGGAGTCCACCTCCTACCTGCAGGATCAGTCTGGTGATAAGTCTGGGTCAGATCGGGTCGTCACTTATTCTAAACTGTAGGAGGAAGCGTCAGCGCTCTAGCGTGGCTCTAGCTAACGCTAACCTCAACCGCCGCAGCAGGTTCAAAGCTACATGAAGGCCTCCATTCACATTTCAGAATGGACGCAGCAGTTTATTCAGTTTAATCAGAGACATCGGAGACGTCCAGGGCAGCTTAGAAACACGGACCTGGATGATCAGCTTTATAACTTGGGCCGCATGTTAATGAGAACCTAAAAACCTTAACGACATTAACGCTGACAGAATCAGCATCTTTATTTTTTATTTCTACTCTTCAGGGTTTTAAAGTGGTCCGGCTGCAGACCTCCATGGTGGTTTCTCTCCCAGGCGATACAGAATAAAAGCACGTTGACAGAAGCTCAACATTTTATCTCGTTTCATAAAAAAAGGACAAGGTTTCATTGTTTGTAGAGTTAATAATTGATTTAAAAAATGAAAATGAGTTAATTGTCACTTATCTGATCTGACGGTGGAGCCCTGCAGCCAGACATCTGAGTCCATTAAAGTAATAAAAACTTGCCGAGTTCTTAACTGTAGAACATAATTTTGACTGATGCCATTGTTTCCCTCCATCCATTCAGGAAAAACTTTTTTTTCTTTTTTTTTTTTTTTTTTTTACCTCAACTTGTGACCTTTTCGTGGCAGAAACCTCTGCCTCCACATCAACAGCCATACTGGAGTGAGATGTCAGTTACAGCAAACACGCACGGATGAAACTTCTCCCGCCAGAGCCCCGGGATCCCGCGCCGCCTGGTCCAAGTCACGTACGAGACCAGAACCCCGGTCCGAACCCGTTCGTTCTCCAGCCGACCAGTGCCCCGCCCCCCGTTTTTAAAAGACAAAGAGACTGTTGTTGGATCAGCTGCAGAGATGTTCGTCCGGAGACCTGCTGTTTCAGCACTGAGTGACGTGGAGGCTTTTTCTGCTATGGATAGAACAAAAGCTATATTAAAAGAAAATAAAACATTTTTATTTAAAAAGCCACGTGTTGGATCTTTCCTTGCTCTCAGAAATCTAGATGTGATAGTTTTCATTTCATGACTATTCTGCTGTAAATTCTTTTTCTTGGTTCTTGAGGATGTTTCAGCTTCCATCTAGAAGAAGAAACATCTTCAGGAACCGAGGAAAGGAAGTCCAGATGCCTCGATTTGAGCCTTTGATTTCTTTCACAACTAAAACATAAAACTTGAGCAGAAAAAATTAGGGGTGCACGATAACTATCGACCCGATAACTATCGGGCCGATAACAGGAAATTATGACATCATTCCGATAACTCCAATATCATGACGAATAGCCTCGATAACATATATTTTTGTCAACACATCAGTGCCTCGCTCCCTCTGAGCCTTGAATGACCAGCAGTGAATGTTATGTTCAAGTAACGTCGGCATAATCAGAAAAACAATTTCTCAATCAGGAAAATCAAGAATACCCCCTCATGCCAGAAAACAACTCGTTAACTCGGTCATAATTTTGGTAGATGCTGACTTGAATTGATATTCGCAGTATTTTCCCACATTATACATAAAAAAAAAAAAAATAGAAAAGGCCGAAAGAACGACAAGAAAATGAGCCAATGTTGGAAATTTACGTTACACCTTGAATGCAGCCTGCAGCACAGCGCTGATCACAACAAACATGGCGGCGTGGAACTTCGTTAAAGTTTCAGAAGAAGATAGTTTGGTGTTTATTTGTGACGAATCCTCCGAGTGAATTCTACGAGGAGGGAAGCACAAGCTTTGATACTTAAAACCTGATCAGCCACCTACAACATAACAATCACTTCCATGGAGTTTTGAAATCCCGCTAACGTGAGCTAACAAAAGCTAATGCTAACATGCACGAGCCAGCAGCAGTCTCCCCTGCCCTCTCCCTCATTCCTTTCATCTAAAGCTTCCATGAGATTAAAAAAAAATAAAAACTACTGAACCTCATTTACTTTTATTAAAGGTATTAATTTAAATGGAACCACAAGCCAAAATCCTTTAAATGTTAATCTTTTTCAGTTAGTAATTTTGATGCATGTATTTCCATCAGTTCAAGGAGCCTTTATTTTTTATATCAGTCAGTAATTAACCTTATTTAAGTTGATGTGAGATATCAAATAGGTTTGTTTGATAGCTTTACGAAAATGTTTGAGAAGCTTGCTAATAATTTTTCTTTGGAAAAAATAAATATCTGTTCATTTAAAAAGTCAAAACTATTTTTGGTTTTGTTCATAGTATTGATGTAATGATCTTAGGTATATGTGAGTGTTATCGGTTATCGGCATCGGACTTTAGGAGCTGAAAGTTATCGGTTTTAAAAACAGTTATGCATCCCTAGAAAGAATTAGTGGGTCAAGTGTTCAGAGTGAAATCTGCTCGTATTTTAGCCTTTATGAAAATATTAAGAGCTACGAACAAAATCTGCTCAGACTTGACGTAAATGAGAGAACGTGAAAACTGCGTCAGAACAAGACTTCACATTAAATACATCTTCCGTTTTTTATAAATTGCAGATTCCTCCGAAACATGAATCACTGAACACCTGAAACATTGATTCTAGTTTACAAAATTAATCTGCAGATTAATTTATTGGAGATGAAACACCAAGTTTATGGGCCAAATGACTGCAGAACCTTCTCTGAACCATCATTTTCACTGGTCCATCGGCTCTAAGCAGAAACCTACCGTCAGTCTCTCCAGCTGCAGACGTACAGACTTGTTTTTCTGCATCCACCTCGACACGAAACCCTTTTCACTTCACGTTAAACAGCAGTTATTTTTTTACTGACCTGCAGTCATTTATCCTCCTATTTCACCTGAAAGTGACTGAAACAGTAACAGGAGCTACGGAGGAGACGTAGAAGCTTAAAGCACACAGATGTTGAAGGAACATCTGGCTGCTCAGATGGATCCAGCTCAGGCTCCCAGAGACATTTAATATGTTTATATGTGTGTAATTTCATTAACAATCATTCTGTTTGACATTTGAACCAAGTCTGGGTGATAAACATGTTACCTCTAATAATTTAAGGTTTTATTTTTTTCCCCTCATGGGTCACTAATGAGGATTTTTCTGTAAAACTTGGTGGTTTCTAAAGGACTGTGTTTCCGGTGATTGTTAATTATTTGTGGTTATTGAACATTACTGATGCTGGAAAGATTATGTTGGTTATCGGTTCTGACGTTGGAGTTCGATTGGTCGCCTTAATCTGAACACGTTGGGGGTTTAAATGTCTTCTCGCTGACATAAATTGGGTCATCTGGGGTCACAGCTGTCCAGATGTTCAGTTACACAGCGAAGCATCTTCGCCGACCAACGGCCCGGTCATCCCGGGGATTCAACCGTTGTCTTCATCGCTCCTCTAAGTTCTGGTTTTCCTTTGAGACGAGCCACTCCTGAAAAGAAACGTCTCTCTCCGTTAGACTGGATCAACGGCTCTTCAGATGTTTCATCGGGCTGCTTGTGGGACATTCGTGTCACCTCTGGAAACCGCAGCTCTGCATCCTGATGTCACAGCTTTTCCAACCCGACAGTTGTTTGTGTCCAACCACTCAGACGCCGCCGCGACTCCACCCGACGACTCAAAACAGGAAGTTGAAAGTCAGCACGAAAAGTTGCGTAACACAGAGCCGATGAAGTTCACGTGGCGTCGGATCGTTTAATTGGAGGTAAATGGAGATATGATGCCCATATCATCAGCAGCGTCAGAAACATTCTGGTATCAAGGTCCAAAGTCTGAGCCTTCGACGTCAAGATCCCTCCAGCTGCTGCAGACAACCGTCCAGTGTTGCCAGATGTACAATAATTATCGTACAAATACGATAATTATCGTATTTGTATGATAATTTAGCTTTTTGTACGATGTACGATCAATAATTGTAAAAAAAACAAAAAAAAAAAACAATGTACGATAATTTCAACCTTTCCATGAAACACCCCTTTAGCCATTTCAAATTAAAAGCTTTTAAGTAACAAAATGATGGGATACTTTTATTGTGAAGCAGCCACAGGAAGTGAAATGTGTTCATGTCGTGGAAGCGTGAGTGGAAGGTGTTGACAGTGCGCCAAAACCGGGAGGCCAACTGCTGTAATGCTAATGTCAAGAAGAACATAGCACTATTTGTTGTATGTTACACTTTTATATTGCTCTTTAGTTTTTTTTTTTTTAAATGTGTCTTATAATTATATTGTACATAATTATTTTGTAAATAGGAATACTTTGTTTTTTAAATTGCTATTTAATATTGTGTTTTTCATGTCTTGCTGTTGCTACACTGCAATTCCCCAGTTTGGGTTCAATAAAGTACATCTATGAAGAAGTAGTAGAAGAAGTAGTAGTAGTAGTAGAAGAAGTAGAAGAAAATGTACTAGTAGTAGAAGAATAAGAAGAAGTAGTAGTAGAAGTAGAAGTATTTGTAGTAGTTGTAGTAGTAGAAGTAGTAATAATAGTAATAGTAGTAGTAGAAGAAGAAGAAGTAGTAGCAGTAGTAGAAAAGGAAGAAGAAGTAGTAGTAGAAGAAGAAGTAGTCGAAGAAGAAGTAGTAGAAAGGAAGAAGTAGTAGTAGAAGAAGATGTAGTCGAAGTAGTAGTAGCAGTAGTAGAAAAGGAAGAAGTAGTAGAAGTAGAAGAAAGTCTAAGCTTTGGGCTAAAATCCGATCATTTTGGGGTCTCTGGCAACACTGCGACCGTCCAACCTGAACCGCCTCCTGGTTCGTCGCTGCATCATGAAACAGACCACAGAGCTCGCTTTGCGTGTGTATTTATTTTATTAAATAAATCGTAAAATTTAAGACTTTTTTTTCCAGAACACACAAAAAAAACAAACACTTGTGCAACATTCGTGCGTTAGAAACAGGTGCATTCGTTTCAGGAGAAACCGGTGCAACGACGACGACCTGCACGAATTTAAAACGTTACCTGCTTTAGTTGCTAAAACTTGTAAACACGGCAGAACGAATCTCAATTAACGCGACTCTTCGAATCCACGTATTTAAAAAGCATCACAGTAGAGTTCACAACTTTGTCGAGTTTGACATTAAAAACGGGGGCCGTGATGCGTTTCGGTTCTTCTTCGTTCCTGCGACCTGGTTCTAACCAGCTGGGCACAAAACGAACGCCCTGACATCTGAACTCTTAAAGTAAAATGCAATAATAATAAAAAAAAAAAATGTAAAAAGCAGCCCACAAACACACCAGCTACAGCAGATGAGCTCGACACCCATCGAAGGCACGAAGCCACAACACCCTGCTTCTTCCTCCACCGGCGACGACGACCGGGCGAGGAGCAACGGCGGCGACCAGCTGAATCTGGCCGCTCCGCAAAAAACCCTAAAAAATAATACTTAGCGTCAAAGACGCCACTTTGATGGAGACGCAGTTCAGCGTGTGGGAGGTTTCAGGGAGACGGCTGACGTCACGTCACCACGTACGTTTCTGATCAGCGACTCTTCGCCCTCACAGGACGTAACATAGCTTAAACCACATTTACTCCTTTAACGGGCGGGTTTATCGTCAAAAGCAACACGTGCAGAGAAAGTAAACTACACGTGCAAGTGAACAGTTAGCCGCTTCTGTCCACTGCTGTTTTATTGTATTTATTATTTTAAATGTGAAAAGGCTTCAAGACAGGACGGCTGCATTAAAAGTACAATTATTTTATATTATTATAATTATTGTCTTAAAGCGCTCTTGAAATTAAATTTGGGTTTGTTTTTGTCGTCTCTAAAAATAATCATAATGTTCAACATTTAGCTCAACGGCATCAAGAAGCTGTTTCTCGGTGTTACAGATTGTATTTTAGAAAGTTAAATTCCCCGTAAAAACGTTTGTAAGTGCTTCACTCAGACGGTGGGCGGAGCCTGATCGGGCCGCCACAGGTGACCAATCAGATCAAGTTTCCTTCCATCATTTTTTTTTTTGCTGTTTCTTAAAGGAAATGTGCAACTACGTGGAGTGAACCAGAGAAACGATCCCACAACGACGAACTGCTCTCTCCCATCGGCAAAAGAAAAAAAAAAGGTTTGGTTGCTGCGCGGCGGGCGAGCTCGAGGACGGGTCACGTCACGATAACGTACTGATACCGAAAGCCCACCAAGGACGCCCGTTGAGTCGGTTTCTCCGTGGCGCCGACTCTCGCGGGGAAGTTTCAGAGCAAACTGAGGCTGCTGGCACTTGATGCGTTAAAGGTTCGCGGCCTCAGTGGCTCCTCCCCCTCCCCCGCGCCGGGTTCAAAGGTCGTGTCCTTGGCGTTCTTTTATTTATTTTTTTCTTTTTAAAAAACACTCATAAAATCTAAGGCATAAAACAACTTTGTTCAAAAAACATAAAGCTAATACCAGAGACATTCAGTTGGTTCTCGCAAAGTAAAAAAACTTAAAAAAAAAACTTAAATAAGGGCATAAATAAAGCGAGTGGTTATGAAGGTTAAAAACTGATTACGTGAGTCTACATATATAGTGTTGGTTAGATAATACAGTGATGGTGTTGAGGTAACTTCATAGAGGGGGGTGGGGGGGGGGTGCAGTCTAACTGTACAAACATGCATCAGACAGAAGTGAAATGAAATCGAGGTGTTAGTGTACGTCCCTTTTGCTCGTATTGTTCAAGTTTTACAAGAGTAAAAATGCTCGATATTAATAATAAACCGGGGCGCCGGAGTACTGATGCTCCTCCCACCGGGGGCGGGGGGCGGGGCCCTCAGGGCAGCAGCTCCTCCAGAGTCGAGTCGTCCAGCTCGTTGACGGCGACGATGTGGTCCAGGTGCTGCAGGTACCGCTCCGGGTCCCGCATGAAGTGCGGGATCCTGGTCCGCTGGAGCACCGCGAAGGGACGCAGCCGCTCCACGTCCTCGTACGACACCTTGAGGAGAGAAACGGGAAGAACGAGCGCAAACGTTAGCATCGACTCTCTTGATCTCATTTCTGGCCTAAAAAAAGTTTGAAATCGTTTCGCTGTTGCACGTCTCACAAACGACCTCAGATGGGAACCGTCAGAAAGACTCAAACTCCCAGCAGGCTTTGCGGGGTTCATTTTACAACCAGGTGTAAAAATGATGTCAGTGGCTTCTCATTGGGCACGGACAGGGCTGAAGCGATACACTAATCTCGCGATACGATGCACGATACTCGGTAGGGATGCACGATAACTGTTTTTTTAAAACCGATACCGATAACTTTCAGCTCCTAAAGTCCTATACCTGATAACACACACATATACCTAAGATCATTACATCAATACTATGAACAAAATCAAAAATAGTTTGGACTCTTTCAATGAACAGATATTTATTTTTTCCAATGAAAAACTATTGGCAAGCCTCTCACACATTTTCATAAAGCTATCAAACAAATCTATTTGATATCTCACATTAACTTAAATAAGGTTAATTACTGACTGATATAAAAAATAAAGGCTCCTTGAACTGATGGAAATACATGCATCAGAATTACAAACTGAAAAAGATTAACATTTAAAGGATTTTGACTTGTGGTTCCATTTAAATTAATATCTTTAATTAAAGTAAATGAGGTTCAGTAGTTTTTATTTTTTATTTTTTAATCTCATGGAAGCTTTAGATGAGAGGAATGAGGGAGAGACGAGACTGCTGCTGGCTTGGACACGTTAGCATTAGCTCACGTTAGCGTGATTTCAAAACTCCATGGAAGTGATTGTTATGTTGTAGGTGGCTGATCAGGTTTTACGTATTAAAGCTTGTGCTTCCCTCCTCGTAGAATTCACTCGGAGGATTCGTCACAAATAACCACCAAACTATCTTCTTCTGAAACTTTAACAAAGTTCCACGCCGCCATGTTTGTTGTGATCAGTACGCTGTGCTGCAGGCTGCATTCAAGGTGTAACGTAAATTCCCACGTTCCCTCGTTTGCTAGTCGTTCTTTCAGCCTTTTTCTATTTTTTTTCTTTTTTTATGTGTAACATGAGGGGAAAATACTGGGAATATCAATTCAAGTTAGCAACTACTAAAATTATGACCGAGTTAACGAGTTGTTTTCTGGCATGAGGGGGTATTCTTGATTTTCCTTACTGAGTAATGTTTTTTCTGATTATGTCGACGTCACTTGAACATAACATTCACTGCTGGTCATTCAAGACTCAGAGGGAGTGAGCCACTGCCGTGTTGACAAAAATATATATGTTATCGGGGCTATTTGTCATGATATTGGAGTTATCGGAATGATGTCATAATTTCCTGTTATTGGCCCGATAGCTATCGTGCACCCTTACAGGTGACCACCTGAACTAATAAGCATGTCCTACGGTGACCAAGCTGTCGGCCCTCTGTGAACCGTGGAGGTCCAGCGACTGGAAAGGACAACCATGAACTGAGCCGCACCTGTCCATCAGTGGAGGCGTGTTTCAACCCTGATCTGTCCACCTGAGCCTGGATCATCAGCTCAGATCTCCGCTGGCATCACAACGCTGCTGACCGCCTCCGGAGCGATCCATGAGGCTTTAGTTCTGAGCAGAGCTTAGTGCAGCGTTGTCTGCAAATCTCCTTTTCTGGTGTGTGACGCAGGTTTAGAGCCGTAGCATCGGTCCCGGCTTCACATCGGTGCGTCTGCGGGGAAACCAGTCGCTGTTGCTGGTTGGTTTGTTTCCTGATTATCAGGTGGTGCCCTGTTTTAATCTTTTCATTTGGTTAATAAATTTCTTATTGATAACTGTTCTTAGGAATATTAGGGGTGCACGATAACTATCGGGTCGATAACAGGAAATTATGATGTCATCCCGATAACTCCGATATCACGATGAATAGCCCCGATAACATATATATTTTTGTTAACACGGCAGTGCCTCGCTCCCTCTGAGTCTTAAATGACCAGCAGTGAATGTTATGTTCAAGTGACTTCGGCATAATCAGAAAAACGATTTCTCAATCAGGAAAATCAAGAATACCCCCTCATGCCAGAAAACAACTCGTTAACTCGGTCATAATTTTAGTAGTTGCTGACTTGAATTGATATTCGCAGTATTTCCCCTCATGTTACACATAAAAAAGAAAAAAATAGAAAAGGCTGAAAGAACGACTAGCAAACGAGGGAATGTCAGAATTTACGTTACACCTTGAATACAGCCTGCAGCACAGCGCTGATCACAACAAACATGGCAGCGATGGTGTAGAACTTCGTTAAAGTTTCAGAAGAAGATAGTTCACTGGTTATTTGTGACAAATGCTTAAAGTGAAAGAAGGGAAAAATAGCACAAGCTTTAATACGTCAAACCCGATCAGCCACCTTCCATGGAGTTTTGACATCGCGCTAACGTGAGCTAACATGAGCTAGCGTGAGTAAACCAGGAGCAAGTCTCTCCTCTCCGCTCCTTGGTATCATCTCTCTCATCTAAAGCTTCCATGAGATAAAAAAAAATAAAATAAAAATACTGAACCTCATTTACTTTTATTAATTTTCATTCATTTGAATGGAACTACAAGCCAAAATCCTTTAAACGTAATTTTATGTTACTATGTACTACCTTGTCAGTACATTATGACCTGTGCATTATTTTTTATTGTCATTGAGGAATGCATTTTTTCAGTTAGTAATTTTGATGCTTGTATTTCCATCAGTTCAAGGAGCCTTTATTTTTAAAGGCTTGGTATATGTGTGTGTTATCAGTATCGGCCTTTAGGAGCTGAAAGTTATCGGTATTGGTTTTAAAACAGTTATGGTGCATCCCTAAGGAACATCCGGCTGAAGCTGCCAGATCCCGTTTCCCTTCTTTCTCGACTGTAAGAGCAAATCTGATGAACTTACAGTAAACCTGCAGCGTAGAAACTCACCTTCCCTAAAGAAGTCAACATCTTGAAGTCAATCATTCTCCGATGCCGAAGAATCCGCAGGATCCCGTCCAGGTAGACCTGATCTTTGCTGAAGCATCCTGACAGAAATACACAAGCAAAGAAAGTCCCACTTCAACACCAGACCAGCTTCTGGTCTTCTTTTTCTCTCATGGACTGGTGACGGGACGACTGAGCTCTACATTTACACAACGTCTTCATTCTCAGTTCAAGCACGTCTGCACACATCTGTGTGACGCAACCTTCACTCTGCTTTTCATTTTTGTCAAGTACAGCTGAACTAACTGTTCCGGCGGAGGTCCGGCCTGCAGCAGTTGTTACCACAAAAAAAAAAAAAAAAAAAGAACAAAAGCTGAATTTTTTCCATCGGTTCATGACCTCAAGCTGAAGAACACTTGGGTTCTGCAGCCGGATGGTGATCCTGAACGCACCAGCAGGTCCACCTCTGAAAGGCTAAATGAAGGTTCTGGAGCGGCCCGGTCCACGTCCAGACTTGAATCCAGTTGGGATGCTGTGGACTAACCTTAAAAAGGCTCAGAAACCCTCTAGAGTGGATGAAGGTGGACCAGAACTGCTCCACAGATGTGGAAGACTCGTTAGCAGCTGTTAGGTTTACTTTTTCCCTGATTTAAATCAATTCAACACTTAAAAACTGCATTTTATGCGTTTTACTCGAGTTATCTTTGTCTAACGTTTAAGTCCGTTTGATGATCTGAAACATTTAAGTGACAAATATGCAAAAGAAAAAGAAATCAGGAAGGGAGCAAATACTTTTTCACAGCACTAAAAATGTACAATCCAGTGATCTGGAGTTTAGAAGAACATCACATCCATGTCGTCTCATGTTCAGACACTGCTGGGTAGGGCTGTGAAAAAAAATTGATTTGGCGATACAGTGATCCCTCGCTAATTCGCGCTTGAAGTTCCACGGTTTTAGTTATTGGCAGACTTTTTCAGAAATATATAATATAAAAAAAAATAAAAAATCAAGAAAAAATTGCGGGAACATCACAGGACGTTGTGCGCGTTCTCTCGCAGCAAAGAAATGTTGTGAGCCAGTCTGGCCCCTTTAAGAAGGTGGCCTTATGGGTAATGGTGTGGCCTTATGGGTAATGAAGTGTGTGTTCTGGGGCGGCAGAATGAAAACAGGGTTAGATGAAAAGTGTAGTGAGCATCAACAGCAGCCCAGTGTGTATAGATTTACATTCTCTGTTAACCGACAGGAGCCCAACAATACAACCTGTGTGATGTTACAAGTTCCTGCAGTGACAGAATAAAGAGCTCGTTCCATGCAGAGAAAACCGGACTTTTTGTTTTGTTGTTGTTAGCGTGTTAGCCGCTAATTACGAGCCAAAAGTTGCACAATACCAGCGGTTTCTTTACTACGGTTCAGAGACCAGAGGCTGTGAAGGTAAAGACCACAGATGAGCCTTTGTCTTGTTTCACTGCAGTGCCTCGCTACTTTTTGGGGGTTTTTAAACATATTTCAAACACATTATTGAGGCTCAGGGGGCTACGGCTCCAGTTCGCGGATTTTGATTTCGCTTTCGCATTAACCGCGAAAAAAAAGGGTTCACTGTAAGTGGCAACATGAAAATTGGCCACCAACTGCCCTAATTTCTAAAAGCTGGTAATGGTAAAAAAAAAACAAAACATTTATGTCGGTCAACCTCTAATTTTAAACACAACTGAAAAACATTTTGACGTTGCACAAGACATCACCAACACCGACAGATCAGCAGCCCTTCCTGCTCGTCCCACCAGGGGAACTGGACGACGGCCGGCTGGAGGGGTGCGCTCGCTCACCGGGCTGCGACGTGTCCGTCTGTCCTCTCTTGGCTCTCAGGCAGTACTCCCAGCGGACGTCCGGGTCCTGGACGAAGCGAGCGATGTGGCTGAAGAGCCGGCTGAAGCTCATGCTGTTGGCGTGGTACACCGTGTAGTAGAGCAGGGCGGCGCGCCACAGGTACGGCTGCTTCCGCAGCAGCACGCTGTGCAGGCTGGCCAGGCCCTCCTCTGTGGGGTTGGCCGGCTTCAGGTCGAACTGCTTCCTGCCCTCCGAGGTGGCCCACGGCTGCAGGTTGTTGTTCACGCCCCGCAGGTAGTGCGTGCCTGCGGAGAAGCATCAGTGTTGGGAGTTGATTTACTCGAGCGGCGTCGCCTGAATGAAACCGAAGCTGCTGCACCAGGACACGCAAAGCCAGGCTGAAGGAGAAAAGGCAGACAAGTCGGCGTGTCTGCTGCGGGTGACCTGATGTGGTCACATGACCCGTTAGCAGACCTGCTGCCTGTACTCGGACGCAGGACGAGCGGTTGTTGTCAGGAGGTGACTCGCCTTCATACAGATCTGAAATCTGCTCTTTATCTGAAAGTCTACAAACCGACATCCTTCCTGTCCCTGGCTGAAAACTGTGCAGCATTTAGTGCCGTTGATATTATTTCTAATTTCAACAGCTTTTAAAGGGATTTAAGTGTGCCTTTCAAGGGAAACATGCAGCTTGAAATCCATGTTCATGACGGGTTACCTGGCGACGCCACGGCCCAGATCTCCACACGCACAAAAACAAAAAGGTCAGCTGACTGGGCTAATTCCTGAAAATGTGTGAAAGTACCGATGATACTAGTCTGAAAGTGGACGCCACCACCGTGACTCCACAGCGTTTATTCAGTCTTCGCCTGCTGCTTTGGTCTTTCTGGAGCCAGAAACGAGTGCAGACAGAAACCAGAGTGTCATCCTTGGATGTCTTTGTCTCCCTGACGTGTCTCATCAGTTTCAGACATGTTTTAAAAGCGATCGTCGACACAGCGATTAAATGTACCGGCGCCCGAGCGATCGTGGAGCAGTTCCTGCAACGATCACTAGGGGGCGAATTCAGACCAAGTCAGTCTCCATCGATCCGTCATGTTAAAAATGTCCAAACTTGTGTTTTTGTTCAATGCTTAACATTTTTTTGTAAATGTGACACCTGATCTGTGAACAGAACGTGATTATCGTCCTGAAACCCCCTAAGACCCCCTGAGACCCCAGAGATCTCCTAAGACCCCCGAGATCTCCTGAGACCTCCCGAGACCTCCTGAGACCCCCTGAGACCCCCGAGATCTGCTGAGACCTCCTGAGACCTCTTGAGACCCCTGGAACCTCCTGAGACCCCCGAGATCTCCTGAGACGTCCTGAGACCCCAGAGATCTCCTGAGACCTCCTGAGACCCCCTGAGACCCCCAAGATCTCCTGAGACCCCCTGAGATCTCCTGAGACCCCTCAAACCTCCTGAGACCCCCTGAGACCCCCAAGATCTCCTGAGACCCCCTGAGATCTCCTGAGACCCCTGAAACCTCCTGAGACCCCTGAAACCTCCTGAGACCCCCTGAGACCCCTGAAACCTCCTGAGACCCCTGAAACCTCCTGAGACCCCCTGAAACCTCCTGAGACCCCCGAGATCTCCTGAGACGTCCTGAGACCCCTGAAACCTCCTGAGACCCCTGAAACCTCCTGAGACCCCCGAGATCTCCTGAGACCCCTGAAACCTCCTGAGACCCCCGAGATCTCCTGAGACGTCCTGAGACCCCTGAAACCTCCTGAGACCCCTGAAACCTCCTGAGACCCCCGAGATCTCCTGAGACCCCTGAAACCTCCTGAGACCCCCAAGATCTCCTGAGACGTCCTGAGACCCCTGAAACCTCCTGAGACCCCCGAGATCTCCTGAGATCAAGTCCAAATGAAGAAAAATAAATAAAATAAAGCTTGATCCAGCCCAGATTAAATTATCCCCTGGATAGTAAACTTCTCTTTGTGAAAAGTTCCCTGATGGGTTTTGGGTTGTTTTTTCCTCGTTAGACCAGGTTCAGATGAAAAACCACAACGGCAGCTCCAGAACCATCTTCCTTCTCCACATGAGAGGAAGATACCTGGTGTCATCTTTGCCCTCGAGAAATCCCTGACGAACACCCTTGATGTGGTCGCGTTATCTGATTCTGCAGACCAGAACACGCGTGACCTTAAAACTCCTCACCAGGAGTCAGGACTCATTCAACACCGTCGCCGCCAAACTGCACTGACGAAGCAGCAACGTCGATGAAACGAGTCAAAGGCTCGACTCTGACGGCGTTTTTGCTGACGTGGTTTATGCGTGAAAACATGCCGAGGCCCCGGAGAAACCGATTAAATGTTGGGTTATTGGATTTTTTTCATCAAGTAAGTGAACTATTCAACTGGACCTTGAAACAAACAGCATCTAAATTCAAGCGTTTGAGGACTTCCATCACTGAACGTAAACCGGCGAGAACCGACCCCGGTTGCAAGCACAGCACCAACGGTTCACCGCCACCGTCTTCGCTCATTTACATGCGTGAATTCATGTAAATCAGGAAAACATTTTCGTAAGACAACAGCGACTTCTTCTGATGACACTGGGAGTCTTCATTTGCATAAACCACGCCCCTCACTGTCCTGTCTGTGATCTCAGTCCCTCTGAGGGCTTCAGCCGCTCCTAAAATCTGTCAGATACCGTACGTGATTGGACTTTCAGAGGTTTAGCCAACACGTGACACAGAGACCAAACAGGTGCGGTGGCGGGGGGGCGGGGTTTACCGATCTCGTGCCTCAGCATCCCCTCCAGCCAGTGCTGCCGGGCCCCGGCCAGGTTGATGGTCAGAGTGGGACGACAGCTCTCCACCACCATCACAGCCTGGGACAGCAGCTCGTCGGACAGACGCACCACCACCTGGACACACAAAACACACCGCCATCAGGCCACGACATCATGTCTTAAAAGCCGAGGAACGCGACGTTGGCAGCCTGGAAACACTAAAAGACAGAAGAGGGGTTTTTATTTCCCTTCCAAATAAGTCACGCTTAATCAGTTTTCTCCGCTTGCACTGGCATCAGGTTTTAGATTTGCATATGTTTAACGTGAAGCACGACTTGGTTGCACTCGGTTTTCCCAGACTGCTTCTGTGCTATAAATAATAGCACCGTGTAACATGTCGACTTTTGTTTTTTTTTAAACATCTAAGCTTCTCCTCATCAAATGTTGACACACTGAACGGACCAGATTTTATTTTTCTGTTGAGGAATGTTATTTACTGAATATATAACAGACTCCAGCTGCAACTGAAAGAGATAAATGTATTTTTATTAATTTAACTGTTAGAGATTTTGTTAAAAATGTAACAAAAGACTCAGACATAAGCATTCCAGAGAGATTTAAAAAATAATAAAAAACAAAAACGTAAATAATAGAGCTGGGCAACGATTAAAATTTTTAATCACGATTAATCGCATTATTTCCCTGATTAATCACAATTAATCGGATTCTATACGCAAAATCAAATAATGAATTCAAAAGTAGTGTAAAGGTCACTTTTATTTAAATGTTCTGCTGCCATATGAACTAAAGTGTCATAACATTTGTTGTTCAAACACTTTTAACATCAGCACTTGTCAGTAACACATATTTAGTGTAAATCTCATCTTAAAAAATGTAAAATAAAATAAAGCTTATTGCCACTGCCAGGGCATTAATGTTACCCTGTTTTTTTATGAGATATAAAGAAAGTCAACCAACAAAATCTAGAGGCCACAATCAGAACATTAAAACAGGTAATTTCTGAGGTAACAACAGAAACTTTTAACGGGGAGTTCAACTTGTCAGTTGTTACAAATAACCTTGTTTCTGTTGAATCCTCCGTCTGGGAGAACTTTAAAATGAAAACGTCCATGTTAAAGTTCAGTAATTTTACCTTCTCCGTGTCTGTTTTAGCTTTTCAGCATGTTTTTCCGCCAATTCACTTCCAGTTTCGCAGAAGCCAGTAACAGACTTTTCAAAATAAAAGCATGTGAGTAAAATGCGTTAATGCGCAGTAAAATAAATGGCAGCATTTACAAGTTAATGCGACAATAGCACATTATCTTGCCCAGCCTTGGTAAATAAATAAGTCATAAAACTGACATCGTGGCCTTCTCTGGCCCCTCACCTCCCCCACGCAGCCCTCTTTCTGCAGGTATTTGCGTACGGCCGCCCAGACTTGACTCTTCGGCAGCACGCTGCCGCCCGTCACGTCCTCGAAGTTCTCGTAGCAGTCAAACTTCCTCAGGACGCACTCCATGATTCCCACTGCCTGCAGTCAAACACAGACATCATCATTAGGGCTGAGTATTGGCAAGGACCTCGCAATACGATATGTATTGTGATACTTGGGTCACAATATTATATTATCACGATATTGCGATATAGTGCGATATTCTACCCAGTTAATATCAAAATTAAAAGTAGAGATGAAAAATCCAGTTGCTGTATATGTTCATCAGATATATTGATCATTCACTATTTGCTTCAAAACAACCTATTTATTGTTCATTATTAGTGTTTTTGCATATTTAAGTGAATGAATTAATTTTCCAAAAAAAAAAATCAATATTAGGAGCTGAAAAATTGATATTATATCGGGCAGCCGAAAATTGCGATATATCGCCAAATCGATTTTTTTTTTTTTCACACCCCTAATCAATGTCATCATCATCGCTGCCAGCGTGACAGTTCTGGCAGTGGACCGACATGTTTGACGGCAACCCACCTGCTCGAGGAAGAGGCCCGAGCCCTCCCGGTACTTGTCCAGCACGCTTCTTGGCTCGGGCTGCGTGTACTCGAACTGGGGCTCGTACTTGTAGTCCGACTGGAAGAAGGTCCGCTTCTCCTGCTCCAGGTTCAGAGGCCTGAGGGCGACCAGCAGGCAGGGCCTGGCGGCGGTCGGGAGCGTCGTGCCCCCCGCCCCTTTAGCTATGTGCGGCAGGGAGGTGGCGGGACGCATCAGGCCCCTGCCGGCCCGCGGCCCCGGCGGGTAGTTGACGGAGCAGGTGCTCTCGCTGCGCCGCATCCAGCCGCCCGCTCCCAGGCTGGGGCTGGTCAGGCTGCGGGTCGGCGGCGAGGGGGCGGCAGAGCCGCTGCGCCAGGGCGGCTGCAGGATCCTCCTGTCGTGCTCCTGAGACCCCCGAGGACGCTGGGGCGTCACCTCCAGGCTGAGGGGGCGGCGGAGCTGCGGCCTGGAGGCGGACCTCCTCTCTGGCACCTGCCCGCTGCTCGCCGGGCTCGCCAGCCCGTTGTGGGACGTCTTCTCCTTCTTGCCGCTCTTGCCCGGCGTTCCACGCTTTGGAGCCGACCTACTGGCGGGTTTGGGCGGATCCGCTGGGACGTCTGGCTCCAACAGCCCCCCGACGCTTTCGCCCTCGGCCTGATCCATGAAGACTTCGCTCGAGTCCAACACCATCACCTCAGCCGCCGTGCCTCGGGCTGCGGGTGTCTCCGGCTCCACCTGCTGGCAGGACAACAACACGACAGTACGTTGAGTCACCGCGCGGTCAACAGAAAAACAGAAACATCCGTCTGCTCGGCTCGACATCATCCAGGACTGTTTCCAAGCTCATTTGCATCGAAGCTTTTTTTTTTTTTTTTCTCAGATCAAAGAAATAAATAATTAATCATACTGTCTGATGAATAAAATTCTTCCTCAAACAAACAGAGAATTCACTCATCAAATAATTAAGAAGTCACAGTTAATAAATCATCAAGCGGTAAACACTTCCCTCCCCGGTGTAAAAGCTAAAATCTAAAAACTGCATTTTTGGTGAGCAGATCTCTAAGAATAAGCGAGTGGAGAAGAAAAGCAGGGATGCACAAAGACTGTTTTTTAAAACCGATACTGATAACCAATAACACACACTAAGATTATTACATCAATACTATGAACAAAATCAAAAATAGTTTTGACTTTTTAAATGAACAGATATTTATGTAATGTACAGTGAGTGAAAAAGAATTTCCCCATGGGGACCAATAAACTAATCTAATCTAATCTAATCTAATCTTATTTTTTCCAATGAAAAACTATTGTCAAGCCTCAAACATTTTCATAAAGCTATCAAACAAACCTATTTGATATCTCACATTAACTTAAATAAGGTTCATTACTGACTGATATAAAAAATAAAGGCTCCTTGAACTGATGGAAATACATGCATCAGAATTACTAACTGAAAAAGATTAACATTTAAAGGATTTTGGCTTGTGGTTCCATTTAAATTAATACCTTTAATTAAAGTAAATGAGGTTCAGTAGTTTTTGTTTTTTATTTTTTAATCTCATGGAAGCTTTAGATGAGAGGAATGAGGGAGAGGAGAGGGGAGACTGCTGCTGGCTTGCGCACATTAGCATTAGCTTCCGTTAGCTTCCGTTAGCTCGCGTTAGCGAGATTTCAAAACTCCATGGAAGTGATTGTTATGTTGTAGGTGTCTGATCAGGTTTTACGTATTAAAGCTTGTGCTTCCCTCCTCGTAGAATTCACTCGGAGGATTCGTCACAAATAACCACCAAACTATCTTCTTCTGAAACTTTAACGAAGTTCCATGCCGCCATGTTTGTTGTGATCAGCGCTGTGCTGCAGGCTGCATTCAAGGTGTAACGTAAATTCCCACGTTCCCCCGTTTGCTAGTCGTTCCTTCAGCCTTTTCTATTTTTTTCTTTTTTTATGTGTAACATGAGGGGAAATACTGCGAATATCAATTAAAGTTAACAACTACTAAAATGATGACCGAGTTAACGAGTTGTTTTCTGGCATGAGGGGGTATTCTTGATTTTCCTTATTGAGTAATCGTTTTTCTGATTATGCCGACTTGAACATAACATTCACTGCTGGTCATTCAAGGCTCAGAGGGAGCGAGACACTGCTGTGTTGACAGAAAAATATATATGTTATCGGGGCTATTTGTCGTGATATCTGAGTTATCGTGATGATGTCATAATTTCCTGTTATCGGCCCGATAGTTATCATGCACCCCTAAAGAAAAGCTAAAACAGAAATCAGTGTTTGACCGCGTTCAGACTGGAGGAACCAGACAGGTCGCTCCAAACGTCCTGGGAGAGGAGAACCGAGCTCAGATCCTCCCACTGACCCGCCTCTTCATGCCACACACGGACAGATTCAATGACGTTAAGAGCATCGAAGACAGGATCACTCTGATATGAAGACCTCTGAGGTCTCCTACCTTTTCTCCTCTACTCGACCTAAACTCATAACTGCTGCATTGTGTTCTGGTTCAGTGGCGGTTTGTGTTTAAAAAGTCGTCCTTGTCATTCTGACATCCTGAGACTGAAACGACACCGAACAGTCACATCAACGGCATCTGGCCACTGCAGACAGGAAATAATTGCTGCTTTAAGGATCTAGAAACATCCGTGACCAGTATGGACTGGAGGTCCAGGGTCATGATGGGGTCCACCTCCCTCCAAAGGTGACAAACGGACAAACTGGTCAGCACGAGGAGCACTAGAAGCTGGAGAAACACCACGGACTGAAGGAAGAGCTGGAGGAGATGTGGGGTGTGAAGGTCCCAGAAGTCATCGGGGCACTGGGAGCTGTAACCCCCAAAGCTGGACCAGTGGCTCCAGCAGACACCAGGAACAACATCTGAGATCTCCATCCAGAAGAGCACAGGACTGGGAGCAGCTGAGATCCTTCACAGAACCTCTGCACAAACCCAAATTACTGGCGTCAATCAAAGAAAACATCAAAGGACTCTGGAGCAGTGAAAGAAGATCCTCTGGTCCTGGTGAGTCCAGATCTACTCTGTTCCAGAGTGACAGAGAAGAAGAGCGGCGGATGAAGAGATGCTCCCATCATGCCTGGTTCCTACCTACAAACCTGAGGGGGCGGAGCTGTGATCTGGGGTTGCTGCAGTTGTTGCAACGTTATGAGGTCACCTGACTACCTGAATGACCAGGTTACTCCATCACTGGATTTCTTTCTTTCCTTTTTTCTTTACATCCAAGATGACAATGTCAGGATTCATCGGGCTCAAATAGTGAAAGACTGGTTCAGGAGACATCATTTCATTTCTTTTTTTTTGTTTTTTTTTTTGGATGGGCAGTGTAATTATACACACACATATTTTAAAGCTGCATGGTATATCTAGAATTCCTCTTAATATCGTAAATCATAATATCAGCACCTGCAATGTCAATTTTAAAAAATAAAATAAAATAAAAATGAAGATATCGCAAATAAATGATAGTCTGTAGTTTTCCAAACGCCGTGCATTAAATGTGAATAATAAAAACAGATGGAAACTTGTGGCCTGAAACACCAAGTGACATGAACTGTTGCAGGATTCAGCTTTCTCTTTAACAGTATTTATTTTTAACAAACCAGGCTGCTGAAGCAGAAATAATGCCGTTTAATATATTAAATTATACTGTCAGAAGTTTTTTTTTTTTTTTTTTTTGTGATACACAAGCCAGAGCGTCTGCACTGGAGACAATATTACATTTTTAATTAATTAATTTAATTAATTATTTAATTAATTAATTTAAAAAAAAAACACACGGTGGCCGGGCGGAAATGAAACTGCAACCAAAATAATTAAAGAACAAAAAATCACAGTAACAACGACAATAAAGACTCAACATTTGCAACCTGAGAAACTAACGGTTCGTGTTTAACCAGCGGTTCAGCAGCGGAGCTTCGGTCCGGAGGAAACCGACACAAATCAGTTCTGCTGCTCCGGAACTCCTTCGAGCCACCGCGGAGTCGAACCAGCAACTCACCGAGCCCAGAGTCCCGGCGCTTCCGCGGAGGTTCCGAAGGGTTCAGCCGGCTCATTCACCCACCGCGACGGCGGCTCCACGGGACCGTGGCTGCCGTGGCCGCTGCTGCCGTTAGCCGGGAAATGGTGACGGCGAGTAACGGGAGGCGGCTCGGGGAGGAGCGGAGGGGGGCCTGAGGCGGCGGCTGCGGCTGCCCGGGCCGGACGAGCGGCGGTTGAGTTGGAAGATATGACGCATTACGCAAGGGACACGGAGACCCCCTGCGTCAGCACGTACGACTGGAGGAGAGGCGGACGGTGGCCCTGAGGTGTGGAGGGAAAAAAATAATAAAACTTAAAAAAAAAAAAGAGAGAGAGAGAGAAAAAAGACAAAAAGAAAAATACTTTGTATAAAAAAAGACGACTTTACACAAAACGCAGGAGAGGCCAGAGGAAGAGCAGGGTTTTTTTTTCACAGTAGAAAACAATCACAATGAAAGGAACAGCTAGCATGCAACATTACATGAAAGGCAGCAAAACTCCACAATAAGACTCGAACCATAGCTTCTTCTTTCATCTGTTCCCTTCAGGGGTCTCCACAGTGAATTATCTACCTCCATCTATCTCCATCCTCTGCTTCCCCTTCTCTCACACCAACTAACCTCATGTCTTTTTCTCTACATCAGTCAGACTCATTTTCACTGAGGGCCACATCAGCATCAAGGGCCAGATTGACAGCATGAATGTGACAAAATGCAATGTAAATCAAAATAAATTAAACTACAACTTATTATAATGTTAAATAACGGTTTCTGTATTTATATGTATTCAAGTTTCAAACATTTAAGTCATTATTATATTAAACTCAGGGTTTGTGGTTGTATCCATTACCTTGGTTTCAGAGGCAGGAGCGGTTCTTTGTTTTTCTTGGAGGCTAAATTTAGCATACTTAGCTCCGTGTTTGCTGTCAAAATGCCGATGTAGATTAAACTCTTTCACGACTGACACCCGCCTCATAACACAAAAGTTATATATTTATTTATTACAGTTATTTCACCTTGAGTGTGACAGGTGGACAGACGACCGCTCTACAGTTGTAACACCTGCTGTAATGCACTTGTTACTTATACTTAAACAGTCTTAGTATTTAAAATGTCTAAGGACGTATAGCAGCATCACCTTAAGTCCTGACTTCCAGGTCAATCCTCAGATATTTGAATTGAAGCCAGCAGGACTTATTTAACTTGTTTTTTGAAGACATTTTGTCTCCTCCCCCAAAAGGCCTGCTGGGGTGTCTGCGGCGTGAAAGATGCTGGGCCACTCAAGCTAAATGCATCACTGACTCACCTGCCGTCCAGGTCTTTTGTCAGCTGCGGACCGTGTACCGGGTCAGCGTGTGGGGTGTTTCTGGCGCGTAAATCAAGGCGATGATGCCTCTGAAACTACTTTGAAGGTGTTGGACAGGTGAAACCCGAGGCCACCTCCTCTTTCCAACGTTGGGTTCTTTCCAGTTAACATCGATGGCGTAGATCACATGTGTCAAACTCAAGGCCCGCGGGCCACATCCAGCCCGCCGTGTAGTTATATCCGGCCCGCGAGATCATTTTACATTATCGTTATTAATGGAGCGCTGATTAAAACAATACTGCACAGAACTACAGATCCCAAAATGCAACGCTTCAGCTGCCTTGCGCACACTTGCCGCGTCAATCAAGTCTAGTTTCAAGCTTCGTCCGCGGAGTGGACTCCAATTTGCGCTTAACAGAAGAAGTAATGGACATTAAGTCGATGGACAGGACAACGACTGGAAAAGACATTTTTGAAAACGTATGTGAAAGTGTAACAGACATGAAACTGTCCTGGACAAACTTATTGGACTGACAACAGATGGAGCAGCGGCTATGAGCAGTAAATAAAGTGGACTAGTGGGAAGGATGTGAGTAAAGATGCAGGAGGAGAACTGTCCTGGTGAGTTAACAGCACATCACTGCATCAGACACCAGGAAGCTCTATGTGGCAAAGTCCTGAAGATGGACCACGATGAGACCTGGAACACAAACCGTAAACTTTATCCAGCTAAAGCGTTAAATCACCGGCAGTTTGGTTCCTTTATGCGGCAGATAGATTCAGAGTTTGCTACATTCCTGATCATCAGGTGCATTGGTTCAGTCAGGAGAAAGTTCTCAACAGAGTTTTTGAGCTCAGCAACGAAATCTGTCAGTTCATGGACAGTAAAGGAAAAGACTCCACCGTTTGGAGGGATGAAAAGTTCCTGGCTGACATAACAGCTGATCTTAACGCCTTAAATGTGCAGCTTCCAGGGACGTCACCACATGATCCCTGACATGTATGATGCAGTCAAGCTGCTTTTATGGGAGAAACTATTGATCAGACGTCATAAGAGCAAAGAAAACTGAATGATTTGAATTGTTATTGCATAAAAGAACACATTTTATGTATATTTCCAGGTTTTCTAGCAAGTTCATATTTCTAACTTGTATAATTTTGACAGGGGATATTTTTAAGGAGAGCAAAATCTTTTGAGATATTGAAAAGTTTATTTTTTATATACATTGACATAGGAGCAAAGGAATTTTAATGTTATTTTCATGTTAAGTTGCTCATATTTCTAACTTGTATCATTTAACAAGATATTTTTATGGAGAGAAAAATACTAAATATAAGTTATTTAGGGTTTAAGTTTATTACAGAATAATATTTCTGTCTGTTTTTATTCATATTTATGTTCCAAAAACATTTCATTTTAGTGTGTTCAATAAATGTTTATCCTGTTCAGCCCGCGACCTGAAGCGTGTTTTGAATTTTGGCCCCCGGTGGAACTGAGTTTGACACTCCTGGCGTAGATGAAGCGACTCTCCAGCTGAGCCAGTTTCATGGAACACCTGATGCGTCATTGTTGATATTTCTAATCTGGTTTGCTTCACGTAACTTTCATGCGTCTGCTGGTTACACCTGGGATCAGAGGTACAAGTTTCTTATCTCAGCCACACTGTTGGCTCTCGCGTCATCAGCCGTCCAGACTCTGTTACTGGCTGTCAACAGCGTTTACACTCCATTCCTCACTGGTTACACTAACAACTGTGGACAATATTCCTCTGAGTTGGGTCATTTGGAGAAATCGATCTCTTGGTCAGAAAAAGCGCCTTTTTTCTTTCTTTTTCTTTGAAGTCTAACTAAAAATGGACATTGTCTCTTGATAAAGGGATCAGGTTTTTCATCGGTACCATCCCTTAGCTGGTTCAAGCAGTTTGAGATAGAGTTACAGGTAAGAAGATATAAAGAAACAGTGAAAACAAGAATCTATCCTATACAGTGATCCCTTATTTTTCACGGTTAATGGTGGCCGGCGACCATCCACGAACGGGAGCCGGAGCCCCCCGCGCCCAAATAATGTGTTTAAAATATGTTTAAAAACCGCAAAAAAGTAGCGAGGCACTGCAGCGAAACAAGACAAAGGCTCAACTGTGGTCTTTCTGTTACCTTCACAGCCTCTGGTCTCTGAACTGTAGTTAAGAAACTGCTGATATTGTGCTATTTTTGGCTCGTAATTAGCGGCTAACACGCTAACAACAACAAAAAGTCCGGTTTTCTCTGCATGGAACGAGCACTTTATTCTGGCACTGCAGGAACTTGTAACATCACACAGGTTGTATTGTTGGGCTCCTGTCGGTTAACAGAGAATGTAAATCTATACACGCTGGGCTGCTGTTGATGCTCACTCCACTTTTCATCAAACCCTGTTTTCATTCTGCCGTCCCACGACACACACACTACATTACCCATAAGGCCACACCATTACCCATAAGACTACCTCCTTAAAGGGGCCAGGCTGGCTCGCAACATTTCTTCGCTGTGAGAGAACGCGCACAACATCCTGTGATGTTTCTGCAATTTTTTTCTTTCTTTTTATTATATTATATATTTCTGAAAAATCCACAAATAACTAAAACTGCAGTACTTAAAGCATGAATTGGCGAGGGATCACTGTATTTAATTCAGCTGACCACACCAGATCCCAAGCCTGTGTGTGGTGTAGAATATTATCCAGCCCTCACTGACAGTCTAACATGTTTAATTTACACCTTGAACCTTGGTCCTGGTTAGCACTGTTGCCTCACAGCAAGAAGGTTCCTGGTTCAGACCTCATCAGGGGCCTTTCTGTGTGGAGCTTCCATGTTCTCCTGGTGCTTACGTGGGTTTCCTCCGGGTACTCCGGCTTCCTCCATCAGTCCAAAGATATGCATGTCAGGTTAACTGGTGGTTCTAAATTGCCCGTAGGAGTGATTATGAGTGTGCGTGGTTGTTTGTCAATGTGCGTCCCTGCGATGGACTGGAGACCCTTGCCTTTCACCCAAAGAGAGCTGTGACCATGCACAGGATTAAACCGGCATAGATACAGTGGTACCTCAACTTAACTAAATTGATTCGTTCTGAAAGTCGTTTCGTAAACGGAAAATTTTGTAATTAGAAACGCATTTTACCCTATAAATGGCCTAATCCGTTCCAAGGCGCCGCCCAAAAGTTGGACATAATTTTTTTTAGAAATTATAAATAATACTTGAAATGACATAAAAACCTGTAAGAAATACATGTTAGAATTAGATTACTGCACAATTTTACTAATGTAAAGAATAAAGAACAAATAATAAAGTACATTAAATAATAAAAAATGTTTGTTTACCTGGGTTGCTGTGTTACGCTCAAACAGACAAGGGGCCCTCCTAGCCAATGGGATACCAGGAAGATGCTAAGCGATAGCCAATGGAGGAGTAGCCGACAGAGCTGACAAGTATGTTTACGTCCGGTAAACTCTGGGAGCTGCGAGTAGCGCATATTTTGAAATTTTTTGCCTTCGCAACCTGGAATTTCTTTCATATATGGATGCAATATTTTTCCGAAGAGGCCTTTCGATAGCTGGAAATTTCGTTAATAGATACTTTTGTAAGTAGAGGTACCACTGTAATGGATGGATGGAACCTTGGTTCTCTCAGAAATGACTAAATCAATCAAAGACATAAAACAGGCAGTGATGGCTGTTGTGTGTAGTAGTTAAACGATGCATTTTGGTGTTCGTGTTTGACGCAACCTCCGTATCCAAAAAAATCTGTCTTTTATAGTGTTTGTGCTGCTTCATGCTGGTGTGGAAGCTCAAAGGTTTGAGTCAAGCCAACTGGGTCAATCTGTGGAAGATAAGGGGGCTGAACTCAACATTCAACCGGGGCTTTGCAGACACGTGGCGTTCTCCCCTGTGGCTTCCCGCCGTTATCCCAGGCAAAGCAGATGGGACCGCCAGCCGCCTCGCTGTCAGTGTTGATCCATCCCCTGGCGGCCGGGCTGATGGGAACATAGTCTGGAATTTCTCATGAGGTTCAGCAGGTTAACATTCCTCCGCGTTTTGTAGGGCCCTATGGAATCCATGATCACGGAATCGTGGAATTGGAGATTAAAAACAGAATTCACTTTAAATGCGCAATATAACAAAACTGAACGGCAATTTGCGTAAAATTTTATTTTTTTCTCCCAGGCTAAAAGGAACTTTTCTTTTGAAAAAATGTTCCAAGAGGGGTCACTAAAAGGTGGGGACACTCTAGCTTCTCTGTCCCCTCCTGCCCCCGCGTTCCTCATTTATTGTTTAAAAAAAAAAAGGCCTTACTACAATGTTGAATTTCCCTTCTGGGATTAATAAAGTATTTTTCTTTTCATTTCATTTAAAAAAAAAAAAAAGTGGAAGCAGCCACCTGACAAACCCGCAATGAAGCAAAGGAACTACCAGCTTACTCCCAGGTACTCCTCTAAGAATACCCAGAGGTGTTCCCAGGACACGCTGGAGAGATATAGGACCCGATTGTACACTTCCCGCTAGCCGCTACACGCAAATTGCGGGTTTAGAGCCTCCGGTAACCGCTAATACAATCTTCCGCTCCCTAAAGCCACTACCCGCAGTCCCTAAGTAGCGGCTTTAGGAGATCTGGTGGAAGATCAGGCCCATAATCTCTCCAGTGTGTCCTGGCCTGCCTAGTGGTCTTCAAACGAGGATCACTTAATGAGTGAAAAGCACAAACGTAATAAGGCGAGAGTCACTGACTGAGCTAAACACAAAGAGGCTGTCAATTATTTATTCAAACAGAGATATCTGTAATAGCTGGAACACCTAAAGAAAAAAAAAACACACGCTCATACACACAACCAGTGTTCAGTGCTTTAGATTCCATTGTATCTACATAAGCTAGAGTAAACATAGTTTTTTTTCTGTTCAGACACACAGTTTGTCATGACACGCCTGAAAAATGTCATGTACGTTATGACAAACTATGTGTCTGATAACAGAAGAAATTAAACAAACTAAAAACGATTAGTTTACTGGTGTTTCAATTTCTTTCTTTTTTGCACTTTAAATAGATTTTACCTTTTTGATTTATTTTTTTTCTTAGTTATTTATTACATAAAAAGAACTTTTGAATTTTTTTTGTTTGTCGACAAAACAAATGTTTTGTTGGACACAATATGTTTAAAAGTATAAAAACATTAAAGTTTTCTGTTATAACTGCATAAATTGTCTATATTCCATTACCTTATATACTGTCTTGATGTTAAATTTGCATAAAATGCTTAAAACAGAATTTTCAAAAATTAAAAACTGGAAAAAAACAAAAAAAAATGAAAACGGAAATTGAGAAAAAATAAAACGTATTTCATAGGGCCCTAGTTTTGTCCTCACCCTCGTGCTTAATCGGTGCCCTCTACATTGGTGTACCCGTTTTCAAAGCCGGAAGTTTGCGGATCTCGCAAAAGCTTCAAATGCAGCCGTGACGACCGGTTATTCGACCAGTGCTGGTTACGATGCAGAGAAATGCTCTATAAATGTAATTACCCTGGCCCTCACATGTTCTTTGTTCACATAAAACCAAAGAAAAATTAAGTTAGAAAAAAAAGATTCAAGATTAAATATATTCATTTGCCTGCGGAGTTGTACAGATTCAACAGCAGTGAAATGGAATACAGTGATCCCTTGCCACTTTGCGGTTTGACTAACGCGGTTTTAGTGCTTTGCGGATTTTTTTCAGAAATATATTATAATAAAAAAAATCAAGAAATAATCGCTGAAATTCTGCGAAAATCCACCCCACAGCAGACGAGAGGCTGCAGCTGCCAGCGAAACATCAAACAATGACTCACAGCCTCCTGTAAGCAACAAAGAAACACAGACAGAACTCTAGAATCTGGGCGCTGTTTGGCCGAGATGCATTTACTACATTTACTACTTTTACTGGGCGCATGCACAACGCAGCGACCGGTAGCAGTGGGAAGCATGTCTGTCTTGTCAGTTTTAAGTTTGTTATTTTATGCTTAAACTTTTAAACTCTCTGTGCACTTTGAACTGATCAACCTTACTTTTGTGTGATTAAGAGTGTCCTGATTCAGTGACGTGGATCTGACTCTGATATTTTTATTGGCGGTGCTCCGTCCTCATGTCACCTGGGGTTGCTGACAGCTCCATTCAATATTCCAGAGACTATCTGTTAAAATTCTCTAATCCCGTGATCAGCGGCCCACCAGCGGACCTAGTCTTTCCTGACCGAGCACGGGGAAGGCAACAACTTCGTATCTCCACGACGGAAACCGAGGAGGCGAGGCAGGAGAAGCGGCGTACAGGAGCGCATGAGACGGCAACACCTGTTGCGCATTCCCCTTGTTCCCCCCTTGTTCCCTCTGCTGTTGTTCTTTTAAATACCGGGAGGAGAAGATAGCGGGTGAAAAGCCCTCCCTCCTGACTATAGCTTAGGTCTTCATTATGAAAAAAAAAAAAAAGTTATTGATTCATTGACAGTTCAGAGACCAGAGGCTGTGAGGGAAACAGAAAGACCACAGTTTAGCCTTTGTCTTGTGTCACTGCAGTGTCTCGCTACTTTTTTGCGGTGTTTAAACATATTTTAAACACATTATTTAGGCGTGGGGGGGCTTCGGCTCCATATCGTGGATTTTGATTATTGCGGGGGGGCGCCGGTCCCCATTAACCGCGATAACTAAGGGATCACTGTAGAGGAAACCGGCATCCTCTAGGTGGCAGCATTGGTATTTACTGCTGCATTTGGGACTTTTGCAGGACACCTAAACTTCCATTTTTGAAAGCAACTATGCAAATTTCCACTGAATCGGACGGGGAAGAATACCGACACGTTGAACCTCTCGAGAGAGTCCAGGCCATGTTCCCGTCATTTCAGCGTGGAGCAAATCAACACTGATGGCAACACGAGTGTCTGCTTCGCCTGGAATAACTGCAGGAAGCCATAGTGGAGAAAGGCGCAGAGGCCCAGAGGGATAGAGCCCCAGGTGCAGATCATTAACTAGAGTCCTTAATGATAAGGAAACAGAACAACGTATTTAAAAGATTATGTGGAATATACAAGATATACAGCTGAAGTTGTAAGTCAGCAAGTTGGGGTTTCAAGTAGCTAGAACCAAAGATGTATAGGTGAAGTGGGTCAAATAAAAAAATTTGCAGATGAATATCACCAGAGAAAATGTCGAAATATAACATAGGAATACCTGGTAATAGTGGTGGTTATTCGGAAATGTTTATTACCCGTATTATCCGGGGAAAAGAAGCTCCGGCTCAGCCTCTCAGTCCTGGTCTTGATGGACGCAGCCTGCAAGAGTGCAGCAACACGGACAGTTTATTACACTAACCCTAACCCCGGGATGGTGATTGTTCCCGATGAGCCGATGTCCCGTGGACCTGCAGCGGCCAGAATAGATGTCTTTGCAGTGCAGCTTTGGCGATGCGCCCACTTCGTCCAGAACGGATCTGTCTTCATACCAGGTGGAGATGCTTCCGGTGATAACTGACTGCATGACGTCTGTGTTGAATGTCTTTCGGGGAACAGAGGAGACCCTAAATAGGGTTGGGCAATTTATCGATTCTGCGATATATATCGATATTTTATTTCCTCAGGGAGTATTGATATTTCAGCCGCGGGTATCGATTTTCTAAGCTCCCTTCAAAACCCCTGTGTCCCGCACAGGTTAATGGCTCTTTCTGAGCCATTAAGTCCTCCAGCCGCTAGTGTTGCTGTAGAGCATTTATTTATAAGTTATCCAGAAGCCAGCTTCTTTCCAGTCAGGAGGATGGCGGCGAGTATAAACCCAGCGCCTGCGTGCTTAAAAGCAGATGTGTGGGAGCAGTTCGGGTTTAAAAATAAAAAGGAAAGCGAAGATTTAGACAAAAGTATGGCGGTTTGCAAGCTGTTTCACACAAACGTGAAGTACTCTGGAAATACCACCAACCTGCGAGCCCACCTGAAACATCACCACCTGGACAAGGTAATGCTAACTGAGAGCTAGCCCAAGAAGTTGCGGCGCGATCCGAAACAAACCACGCTGGACAGTGACGGCGGTTGTTGCCACCAGTTTCCATCTACTTCACCTAGGTCACAGAAAATGACTGAGTCCATTGCCTACTTTATTTTTCAGGATTTGAGACTGTATTCAGTGGTGGAAAACGCCGGCTTTAGGCGCATGGTGAACGCGATGGAGCCCCGCTATCCTATTGTCTTTTATTCATCTTGTCCAGCATTTGCAAGCTGCCTGTCAGCCATATAGTGTGTAATTGATGCTTTCAGTTCAATTCAAATGTCATTGGAACTCTCACAAGATGTCACCAAAATCACTTTGTCCCATTAAAACCTTTCAGAAAATGATGTAAAAGTATTGTAAGATGAATATCGATATATATTGTTTCGTGAGCCAAATATATCTTATCGTATTGTGAGATTAGTGTATCGCTACAGCCCTAAGCCTAAACCTCCTCAGGTCTCTGAGGTGATACAGGTGAGGCCTGGCTTTCTTCTCCAGTCCAGGACAAGTCCTCAGATATCCCACTGAAGCACTCAGCCTGACCACAGGCGCCCAACTCTCTTTCCCGCTCCTGAAGGGGCGGGAGTGGTGGGGTGGGTGGGGTAGATTGTCCTCCATGTTGTTCAAAGCACGTCATTACCACAGAAATGCCACAGGTCTGTACTCATCTTAATCAGTTTGATTTATAGCTACAGGAGCAACTGTGGACCTTTGGAAGATCGTGGGGACCACAGGACATGTCGGAGACTTTACAAATATTTACCCAATGAAGATTATTAACAAGGGCTTGTGTTTACACCTCATGGACCAATCCTCACACCTTTTCACACCTGAAACCAAACAGCCAAGGCATCGTCTGACTTGATCGACTTGGCCCGAGCAGTTTTCAGCCAAGGTTACATGATGTTTTTTAATTCGGAATTAATTATTCAGAATTAAATAATTCAGATTAAACTATTTTTCTTCGAGTTTACATGGAAATAGTAATTCCAAATTGAGGTTTACATAGAAAACACGTTTGATCAGCTTTATCCAATTCCACTTAAGGTCTGGGGGTTGGGAAGGGTTCTGATTGGATGGGGGGGGGGGCGTCTTTACGTATTTACGTCTACCGGAAGAAAACAAACTTACTCGATTAGCAACAACATGGAGGACTACATTATTAGCATCCTTTTTGGATTTGTTTTGATTTTATTTTTGAAGCAGCAGCACGACAACATCATATTGATGATTTTCTTTCGAAAACAAGCCCAGCACAGAATATAAGTATCATCGCTACGGACGGGCAAGGGAACGAGCACAAGCAGAAAGACCGTAATTAATTTAAAGCTGAATGAGTGTAAACATGACTGCGGACTTATTCTATTCGGATTTAAAATCAGAATAAACCAGCCACTTACTTCAGAATTAAGTTTAATTCAGAATGGACATTTTCATTCGGAATTAGGTGTTTACATGGTAATTTTTAATCATTTTAAATCGGATTTAATTTTAATTCTGAATTAAAAAGGAAGTCTTCTTGTTTTTCGCACAGGTTTTTTTTTTTTTTAATTGTCCCTGGTAAATCACAAGTCCTACATGCTGTGGTGTTCACGTTTGGGACGTTACGTGAACTTGCAATAACATTCCACTCCTGAGAACAACAGAAGATGTTGATAGATCATTAATAATTAATTTATTTCATGGTTGTAAAGGCCGACAGGGACTCATCCCCTTCTACCAGCTCAGGACGCTTGTTTTCATGTTTGGGATCACCGAAAAGGAGAAAAATATACACGTTTTAAAAATAATCTTCTACGTACACATATGATGTCGAAGTGCTTGTTCGCATGAGCTCTCTGTGTCCACCAAAACCCAGTCCAACATAGGCGTGAGTGTGAGAGCGTGTCCATCTGTGGTTTTTAAAGAAAACAAACAAAAAACCCCGCCAGCGAGTAAAACATAAACTAACTCCTTTCAGACGCTCACAGAGACACACCTGTGCGTGAAAATACTTTGTACCTGAAAACAGAGGAGGGTGGCTGTTTTGAACCTTTGCGACATGCACATTGGACGTCTACGTGAATCCTTCTAAGTTAATCATATTCAATGCAATGAAACTTCATTAATCCACAAAGGGCAATGCGTCATTGAGTCATTACTTATGACTCTTCAGGGATTCATCGTAGATGGTTCCAGCTGTGGGATCACAGCTGTTTTTGATCTTGGCTGATCTTGGTGAGGTCTGGAGGCTTCTCGCAAGAAAAATAAAAGTCTCTGGCCTCAGGGAGTTACGTCGCATAAGAGAGGACAGAGTTTCCTCTGGTTTGATGTATAATTGAGTCATCCATTTCTACGGTAGTTTATGCCAATAAACTGTAGATTTTCTTGGAAACGAGACAGCATCCCGCACGTTACACAGTTGAGCCGGCCGTTTGAACTGCCTCTCTACTTGAACAGTGCGAAGCCAGTTAGGTAACAATAAAAAAAAAGAAAAAATAGCGCTGGGCAAGTTAACGCATTCATTTATTAACGCCGACATTTATTTTGTGTTAACGCATGTTGCTCACATGCTTTTGTTTTGAAAAGTCTGTTACTGGCTGCTGCAGAACCGGAAGATAATTGGCAGGTAAACTTGTGGAAAAGTTTAAACAGACATGGAGAACGGTAAAAATCTGTGAATTTACAGTTCAGGTAGCAACTCAGGTAGCAATATTAACAATTCTGTCTAAAAAAAAAACTTTCAAAACCCTTTGTTCAAGACGATCGCATCATTCCTCCATGTTCCATCAGATCTGCTCCATGTGTTCACTGTCCTGCTGTTCTCTAGCTGGTTACTGCAGTGCAGCTCCATCTAGTGGCACAGATGTGTAATGACAACAGGAAGTCTGTTCCTTCATTATTAAACAAAGCCATTTCTGGGTCACATAAACCAGACAATAAAATATTAAAAACAAATTCAGTCTCATGGCCTGTTTGCTAAAATTGAAATATAAAAAAACAGGCATTTTATTTGTTTTTTTGTGTTAGATTAAAAAACAGAAAAAATAAAAAGTCACTTTTTAATTTTTGATTGACAATTGAAACTGGAAAAAAACAAATGATACATAGATAATTACGGGTTGATAAAGTTACTGAACTTTAACATGGACATTTTCATTTTAAAGTTCTCCCAGACGGAGGATTCAACAGAAACAAGGTTATTTGTAACAACTGACAAGTTGAACTCCCCTTTAAAAGTTTCTGCTGTTACCTCAGAAATGACCTGTTTTAATGTTCTGATTGTGGCCCCTAGATGGTTTGGATTTTGTTGGTAGACTTTTTTTTTATTATTCATAAAAAAAAAACAGGATGACATTAATGCCCTGGCAGTGGCAATAAGCTTTTGTCACAAAGAGGGGGGGAGTGGAAGGAGGACCCAAATGCAGTAGATCTCAAAAACACAAAAAGGACTTTATTTAACAAAAACTTCAAAACACAAAAAATGCAAAAATTCAAAGAATTCAAAAATACAAACTTAACTTGATTCCATGGCAAACAGTGAACATGAGGACAAAGCATACAGGGGATAGCGACGACAATGGACAGCAAACTGAAAGGGCGTGACAGGACTTCAGGGTTTCTGCAGAAAAAACTTTGGCCGGGGGGCTGGGTGGGGGGGGGGGGGTTCAAGCCGAGAACGGTAGCCGAGAACCAAAAAAAAGGATAAATTACTTAATTAATTAGATTGTTCAATTATTATTTTTGCCCTCAAAATATGAAAGAAGTTGCTTAACAACAAACCCACAAACATGATGATGGAAAACACTATAAAGTGTAGGCTACCTCAGTTTCTAAACTAAAAGACTACGTCTCATTTACTCTACTACTGATCAATTGCAACCAGTAAATTACATAGTAGGCGTTACCTTTTTTTGACTGGGCGGACTGGTCATCAATCACCTCAAGTGACAGCTGTCAGTGAAGCTACGTGAGCTTGGAGTCCAGAAAGGCAGTTGCGCCCATTGGTCTTTATTTATTTAGTTAGTTAGTTTAAATACCTAATGTTCTTTTTTTCTTTTATAGACAAAGTTAAACATAATGTTGATTAGTGTGTGCGTGTGTCACTTTAATGAATTGTCGAACCAAAAAAAAAAAAAAAAAAACGGCAGTGAGAGGTCGCACTCTCTGGTCAAAACAAAAGCACCGGGTCTATTACGAATAAAGTTTACCAGAATCTCTACTGACTATAAATAATTACGGACCGACATAAAAGCGAGCGGAGGAAAACTTGTATTGAAGTGAGACGAGACGTGAGCTGTCAAACGTGAGTGATCGACAGAGAGGTTATCACTGTGTGTGTGTGTGTGTGTGTGAAAGAGAGAGAGAGGTGGGGCAGAATGCACTGCAGGTAAACACGCAGCACTAGAGAATCAACATTAATTCCTTTAAACACAAACCTATGTGCGCTGATCAGTTCTCAAGCGCTGCCGTGTCGCTTGTATGTATTGCATTTTTTTTTTTTTTTTTTGCCCGACATTGAATTGTGCCAGGCGCTCGAGATTTCAGGCCGGGCGGGGCGCCTGGCCAAATAAGGTCTGCAGGAAACCCTGGACTTATAAACACACAGGAACAAACGAGAGGCAGGTGTGAACAATCAGGCTTGACAAGAGGAAGGAAGCAAAGCTGAAAACAGCGGAGACAAGACAGACCTTCAAAGTAAAACAGGAAGCACTAGAGACATGGAGAGATGCCAACTTGACAAAACACACAGAATATACAGAAAAACAGAGAAAAACGATCATGGCAGCTCCAGGCCATGAGAGCTTTGTTTTATTTGACATTTTTTAAGATGAGATTTACACTAAATATGTGTTACTGACAAGTGCTGATGTTAAAAGTGTTTGAACAACAAATGTTATGGCACTTTAGTTCACATGGCAGCAGAACATTTAAATAAAAGTGACCTTTACACTACTTTTGAATTCATTTTTTGATTTTCCGCATACAATGCGATTAATTGTGATTAATCACAATTAATCACAATTAATCAAGGAAATCATGCGATGAATCTTGATTAAAAATTTTAATCATTGCAACGATAACTAGACTTAAAAACGTCCTGGAAAATTGCAGTGGGGTTTCTGCTTCTGCTTGACTCAGACTAAGAAACCTACTGAAACACGGTTTGGAACGATGGCACTTCATGAAGTTTTCACGAAGAGGCCGTAGCTCCAAAGGACATTTTTGTGGCCACTGTTGAAGGAACAAGGAGTTCTCGCAAAGACAGGAATAAGATTTGTCAGACTGTAAAACACAGGTCCTTTGGAGGCTTTCTGCACCAAAAGTATAAAACCTCTCACCTTAGGGCAGTCCTTCTCAAATAGTGGGGCGCGACCCCTTAGGGGGGCGCGGTGCAATGCCGGGGGGGGGGGGGACCATGCCTTTTTTTTTTTTTTGCCGTACTGGAATAAAGTGTAATTGCACATGTGGTCCAGTAGGGGGCAGTGGCGCTGGGGGATGAAGAGAAAGGTGGAGAGAGACGGAGATAATGAGAAAAACAAAAGTCACCAGAAAGTTAAGACGAGGAAATATGACGATGCTGATGTAGCGCTTGGCTTCAATGTAAGTACGGTGGGATTGATGCACTTTAAATCTTTACAGACTAAAAAAAGAATTTTAATAAAGTTATTGTTTGTTATCAGTTATATATATTTATGTTATACATTTCTTTCTTTTTTGTTTCTCTTAATGTTAATAAGATTCTCCCTTTAATTTTCAGGCCGATTCACTCAGGAACCTTCGTTTCTGTGGGAATTTTCTCTGAGAATCAAAATTAATTAACAACTGAACATCAGCAAGATGTCGGCACGTTGGTGATATCAACATCGTGGAAGATTAAAAGATGAGAAGTGTAGAACTTGTAGACAGATACCCCCACGCCACTGAGGCAAAGGTTTTATAGGAGACACGTTTCATAGTGGCAGTAATTACCATGAAGCTGTTGATAATGTGAGATTTTTGCATTTATTGCATGGAACCATAGTGATAGTACAGGCATAGATGACCTTCGGCCTGTTTCTCCACCGCTCTGCGTCTTGCTCTGCGTCTTGCTCTGCCGCTGAGGTTTAACAGAGGGGAAGAATTTGAGCAAAACTTTAGGTTTCTGTGATTGTCTGCTTATTAACAAGTTAGAATTTTGCTTGGGTTTTGCAGAATAAATGTTTTTCAGGGGAGGTAACTGACACTTTTACCCGTCCCCACCAACAGAGGCCAAAGCTACGCCTTCGGATGGATGAAATAAATGTGTTCATTTTAAAGGATTTTTTTCTCCTAACCATTTTCCTGAAGTAAAGGTCTCAGTCCGGAGAACGTGACAGTGAGTCAGTCAGCAGGTAATCAGTAACCAAGAGCAATGAAAGGAAAAGCTAGTTTTAATCATCAGCAGCTAAATATTATCAGGAAAGTGATTCATTTGACAAATGTCAACACAAACAACCACCCATGAGACAAAAAAATGAAAGAAGCAGCCCTGATAGGGAGAGGCGTTCCCAGAGCTCGTAGATTTATAGCAAACAGAGGCGTGGCCAAGCCTTCAGGTAAGAGTTAGAGAGAGAGAGAGAGAGGAACATAAAGCCATGGTTACCTGATCAGATGAGACACCCAGATCCAGGACGAAGGTGTGGAATACTCGTTTCACCTTTGCCACTCTGACCTGAAACAAAAGTTCGACGAGTCTCTCACCTGGATGGAGCCGGAAGGCTGAAGGCCTCCCATGAAGTTTTCATTTTGACGTTCTTATTCTGCCATCGATGGACACGGTCAACAACACTTGTTTCTAGACCCGGCAGTGCCGGCATTTCGGTGAGAGGCTTCGCAAAGGCCAGAAAACGGTACGTAGTACGATTTTGTTCCTCCTTCGACAGAGTCCTTTTATTTATTGTAAGATGATTTGTTTTTGTGTTTTTCTTTTAATCTGTAATTAATTTGTGCCTCATTTAAGTACAGCACACTTACTTATTACGGGTGAAACAGGGAAGCAGAGATGAGGAAACATGGAGGTTTGACGGTTGAGACAGACATTTAAAGCTAAACTTGAATGGAAGTTAAGATTAGGGATGGGAATTGATAAGATTTTTCCGATTCCGATTCCATTATCGATACTGTTTAATGATTTGATTCTTTATCGATTCTCTTATCGATTCTAATTTGGGGGAAAAGGAGAACTAGCAGTTTTATTGGCATCAATTTTTTTTTACTTAGAAGTCACGACCTTACAAACTCAACAGCGAGGTCAAAAGAGGCCCAAAGCCTGGATAACGTGTTAACTGTTGTAATATGTAACTGTGCAAATACACAAGAATGTGTAACATTTTACTAACAGATTTTTCCTAATAGAAATTTAAAAATCTCCCTTTTAAAAGGATATATGAGCTCACTAAGCACTCAAAAATAATAATAAAGAAAGATAAATACTATCAAATACAACAGAACAGTTCATAGTACAAATCTGCAAATACTATGAAGAATTAACAATTCTTTTGCAGAAAATAATCATGTCTTCCAGCCTCTGAACCAGCCAGACTCTCTCTCTCATCACGGTCATCTTCTAAATGTAATGCAGAAGACATTCGTTTAATAGCATAGCGTGTTTTACAAAGAAGCACATAGGCAGTGGGATAGCTACTTACCAGAGTTACCAGAGGTGATCTTAGCTTGGCTACTGCTGCTGGGTTGAGATCCATCAGTCCGAAGCGTCAAAAACACGACACTCGTTATCGCATGTTGTGTGTTCAAATGTTTCTGCATGTTAGCCGTGTTCCCTCCCGACGCTGTTATCTCCACTTTACAATGACTGCTAGCTGCCTTGTTGCCATCTTTCTTTGGTGAAGTGAGGCCAAACTTTGGAGTGTTTGAACCTGGTGGGCGCCATTGTTGTTTACAACTCCAATGCGCGTGCTAAACCAACGTAACTTAATCACGTAAGTGCTTTCTGGAATTGACTGTGCGTAACTTGCGCAAATTACATGAGATTCGTGCTGTTTGGAATCGATAAAAGAATCGCTGGATAAACTGCCAAATGACTTGAAACACACGGAACCGGTTCTCTACAGGAACCGGTTCTCTACAGGAACTGGTTCTCGATTCACATCCCTAGTTAAGATTAAACATGATCTCACCAGGGAAATGATTCACAAGGATTTAGACTTAATAAAATTCTTCATTCATTCAAAAATGAACGTACTGATAAAAATATGAAAAACTGACCTGTTTCTCATCTTAGACAGAAAACGATGAGCGGCAGAAGATGGTGGAGCGTCCCGCATCGCCATCACCTCTTCTTCATTCTGGTGTTCGGAGCTGCGTTCTTTTTCTTCCGCACGAACCTGAAGGAGATGGCGCCCGAGTGGAATCCTAAACTGTGGATGCAGACTCATTCAGCCAAGCTGTTTTTTCTACACAGAAGTCCCAACGTTGCTTTGCCGACCACCAGGGTTCCCGTACCTCCTGACACCGCTGTTGCTTTGCCGACCACCAGGGTTCCCGTACCTCCTGACACCGCTGTTGCTTTGCCGACCACCAGGGTTCCCGTACCTCCTGACACCGCTGTTGCTTTGCCGACCACCAGGGTTCCCGTACCTCCTGACACCGCTGTTGCTTTGCCGACCACCAGGGTTCCCGTACCTCCTGACACCGCTGTTGCTTTGCCGACCACCAGGGTTCCCGTACCTGCTGACACCGCTGTTGCTTTGCCGACCACCAGGGGCCCTGTACCTGCTGACACCGCTGTTGCTTTGCCGACCACCAGGGTTCCCATACCTGCTGACACCGCTGTTGCTTTGCCGACCACCAGGGTTCCCATACCTGCTGACACCGCTGTTGCTTTGCCGACCACCAGGGGCCCCGTACCTGCTGACACCGCTGTTGCTTTGCCGACCACCAGGGGCCCCATACCTGCTGACACCGCTGTTGCTGCCACGTCTAAACCCGGAGCCCCCTCAACTGCTTCTGCCACGACTCAACAGACCGCTACTTCGGAGGAGACCCTTCAGACGCAGAAGACTCATCCCACGCCAGCCCCTTACGTGTCACCTGGGCCATACTTGGTCGAGTACCCTTACAAGTACCACTTTGTGATAAACGAGCCTCAGAAATGTGAGGAGGAAAATCCGTTTGTGGTCATTCTGGTTCATGTCGCGCCAGGAAACAGAGCTCACCGCGACGTCATCCGCGGCACGTGGGGAAGCGAGACCCTTGTTTTCGATAAGGTGGTGAAGCTGTTCTTCCTGCTGGGGCTGCAGACTGGAGAGGGCGTCCGGCAGGAGCTGCTGCAGGAGAGCAAAGAGCACCGAGACCTGATCCAAAGTGACTTTGTGGACTGTTACAAGAATCTAACCATCAAAACCATGGTGATGCTGGAGTGGGTAAGCACGTACTGCAGCGGTGCCCCTTACGCTATGAAGATCGACTCGGACACGTTTCTAAATGTGCCCAACCTCATCAGCATGCTCTTAAAAGCTCCAAGGACAAACTTCATGACTGGCCTCGTGACTTATGGGGCTGAGGTCAGGAGAGATCGCAGCTCTAAGTGGTACCTGCCGGTGGATCTTTACCCTCAGCCAACTTACCCGCCATATGTTTTGGGTCTGGGCTACATTTTCTCTCAAGACCTCCCTGAACGGTTCATTGATGCGTCCACACACGTCAAAGCTTTTTACATTGAAGACATATATTTGGGTTTGTGTATGCAGCACTTGGGCATCCATCCCACCCATCCTCCAGGCGGGGCTGGTTTCCACTTCTTTCCCTTGCGTTACAGCCGCTGTGCTTACTCCGGGATAATAGTCACCACCATTGACTCACATACTGATCGTATGGGGCTTTGGCGAGACTATAAAAGTCCAGGTTCATATTGCTGACAGTTACTGGTGAGGGGTCAAACCTGTTAAACAAAAAAAAAGCTTTAAATTTGGAATATAATATATCATCCTAGTCATGGACATGTCGACCCAAATGACGCAATGAACGTTGCGATAGACTGCAGCCCATGAATGAACGACCATGTTGGAAACTAAGATAGTGATAGCAGATTGAGCTCCTTTGAGGGATTATGCCGCGTTTCCACTTGGCTTCTGTGCATTAACGTGAGATGAGTCCCATGGTTCCCATGGGAACCTATGTTATCTCTGACGTAGCTGCTGCACTCCTCCTTCCGCTGTTTGTTAGAGCGAAATTTGCCTCGTGTGCGTTTGAAGATTTTCAACTTTCGAGGTGGGGAACGTAGACTACAGCTTTAGCATTGTGCCAACCCGCCCAGGAAGAACTGAACCTCAGAGTGCTGAGCACCAGGAGGCACAATTCATGCTTTATACGGACTGACAGGGGCTCATCGGTTTAAGGGTAAGCCGTTAAAAAACAGCCTCTTTGGCAAAATCTGCAGAATGCGCCCATCCACCGAAGTACGATCTACCAGCATGATCTACGCAAGTACGTAAGTCCAGACTCGGCAAACTTAAAATTACGACGCAACTCTGAATTTCCTTGTGATATGCTGCCCCCGTGTGGTCAGACGTGGTATTGCACTATAGAGGGGCTTAGCCGACAGTTTTGGTGTCTGCGGTTCGGGACATGGAGTGCCCATCGGAGGATCACAGGTTTGATCCCCCGGTTCCCCATAAACACGTTGACGCACATTTGGTTACCCTCCGCTGGCCCCGACGTCCTGCTCATCAGTTGAAGAGTAAATAGCCCGCGTGCCTTTCAGCCATGAAAGATTTTCTTGTATTTTTATATACTTTTTTTTTTTAAACAGCTGAGATTCTGAGTGTAAAGCTGTTTTTTAGTAAAAAGTGAAGCTGGAAGTTAAAAAAAAAACAACTACATTTTACTGTATTTTTTTTCAATAAAGGAAACTCCTGTTATGGTTACAAACGTGCTGGAGTTTATATGTCTGAGATGTTTAATTCAGCATCAACTTCTCTTCTTGTTTGGCTTTGCATTATTTAACCCTTCGGCTGACACACAGATGTTGTTCAAAGAGAAGTTTTTAACTGTTATTTTAACTGTTATTACAGTTATAACTGAAACAGCCTCATAAATATTCAAACATGTTGTAAACCTTATCAGAGGTCTGTGTGTGTGTCAGAAAAGTTACCGGCTTTTTAAAGGAAACATTGAAACATGTCGCCACACATACTTTGAACTTTGAAGATAAGGTGAGACCATTAACAGTTTGTAGTAATTTAAATCACTCTTACTTTTCAGACGTCAGTAATGCAGTTTAAGATGTGAAGGAAAGAAACAGCTCAGTGGTGTGACAAAGCTACACACTGACACCATGTGGACACTTTGTGCACTGCAGTCAAATAAAGCCTGAAAAAGAAAAACGGCTTCAAAAAGCTCTGGTGTGTGAAATAAAAAAAACTTTAATGCTTTAATGCAGGGGTCTTCAACCTTTTTTAGCCCAGGGACCCCTTGGATGAGAGAAAAACAGAGCAGGGACCCCTGCTTGTAATTCTTATTTTTCCCCCCTTTTTTTTAATGTGTCACATTTTAAGCCTGGCTTATAATTACTTTTAGATGTATTTTATTCTGCTTATTTCATCTTATTAACCAATTCTTGACTGGGTTATTAGCCTACATGTGTTTATGGTTGATAAAACTTTCATGCATATCATTATTATATTATTATTATTATTTATTATTATTATTATTATTATTATTAGTTGGTATGAGACAATATTTTCTATTATTTTTATTTTCCAACAATGAAACGTTTAACTTTGTGCAGTTATATATTTAGAACTGCCTGTGTATATATATATATATATATATATATATATATATATATATATATATATATATATATATATATATATATATATATATATATATATATATATATATTTTTTTTTTTAACTCTCAAATTATTTTGGTTAAAATTGCCTTTATTTCTTTTTAAGTTGGAGGACCCCCTGCAGTACCTCCGCGGCCCCCCTAGGGGTCACGGACCCCTGGTTGAAGACCACTGCTTTAATGGTTGAAAAAACAAAATGTTGCAACACATTAAATATTAGCATCTTATGGAGAAGTTATTTATATCCATCAGTGCAGATATAACACTGCTGGAAGTGGCTGGAAACTTGTTACTGTTTTGTGAAAAAAAACAAAAAAAAGGGAAGTACATGTGTAAAGTTATTGGAAGTTCACACTTACAGCCTGCAGAGCTGATTCTGTTAATGATTTCTAATCTGCAACCGACATGAAACATGGACTATTTCTGCTTCATGTCACATCTGTTACATGTTTAAATTCTTGTAAGTCATCAAAGTCTGATTATTTCCTGATTCACCTAAAAAAATATATACGTGTGTGCAGAGTGCGAATTATACAATGACAATTGGGGGGGGGGTCAACATTTTCTAGAGATGACAAAAATAACAATTTGTCCCTTCTTTAGGGGGGTCGAAGATGACAAAAATGACAATTTGTCCCTTCTTTAGGGGGGTCGAAGTTGTAATTGGGGGGGTCAAACCCCCCCAAACCCCCCCGTAATTCGCACTATGCGTGTGTGTGTATATATATATACATGGTTCGAATTACGGGGGAGCTAAGGGGAGCTCGGCTCCCCCCAGAGGGACATGAGCTCCCCTGAGAGCCTGCCCTGAGACATTCAGGGGGAGCTCTAAAGAATTGTTCACTTTAAGATATATTTTATTTTCTCCACATTGAGGTTCCTGAAATAAAAAGAATAAACATGTCATGGCTGTGTGTGTTTATGTGCTATTTAATGTTCAATATTTCTAAACATTTGCCTCAACTAGTTAACATAATTCCATATATTCCTGTTATAACCGTGGCGACGCTGGAGGAGAATTGTTTGATTTACGTAGCCGCACATGAACTCCTCATTAGTGAATGGGTGGACTGGGGGGATTTTTGGTGGTATACTGTATTTGAAATTGAAGCAATGAACGGGAATGATATTTTACTTTTCCTCAAATTATATTGAAACTGTCGAAACGGAAACAGCCAGGTCTCGGACAGTTTGGATTTTTGAAGTAAACGAAGACAACAACAGCCATGGTTGGTACTGACAACAGTGCAAGTGGACCGACTACTTCAGCTAGTGGTCGATCTGGCTTTGGTCCGATTTATCAGACTGTATTTTTATGATTTATGTTCCCAAACTAAGACGCTGGTATTGTTTTATTGAAAATCACTTGAAATCATTGGGTTTTTGTAAAGCGCCGAGAGACAACTGACATTGTAACAGACGCTGTACAAATAAAGTTGTATTGAATTGAATATCGGAGCTTGTTTCAGCACCATGCATAGCGCTGCTGGATGTGTGTGCGTTGTTTGCTGAAATAGTCCAAAGTGTAAACGTGTACCTCCGTAAGGTTGTGCTGTTGCGCGTTGGGCCGTATGCGCAAAGAGCTGTCCATTCACCACTGGCGGGTTTATCATGTTGTGTGAAAAATGTCCTCCTCATGTTGTAGTATGGTTCATTTATTTATTTCATGTGTGCAATTTTAGAGAGAAGGACGGTAATGTTTAAAATGTAGTTTCTTATCTGGGATACTTGAGAGGGTAGAAGTGGATGAAATATTCAAAAAGGTCTAAATAGCCTAAAGTTTTGTGCCAAAATGAAGAAATCAATACTATGAAAAGAAATGTTATGCTTTTTTTTTTAAATTTAATAATTTCTTATCTTTATATGCGGTCTTATATTCAGGCAATTGTTTACTTTTTCAATTATTAAACAAAATGCATTTGTTTCCGAACAAGAAATCAAACTTTTTGTGGTGTTTTTATTTTCTTGTTATAAAAGTAAATTAAGTCCTTGCGGCAGGAAAGACAGCATCTGCTTTCTTGAGCTGACAGACAGTCTGAATGTGTTATTGGCGGCACTCTGATAGTGATATGCGCATGTGCACATGGGAAAGTCATTGTGCACACTATAAAATAGGGCTCCCCCAAGGGTCAATGTGTAATTCGAACCCTGATATATATATATATATATATATATATATATATATATATATATATATATATATATATATATATATATATATATATATATATATATATATATATATATATATATGCATGTATGTATGTATGCATGGAAAAAATTATTAGACCATCCTTGTTTCTTCAGTTTCTTGTTCATTTTAATGCCTGGTACAACTAAAGGTACATTTGTTTGGACAAACATAGATAACCACAAAGATTGCTCATAAGAGTTTTATTTAAGAGCTGATATCTTACCATTTTCCATGGTTTTCTTGATTATAACCTAAATAACTTAAGATTTTTACATCAATAGCTATGGCATTCTACTGCCAAAAACACTGCTTTTATGCATTCAGTGTTTTCTTTTCTGTCTGTTTTAGTCACATGACGACGTTTAGTGGTACCAGGTATTAAAATAAACAAGAAAGTAAAGAAAAAAATGGTGGTCTAATAATTTTTTCCATGACTGTATATTGTCTAGAATGTATTAGGTGGTATGCAGGTGTGTGTCAGGTGGGAGACGCACCACCGTTATTGTTGTAGTAGCTACCGGCATTCATTCATTCTATTCAGATGGAGGAACGTGTCCACAGACGGAGAAACGAGTCCACAGATGGAGAAACGAGTCCACAGATGTAAGGACGAGTCCACAGATGGAGAAACAAGTCCACAGATGGAGGAACGAGTCCACAGACGGAGAAACGAGTCCACAGATGGAGAAACGAGTCCACAGATGGAGGAACGAGTCCACAGACGGAGGAACGAGTCCACAGATGAAGGAACGAGTCCACAGATGGAGGAAGGAGTCCACAGACGAAGGAACGAGTCCACAGATGGAGGAACGAGTCCACAGATGGAAGAACGAGTCCACAGATGGAGGAACGAGTCCACAGATGCAGGAACGAGTCCACAGACGAAGGAACGAGTCCACAGATGGAAGAACGAGTCCACAGATGGAAAACGAGTCCAGATGGAGGAACGAGTCCACAGATGTAAGGACGAGTCACAGACACAGTCACAGACGGAGGACGAGTCCACAGATGGAGGAACGAGTCCACAGAGAAACGAGTCCACAGACGGAGGAACGAGTCCAAACGGAGGAACGAGTCCACAGATGGAAGATCCACAGAGAAGAACGAGTCCACAGACGGAGGAACGAGGAGGACGAGTCACAGACGAAGGAACGAGTCCACGAGAAGAACGAGTCCACAGATGAGGAACGAGTCCACAGATGGAGGAACGAGTCCACAGATGGAGGAAACGAGTCCACAGATGGAGAACGAGTCCACAGATGGAGGAACGAGTCCACAGATGAGGAAAGAGTCACAGACGGAGGAACGAGTCCACAGACGAAGGAACGAGTCCACAGACGAAGGAACGAGTCCACAGACGAAGGAACGAGTCCACAGATGGAAGAACGAGTCCACAGATGCAGGAACGAGTCCACAGATGAAGGAACGAGTCCACAGATGGAGGACGAGTCCACAGATGGAGGAACGAGTCCACAGATGGAGGAACGAGTCCACAGATGGAGGAACGAGTCCATAGATGGAGGAACGAGTCCACAGACGGAGGAACGAGTCCACAGACGGAGGAACGAGTCCACAGATGCAGGAACGAGTCCACAGACGGAGGAACGAGTCCACAGATGGAGGACGGGTCCACAGAGGAAGGAACGAGTCCACAGATGGAGGAACGAGTCCACAGATGCAGGAACGAGTCCACAGACGAAGGAACGAGTCCACAGATGGGGGAACGAGTCCACAGATGGAGGACGGGTCCACAGACGGAGGAAAGAGTCCATAGATGGAGGACGGGTCCTTGAACGGATGTTGCTGACATCAACGGTCCTTTTATCACCTGCTCTTATTGCCTGATGAGACTTGTAGATGTTTTTTTCCTCTTCATGACGTATTTTTTGACGGATGCGACTGATACTTTGGTCCCCAAATACATTTTAGCCACTGAAACCGGATGCACTTTGTTTAAGATGGCGGTAATTCCTAAATGGCAAATGTCATATTTTGTAAGAAACCTTTTTTTAATTAAAGCTGGAAGTCTACACTCGACTGTAATTAAAGGATAACATCAGAAAAACTGCTATACTCCCCTCATAAGGCTGCCTGGCTTGTTCGTTTCACCCATTTTTGGACTGAGCGGGTTTTCATATCCACTCTTCAGAAACACGTGGGTGACATCAGAGGATTTGTCCAGTTCTCTTCTTCTTCGTTGATGTGGTTTGTCTCCTTTTTCCATAAATATCCTTCACTTAGCCATGACGACTCTGTTAACCTCCAGATAAGAAAATCATTCGTGGCATGTGGGGAGGTTCCCACTGTTTTATGTCTCACTAACTCCTGGTTTCTGCTTGTCTGGTTACAGCTCATACTCAACACCTTAAAAACAGGATTACTCAACACCCAAAACTGGATTAAAAGTCACCCCTCTTTCAGGGTTCTACTTTCTACTTGAATAGAAAGAATAAAAATAAATGCCCCGAATACAATTATTTTTTTTTATTTTCATTTTTAATTGTCTAAACTGTTAAGATTAATATAGTAAAATGTAAAAAAAACAAACTAAAATACATTAAAGAAAAAATAAATCCCCACAAAAATTAATGAGTTTTGAGCAGCAGTGATGCAACGCTGCTATCAAGTGGTCACACGGAAAATTACAACATCCCACCTTTATCCCATTTTTTAAGTGTTGTTGCACGTCTTATGTTTCAAATAACTCCAGCGTTGGAGTATTTGATGTTTCCAAAGAACCACCTACATCATAGTCTGTATTTTATGACATCGTTGATAAAAGAAAGCCTGAATTTGAATTCAGAATCCATCAAACTGAGGGGCAGAATCCTTTTTATATCGCTCCAAAAATGATTCTTAATTTTGCTTAAAACTAGATTCATATTGACACACGAGACTCTGGCCTCAGCTTTGCCCAACATAAATTAAGTTTATGTCTGGAGAGTCAGTGAACGGAGCAGCAGGCCGGAGTACAGACGAGGGTGGATGTTACATAACAGAGGAAAAAACACCATGCAGGTTTAAAACGAGAGAAAAATACGGGGCTGTCAGCATCTTTAATCATGTCTGTGAACCCAATGAAAAAAAACAAACTTAAAAACAATTCCTTCCAGTTCCAACACTCATTTGTCTCGTATACCTTCACTGATTTTGTTGAACTGATCGGGACTGTTGACTGAACATAAAGGCCGTTTCTTCTGTCCATCCGTTAACTTCCACGTAGGAACAATGCCCAGACTTCCTCCACTCCAGACTTCCTCCACTCCAGACATCCTCCACTCCAGACTTCCTCCACTCCAGACTTCCTCCACTCCAGACTTCCTCCACTCCAGCCACCTACACCCAAGTCAGCTGAGAGAGTCGTCCTGGGGGGGGCTTCTGTCTGGCTGGTCATGACCAGAACACCTCCCCAATCCAGGAGGTGTCATCACCGCTAACTAGAGGTTTTCGGAACAACCCGACAACCTGAAAACCCGAGGTTCCGACCCGACCCGAATCGGGTCTCGGGTCCATTCAAAAGACGTGACTCCGGGTTCGGGTCTGCATCGGTACAGTTAGTCTCGGGTCCACTCGGTGCTCTCTGACAGGCTGGGTCCGTGTTTACTCGAGAGAGTTAAAGATATTGGCGGTGGCAGCTAATGTCAGGACTCGGGGCAGTTTAATTAATTATTCATTAACGTGGTGTATTTGTCATGAAACAATCGTGTTGCCGTAGCGTGTTATTAGCGGTTTGCCCGGCAGCTGTAAAGCACAACGGATCGCCAACATGACAACGCTGGATAAGAGAACATGTTCACGACACGTCCTGACCGGTGTAGGCTATTAGCGTTAGCAGTTGCTACCAAAAGCATCTGTATCCACAAAGAAAATAACGACCTGGATTTATTGTTGTTTACATCACGTAGCCTATGTAGCAACTGAACCGGTAGAAGAAGACAACTTTAGGGAAGAAAATCAAGTTTTATTCAACTCTAGACAACTTTAACATGAGCAACTGTGGGCTGGATTGTCTCGGTTCTATTCGGGTAACTCGGTTTGGTTCGTGGTCGGAAACTAAAGACTCGGGTCGGGTCGGTTTCGGGTTGAATTTTCACGGGTCTATTCGGGTTCGGGTCCATGAAAGGGGACCCGTGAAGACCTCTACCGATAACCCAAACCACCTCAAGCGGCTCCTCTCGATGAGTTGGTTCTCACGTACGGTGAAGCTCACAGTCAGAACCACGTACGGGTGAAAGCGCCCAGAGCAGAGCAGCAGATTCAACGTCTTCCCACAACTGTTTGTCTCGGCTTCACACGACCTTTAAAGGAAGGTACAAAGTGCTTTACGATCTGTTTTTCGCTCACCCACTCACGCTCACGCGCTCGTATCATGCTTTTACATTATACGTGCGCTCTATATGCAGCATGTTGTGCTTTGTTCTGACAGTCAAAGAGCTTGTCAGCAGCTGCCAACCTTCTGGTTGGAGGATCACCTAGTTCCTCCACTGATCCGCAGCTACCCTGTGGTTTTCCTGCAGGATTCCCTTTTCATTTTTGTTTCTTGTTGTTTTTTTTGTTTTTTAAAGGAATTTTTCATTATTGACCCAGGCATATTATTTTAAATTTGAAAAATATGATTCAAACGACTTCAGGAATGTCTTGGAGAAACGGTTGGAGGGTTTGGAAATGAGAACACTATAATTTACACGGTCAAATGTTTCTGTTTAAGATCTTGGAAGACTCCGTCGACCAAATTCCCTTTCGTCTGCGTATGATTTGATCTTCCCAGATCTTTTCAAATGTTGCCTGAGAAACGTGCAAAGCTCACAGACGAGGGCCTGCACGACTCGGGGCTGTCAGGGACGAAACGTCAACGCTGTGAAAGAATCACGGAGACGTCCTTGGTCAAAACGATCCTGTCCTGCACCCTGCAGTGTGAGTGGTGCGACGACGGCCGTCACACTGGACTTGCTGCCAAAGATGACCTGATATACTTTTCCCATGACTCCATCATTACTCGATAATTAACTGACCGAGACCCCATTCTTCTCCTTAATCGTTACCTATCCAACTCTTATAGGGTAAAACATCAGCACCATAATGGACGACAAGAACACTGAACAGAGTTAAAATGTCCTTCATCTGAGATCCCTGTGGAGTAACAGAAACCTCCTTTTCTGCTGTCCCCATCAGAGGTCTCCACAAATGACTGGTTTGGCTCAAGTTTTACGTCGGATGTCCTTCCTGTCACAGCCGGGAATCAGACGCAGACGTCCAACATGGCAGTTGAGCATTAAGCCGCTGATCCCACTGTCAAATTCCCGCAGCGAGTGGTGGCACCTGCTCAAAGACCTGAATGTTAGGATGTAAACACTACTAGCGCTAGTTCCACACCAGTAATGTTCTGTTAATTGCATGACATCGTTATAACATTCTTATAGGGCCGTGCAACGATTAAAATTTTAAATTGCGATTAATCGCATTATTTCCCAGATTAATTATGATTAATCGCATTGTATACGCAAAATCAAATAATGAATTCAAAAGTAGTGTAAAATGCACTTTTATTTAAATGTTCTGCTGCCATATGAACTAAAGTGTCATAACATTTGTTGTTCAAACACTTTTAACATCAGCACTTGTCAGTAACACATATTTAGTGTAAATCTCATCTTAAAAAATGTAAAATTAAATAAAGCTTATTGCCACTGCCAGGGCATTAAAGTAATCCTGTTTTTATGAAAAATAAAAAAAAAGTCTACAAACAGAATCCAACAAAATGATTGTGTCTCAGCACAATCAGAACATTAAAACAGGTAATTTCTGAGGTAACAGCAGAAACTTTTAACGGGGAGTTCAACTTGTCAGTTGTTACAAATAACCTTGTTTCTGTTGAATCCTCCGTCTGGGAGAACTTTAAAATGAAAATGTCTATGTTAAAGTTCTGTAACTTTACTAATCTGTGTATCAATCATTCTTTCCATTTTCAATTGTCAATCAAAAATTAAAAAAAAAAATTAAAAAGTGACATTTTATTTCGTCTTTCGTTTTTTAATCTAACACAAAAAAATGAAGAAAATCCTTGTTTTTATATTTCAATTTTAGTCTTGGATCAAAAATACGAAATGAAAAATCAGGCCATAGAACTGAATTAGTTTTATAATGGAGGACTGGACTTTCTGTTGTCATTACACATCTGTTCCACTAGATGGAGCTGCACTGCAGTAACCAGCTAGAGAACAGCAGGACAGTGAACACATGGAGCAGATCTGATGGAACATGGAGGAATGATGGGAAAGTTTTGTTGCAGTCCAGAATTTTTTTAAAGACAGAATTTTTAATATTGCTACCTGAGTTGCTACCTGATCTGTAAAGTTTACAGATTTTTACCGTTCTCCATGTCTGTTTTTAGCTTTTCCTTATGTTTACTGTTTTCCGGTTCTGCAGCAGCCAATAACAGACTTTTTAAAACAAAAGCATGTGAGCAACATGCGTTCACGCATGCTAAAATAAATGTTGGCGTTAATAAACTAATGCGTTAACGTGATAATAATGCGTTAACTTGCCCAGCCCTGCATTCTTAACATATATTAAGAGTTAATTGCATCACAAGTAACGCCGCAACCTGAACACTTCACTCTCCAATCTCTTAACACTAGAAATTTAACATTGCTGTTTGAATTTAGGGAATCGGGAATTTGCTTAAAGGAGCACAAAGGAACATATGTAATTTTTTTTTTAGTTCAGAGGCTCTCCCTGTTGGCAAAGTGGCTTCTATCAACTGACTGATTGTTCTTTGTTTTTTTCTGTTTCTTCCTTGGTCACGCTCTCATTTTCTCTTATGAAATTACTCTCTTGAGTCAGTCTCCTCTGCCAACATGTCCACCGTAGCTCAACTGTTGTTGACGAGTGACACAGACCCATAAATGCAGTCCTGCTGGGACGGGAGTGGAAAGTGACTTCAGCTAGTTTTTGCAGACGGTAGCTATGGATGATCTCTGCAGCTTCACGACTCTTCCTAAGAGTAAGGAAACATCAAAAGGACAACAGGCAACCCGAGTACTGCCGAACATGACAAGGTGGCAGCGCCAGGGTTATAATAGTTTTGGATTTTCCATTAGTTTTAGTTTTTATTTAGTTTTTAGTTTAGTTTTTCAAATTCAGTTAGTTTTAATTCGTTTTTAGAGCAGTTTTGCTAGTTTTTATCAGTTTTTATTTTGAAATACTTAGTTTTAGTTTAGTTTTTATTAGTTTCAGTGCTAGTGTTAGTTTTATTTTGTAAATTAGGGTTGTAATTTTGGTTGGAGTGAAGCACTGAACTTTTTGAAGGCTATTGAATCACATAGTCGTGTTTACATTCAGGTCTCAATAAACATATTTATCAATGCATCTTCCCTCTTGTGGTGTTCCTGCGTATTTACTGACCAGCAGCTATCTGGTCTCCATGGAAACAGTCCATTATAGTTGCTGTTTTCTCCCGTTCCTTCCCAACGCTGACTGGCCTGCAGCTGTAGCTTCTCTTTCCAGGGGGCTAGCTTAGGCTAGCTTATCCAGCTAGTCTTGGTTAGCCTTCTTTCCAGGGGGCTAGCTTAGGCTAGCTTATCCAGCTAGTCTTGGTTAGCCTTCTTTCCAGGGGGCTAGCTTAGGCTAGCTTATCCAGGTAGTCTTGGTTAGCCTTCTTGTGCAAGCTTTTCAACTTTCAGATTCGTGGGTTTTTTTCCCCTTGAGAAGTATTCCACACATTGTATCACCTGCTTCTACAACAAGGCACTTATTTTTATCGTTAACACAGTCATAGTCAAAGAAATCCCAAATAGGACTGAGACGCTTTCTCCCAACTTTTGCTGCAGCCATCACTGCTGATCACTTTTTTTTTTTTTTTTTGCGGTTGTTGTACGGCGGAGCGAAGTTAATAGATTTCAAACGTTTATGAGAAAAAAAAAATTACAAATACGAAAACGAAGGACGTTCTTTAATTTTTTAAATTTTTGTTCGTTTTATAAACACATAATACAGTTTCAGTTAGTTATCATTTTTTAAAAAACTCTCATTTTTATTTTATTTCAGTTAACGGAAATGTTATTTCAATTCTAGTTTTCGTTATTTCGTTTGTTTTTGTTAACGATAGTAACCTTGGGCAGCGCTCACACTCATCCAGTGTCTCTCCGTTTTTTTTTCCATCCTTAGCGGCTTCCCCCAGTGATTCCAGGCAAACTAGACAGAAACACCACTCATGTAAGACATAAAATGATGTAAAATGAATGATGTGTAGTTTGTGCTGGTTGCTTTCTGTAATGTGAGTGGTCACGTCTGCAGAAATCCCCAAACGCAACGCGTCGCTGCCTCCTGACGGATGAAAAAAGTACCGTTTTTCGCGGTACGCGGGCATGCACGATTGCAACTCACGTTTTAACATGAACACAAGGCCTTTGGTTTGCTTTATAAAAAAATGATATAGCATTTGCAAAATGCATCTCAGCTAGATTTACATTTACAGTCCTAGTGCTGTTAGACGCTGCTGCAGAAAGTCTACACGACTGTCTGTAAACTGAGAGCGCATGACAGCCATTTACTGCACGTACGTCACTTTCAGCTCGTGAATATTTCACACATCCACCATCGAAAAAACATCAAATATCCCTTTAAGGGTGCTCTTGTTTATTAACGTTGCACAACCTTTCCAACGAGCTGCTTCCCTGTTCCTGTTCACTGCCTCTCCGCAGATGATTCCTCTCCGTTTTTTTTTCTTCTCTAACTATTTAAACATTGCAGGTCAGGGGTGAGTGCATGTTTTCAATTGTTCCCGATTAACTGAAGGCCCTCTGAGAGCTCTAGGACTCAGATCTGCGATGTTGAGAAGGCCGAGTCGTGACATCAGTCAGTCTTTGTGCGTCTCAGCTACCAGCCAACTAATCCGTCAGATCCTAATGAATTCCAGCAAAGAGCATGAAGCCAACGTGCCCAGACGCACACGTCTGGGTTTACTCTGATAAACACAGCTGATGAAGAGGCAGACGTGTTTTCAGTGATCAGAGAAAAACCGAAGCGGCTCTCTGAACAACAGTGGGCGAGTCGACGATAGACTAACAGCTCAGTTCAATAATTCAATGCTCCTCTGTACGTATGAATTATTGAGTCTGCAGACGGCGTCTCACGCTGTGGAACTACTCTGGTGAATATTTCTCCTGTTATCAGGACCAGCTCCCTCACAGATGATCGACTTCTGTAGCCGGGGGAGTCAAACAGGGTTTTTGCTCTTTAAACTGAACTTCAGTGAGCCTGAGAGCTTTGAAAATGCAGAAACAACCTCGTAAGGATGGACGCACTTCACAAACCATGCTGATTATTAAAAATGGATCACATTTTATCCATCTAAGCTGTTTAATTAAAAACAGATTCAGAAGGCGGCGCGTCGCCCGTGGCTGCCATTGTTGGTAGCGCGGCAGCGTTTGAACAGGGTGACGGGTCTTGGGTACGACGGAGTATTAGGGCCACACTGAGAAAAAAAAATGTGGGCAATGATTTTTTTTTTTCATTCCTCACTTACGAGAAGAAAGTCAAAATGTCGAGAATAAAGTCGAAATGTCGAGAATAAAGTCGAAATGTCGAGAATAAAGTGGAAATGCAGTTTCCAGAATAAAGTCGAAATGTCGCAAATAAAGACGAAATGTCGAGAAGAAAGTCGAAATGTCGAGAAGAAAGTCGAAATGTCGAGAATAAAGATGAAATGTCGAGAAATAGTCGAAATATCGAGAATAAAGTCAAAATGTTGAGAATAAAGTTGAAATGTCAAGGATAAAGTCGAAATGCAGTTTCCAGAATAAAGTCAAAATGTCGCGAATAAAGATGAAATGTTGAGAAGAAAGTCGAAATGTTGAGAATAAAGTCGAAATGTCAAGAATAAAGTCGAAATGCAGTTTCCAGAATAAAGTTGAAATGTCACAAATAAAGATGAAATGTCGAGAAGAAAGTCGAAATGTCGAGAATAAAGATGAAATATCGAGAATAAAGTCAAAATGCAGTTTCCAGAATAAAGTCGAAATGTCGCAAATAAAGACGAAATGTCGAGAAGAAAGTCGAAATGTCGAGAATAAAGATGAAATGTCGAGAAGAAAGTCGAAATATCGAGAATAAAGTCAAAATGTTGAGAATAAAGTTGAAATGTCAAGGATAAAGTCGAAATGCAGTTTCCAGAATAAAGTCAAAATGTCGCGAATAAAGATGAAATGTCGAGAAGAAAGTCGAAATGTCGAGAATAAAGACGAAAAGTCGAAATGCAGTTTCCAGAATAAAGTCGAAATGTCGAGAATAAAGATGAAATGTTGAGAAGAAAGTCGAAATGTCGAGAATAAAGACGAAAAGTCGAGAATAAAGTAGAAATATCGAGAAGAAAGTTGAAATGTCGAGAATAAAGTCGAAATGCAGTTTCCAGAATAAAGTCGAAATGTCGAGAATAAAGACGAAATGTTGAGAATAAAGTCGAAATGCAGTTTCCAGAATAAAGTCGAAATGTATGTCGAGAATAAAGACGAAATGTTGAGAATAAAGTCGAAATGTCACGAATAAAGATGAAATGTCGAGAAGAAAGTCGAAATGTCGAGAATAAAGACGAGATGTCGAGAATAAAGTAGAAATAGAGAATAAAGTCGAAATGCAGTTTCCAGAATAAAGTCGAAATGTTGAGAATAAAGTAGAAATGTCGAGAATAAAATCGAAATTCAGTTTCCAAAATAAAGTAGAAATATTGAGAACAAAGTCGAAATGTCGAGAAAAAAGTCGAAATGCAGTTTCCTGAATTCCAGAATCGGTATAGTTTTTTTTTCTGAATAGGCGCAATTTCTGACACAATCTCTTCAAAGTACGAATACTTATTATAATACTGAGTCTATGTGATAAAAGCACATAGACACAGACATTATGTTGGTAGAGTAAAGCTGGTTTGAATAAATCTTTAAGAAAACTTTATTCTGGAAACTGCATTTTGACTTTATTCTCGACATTTCAACTTTATTCTCGACATTTCGACTTTCTTCTCGTAAGTGAGGAATGAAAAAAAAATAATTGCCCACAATTTTTTTTTCTCAGTGTGGCCCTAATACTCTGTCGTACTTGTGTCTCTCCTTCTGTCTTGTTGCTTTTTACTGCTACATGACGATAAGCTGCTACATTAGTGCAGACGTGTCATCCTGCTTACGAGATCCGATTCCGATTAGCTGACCTGAGAGACTGGGAGGGCGTGAAAGGACGTAGTGGCTCAGAGAGGCGGGGCAGAGCCAGGAAGGACAAAGATGCTTTTGGCGGTCGGAACCTAGCGGGAGCAAATAGATAGAAGAGAAGAGGGCCTAAAACTGAGCCCTGGGGAGCCCCACACGAGAGGCGAGAATCTGTTTAAGATGAGAATGATTTAATGCTTTAACAGATGAATTCCACGTCCTGGTCGTGGAACACTGGACCAGCTCTATACCTTCACTAGGGTCCTGGAGGGAACATGGGAATTTTCCCAACCAGTCCACATGTGTTTTGTGGACTTGGAGAAGGCATTTGACCGTGTCCCTCAGGGGGTCCTGTGGGGGGTACTCCAGGAGTATGGGGTGCTGGGCCCGTTGTTATGGGCTGTCCAGTCCCTGTACAAATGGAGTGGGAGCTTGGTCTGCATTGCCGGTTGTAAGTCGGATTCATTTTCAGTGGGAGTTGGACTCCGCCAGGGCTGCCCTTTGTCACCGATTCTGTTCATAACGTTTATGGACAGAATTTCTAGGCGCAGCCAAAGAGCGGAAGGGTTCCGGTTCTGGTGTCGGGATCTTGTCTCTGCTGTTTGCAGATGACATGGTCCTGCTGGCGCCATTGAATGGGGATCTGCAGCTCTCACTGGAGCGGCAGGGATGAGAATCAGCACCTCCAAATCTGAGACCATGGTCCTCAGTCTGAAAAGGGTAGAATGCCTCCTCCGGGTCGGGAGTGAGGTTCTGCCTCAAGTGGAGGAGTTTAAGTATCTCGGGGTCTTGTTCACGAGTGATGGGAGAAAGGAGCGGGAGATCGACAGACGGATTGGTGCAGCGTCTGCTGTGGTGGTGACTCTGAACCAGTCCATTGTGGTGAAGGGAGAGCTGAGCCAAAAGGCAAGGCTCTCTGTTTACCGGTCGATCTTTGTTCCAACCCTCACCTATGGTCATGAACTGTGGGTAGTGACCGAAAGAATGAGATCATGGATACAAGCAGCGGAAATGAGTTTTCTCTGCAGGGTGGCTGGACTCTCCCTTAGAGATAGGGTGAGAAGTTCATTCATTCGGGAGAGATTCAGAGTAGAGCCGCTGCTCCTTCACATCGAGAGGAGTCAGTTGAGGTGGTTCGGGCATCTGGCTAGGATGCCCCCCGGACACCTCCCTGGAGAGGTGTCCAACTGGGAGAAGACCACGGGGAAGACCCAGGACCCGCTGGAGAGATTATATCTCTCGGCTGGCCTGGGAACGCCTCGGGATTCTCCCAGAGGAGCTGGTGGAGGCGGCCGAGGGGAGGGAGGTCTGGGCCTCTCAGCTGAAGCTGCTGCCCCCGCGACCCGACTTCGGATCAAGCGTGAGTTAATGGATGGATGGACTGATGGACAGATGAATCACAAAATTCACCTCTTGCACAGTAGTTATGGATGTGAAGTCTGGAGGTGGAGACCAGAAACCTTTTTTGTACCAGACTTTGAAGTATGTTTGTCTGACATTTTTAACATGGGAATCAATGGAAATTGAGCTGCCGCCTAGTGGCCACTCGAGGAACTGCACTTCAGCCAGAGGTCGCTCCTTAAAGGTATGGTGGGAGAGCTTTTTTTTGCAGCATTTTTTACAATATTTCCTGAAAACCTTTTCACATTCCCATTGCACCCACTGAAATAGAATGTTTGCAAAAAAAACGAAATGTTTTGGTCCAGTCTAGAGGGTGTAATCAGAGGAAAACTGACAAATCAATGTACTGATCATCTTTACATTTATTGGCTGCCTAATACGTCCATCAAAATATCAATGTACCCCCCCCATCCCCCACCCCCCATCTTGCGCGTTCACAGTTTCGTTACTCGAGGACAGAAATCAAGTTAGCTCACACAGATCACTTTGTTGCAACAATAGCAGAGAAGAAGACGTCAACCGGCAGCAAAATCAAAGAAAAAACTGTTGTTGAAAAAGCAACAGCCATGCGGAAGCTAACCGAAGAACCAAACAGAACCAAGAGTGGTTATCGGTACAGCTTTCCAGCGCTGGCGCCAGCTAAAAAATGAAAAGAGGCTCCAGACCGACGCCAAGGTGGCCCAGTTTCTACTGGATAGGAAAGATGATGCCGTTCTGATTATATAATATTTCAACACACTGATGGGTTATGGGTATTGTAGGCCTATTCACCCAGTCAGTGAGAAAATGAAAGATGATGACAAAATTATTGTCCATCGAGTGACATGACGAACATATTCCAGCATGTTTCGCTAAGCTACCAACTCTGTCAACTAGGCTACAGTACTATGTGTCACACCGTTAGCTAGGCTGTTGTTATCCTTGGCTTGAAGTTAGCCAGCCACTCTGATGCTACTTGTTGTTGGCAAATCCACGTGAGTGCTCGTGAATGTTCGTGAACTTCCATGACCGCTCAAGACAGCGTGCGCTTTCATGTAGTCGTGGAATAGTCGGGAACTATTGGCGGTCAGAGTGACTTAGAACAACAAGATAATGGTGTACTTCACAAGCACGACTGAAACTCTGGAAAGCTCAACAGAAAAAAAGAAATAAAGCGCATTCTTTTAAATGATCGGCTTTTCACGCTGAAGCCATTGTTGTAATTTGGTTAAAGAATCAGAGGTAATCTCCTCTGATATTCGGGTGCTGAAACTGAACCATCTGCACACGGCTTCACTTTTTCATGAATCACTAATAAAGTGTCACAACCATTTCATCACACCCTCCACTGATGAAACACAAAGTACAAAGGGAAATTTTTAAATTATAATGACGTGCATTAGCGCTCAAGGAGTACCTCCTTTTTTTTTCTTTTTTTTTTTAAGCCAGATGCATTTTAATAAGTCACACTGCATAAATTTACATTTGCAACAAACTCCTCTGGCTCCAAGTGTTGGAACTTGGACAGCAGGTGAGGGAGGCAGAGGAGGTTTTAGATAACGATATTAAGGAGGGAAAATGTCCTTTTTCTTCAGTGACAGCATCTCGGGGGGAGCTGTTAAAAGTCAGTGTGCTGGACAGACTCTTTAGTACGAACTGGATCTCAGTTGTTCATGTTCTACAGTGATGATTCAAGCACCTGAATGTAATTATGTCAAACTGCCTGCTGGTGTCGGGAAAAGCTGCCGACACGCCTTCTCTCTGAGCTGTCTAACCTTCAGATGACAGGATGTCACAGCTTAAGTTCTGCGCTTGTTACCTCGGCAAACCCTCTTCTCCATTTTCACCATAGATGCTGTTAGAAGAACTGGACAAACCCTCTGTGATGTCACCCACAGGTTTCTCTGAAGACTCAGCTGGAAACTTAAATCCAAGTCCTTTGATCCAACTAGCGGGAAATGCGCAGTGGAGCAGAAAAGGAAGCTTGCTGGAACACCGACACCTTAGCCAAGTTTCCACAGGTTCGCTGTTTTACCTTGGTGTAGCTCGAGCTAACCTATGATGCTACCCGGCATTATCTTATATTCATTCTGATGGAATCTGTCCATCTGTCTTCATCACTACTGAAACGAGACCTGCTGGAGCTGAAACAAGGACTGGTGGAGCTCATTAGGCAGCTAGGTGACTGCACGGCAGGTAACGACATAGATGACCCAGAACCAGACTGGACCACCCCGCTAAAGCCTGGTTTATGCATCTGCATAGCAAATACCTTGGCCGCCAGACTATGCTTTGGCTCTGGGCCGTCTCTTGCAGTTATACAGTGATCCCTTGCCAATTCACGGTTTAAGTTCCGTGGTTTAAGTTATTCGCAGATTTTTCAGAAATATATAATATAATTTAAAAACAATTTAAAAATTGTGGAAACATTACAGGATGTTGTGTGCGTTCTCTCACAGTGAAGAAATGTTGTGGGCCAGCCTGGCCCCTTTAAGAAGGTGGCCTTATGGTTAAGGCTAACCGTGGAAACTAAGGGATCCCTGTACTCACACTTGTTGTTTGTGTCACTCCACCAACCACTAGAGGGCAGCGCAGTTTCTTTTCTGCAGCGCTGAGCTTCCTTTGGCTAATGTCCTTTATGTGGCGTAAGACACAACGGAGCAACGGAGCAAATGAAGTGCATATGACACATGTCACATGTCATTTTTACAGATGATGCAACAAACTATCATGCTACCCGACTTGAAAATGATAAAGAAGAAGAAGAAGTAGCATTCATCAGGTTGAACCCCACGAGTCAACTGGACACCTGGCCAACAGGTAGCTGACCACAGCAGAGGGGTCTGAAATGGTCAAAGGTAGAAGTTATGGAGCTCATGTACAACACGTGGTTGCTTGGCTCTAGATTGTAATTTAAAGTTTTGATGAGACTAATTAGACTTGTTTAAGAGGCGTGACCTGACTCATTAGACTCTTTGAGACTGCCAAGCTGGTGTTTGTTCTGCTCTACTCAAGCGCTGAATCAGAGCCTTTATTGTGGATGATATGGTCAAACAAGACCCAACCAGCTCGTCACAGGATGGAGCCTCATCGATGACAGTAAAGACACTCAACAGAGCTTCATATGGGAACCTCCCTCCGCTGCCATTAAGACTTCAAAGATCGCAAGAAACAGCAGTCATAACACGCACATTATTGTCAGATTGCTAGATTTTCTCATTGTTTTCATCATTTCGCACCACATTTCTGATCAGTAAAAACCTAAAGAACACCCAAGATCAAACAAACGCACATCACACATTGTGACATGTTGTCATCTTATACGACTGCAGAAATCATGCAGGATAGAGGAGCCCCTAAAACACTGGAAGAAGTTTCAGATTACCTACCATACGCATGTCAGTAAGTGCAGTGGAAATCAAATGAAAGACTCATCATTTGCACAAGTGACTCATAAAAGTAGTCTTTAAGAATCCAAGTGCAAGAAATAATCTTTTTTTGCCAATCACTGGAGAAAACTCTCTTCGGGCTGCAGGGTGTACATTTCAAGATCACTCGCAGAGCCTTCATGAAAGCTGCAGATCAGTTTTTAAAATGAGTGTCACATCTCAAATCTGTCAGAGGCTGACAGGAACAGCTGGGCATTTCCTTTAGCCTTCAGTCAGATGGAAATGAATGAAACGTGAGCGCTCCTGAGGCTTTTTACTGCAGGCGAGCGAGGAACTGCCAGACGCTTCGGCCCTCTAAGTAATCAGAACGTTCGGCTCTCTCATTTTATCTTAACTAATTACCATGATGAAATTCTGAGCAATATTCTCTTCATAAAATGTTCCAGGCGTTTGGAAGCTTTTGGCGAAAAAGAAAAATCAGTGATAGAAGTAGCTGATGATGATGAAAAGGTGGAGAGGAAAGCAGCAAGACAGCCAGCAGGCTTCACAGATTAGAAAAAGTCTGGAGGAGAGTCCGCAAACAAGACAGCGAGCCTGAGTCTGCTCACAACTCTGTCTTTTCTTCTCTGGTGAAGAAGGTTCCTAAATGAGGGAAATGACCTGGAAGTATCAAAGTGACAGGAATGACAGGAACATGACCAAATCATCTAAATGCAAGTGCTTCAGTGCTCCCTTTATTCCTCTCTTTAGAATAGGAGACACTGGAGCATACTTTACAAAATGGAAAGATTTAAATCCCTCTCACAAATGGTGTTGCTCTTTTTTCACACTAGCTGTCGGTCATGTAATAAAACATTAATGAAACATTAATTGATCAAAAAATTATATTGTTTAATACTGCTGTTATGATATATTTGGACAGTATATCAGAGCTGTAAGACTCATCCTAGCTCCATCATCATCTTTCACATCATCATCATCACCATCATCATCACCACCATCATCATAATCATCATCATCATTACCATCATCATCACCTTCATCATCACCATCA